>JAPZDY010000007.1:646589-657134 GCA_029783645.1 Ctenochaetus hawaiiensis | reverse complement strand
TAAACTCAAACTGAAAATACAACAAATTAGGCCGAGAAAAGTTTGTTTATATTAAATATTTATATTAAAAATGTTGAAATTTGTGATACTTGTTTTGTATTGGGTCATATAAAAATTAGACCTTTTGATTTCAATAAAACTCAACATTTCTTCCATGATTATTAGTAATCAGTAATCAGTAATCAGAGCAGTACATAAGCAGAGTCACATCATACTCATCATTCTGTGATAAAAAAAAGCTTGCAGAGCAGAAAAATGATGGCAACAGTTTGGTGCCAAAAGCTGCAGTTCCTCAAACAGCCACTGGAGGCTCCAATAGCAGGGAATATGAAAATAACCCACTAATTAAAATTAAATTAATGCTCAAAGTTATGCATTATTAATGAAAACAGAAAAAGCTTCAATAATCATTGCCATGAAAATTCAAATCAAACTGAATTCAAGTGTCAGTGAAGGTAAATTTACGGCCCTTCAGTGTTTTTGCTCACTTTTATTTGAGACTGCTGTTATTTGAACATCAGCTTCTATTTTGAGGATAAAAATAAACAGATTTTCTTCTTCTGCTCTCAGCCTGATTTTTTGTCCTGACGCTTCCAGACACAACAGGACTGTGATGTTTCTAACAGACACTGTTTGTCCCCTCGCTGAACACTCTGTGTGTGTGTGTGTGTTGCAGTGAAGAAAACTCTGAAGAAGCCAGCAGTGAAGAAACCTCCAACAGGAGGAAATAAAGGTACTCTGTGTGTTTTCATGCTGACATGAAGTCAGAATTTAAAAACAGAATTGTTGCCAGTCTCCTTTTTTTCCACAGATTTTTTCTTGTTGTGGTGAAAAACAAACAAGGTACAAAAAAAAAACTTTATGAAATCTAGATTCATAAAAGTAAAACAGAAATTTAACAATAAAGACTAAATGAATCTGTTTCAAACTGAACAGAGCTCCAGAGTTTTTGAAACTAAGAGGACAGAAAGTCAAAATATTGATGAAATTTAATCTCTAATTTGTGCAATAAAGTGGAATTGTGATCAGAATCAGAAGATCTGCAGGAATGTGTCGAGTCATGTGACCGACCGAGAGTCAGTGTGAGTGAAGATCTGCATCAGCTTCAGGTGTGACGCCTCCTCATGTGCTAATGTGTGTGTGTGTGTGTGTGTGTGTGTGTGCAGACTGTCAGATGGACATCGCCATGGTGATCGACAGCAGTAACAACATCGGGCAGCGACGCTTCAACCTGCAGAAGAACTTTGTAGCCAGACTGGCGGCCATGTTGAGAGTCGGACAAACAGGACCACACATAGGAGTGATCCAGGCCAGGTGAGACACACACACACACACACACACACACACACACACACACACACACACACACACACACACGCGAGCTGTGCCTTCTGATAAAACACACACACTTTTACTTCAGGGAGGTTTTGAATGCAGGACTTTTAGCTGAAGTGGAGTTTTATCATAAAGTGAAAGTAGGTACTTTACTGAGATAAAGAATCAGATTACTTTCTCCTCTGTTTGCAGCCACACATCAATTGATTATGTCTAAATGTGTGTGTGTGTGTGTGTGTGTGTGTGTGTGTGTGTGTGTGTGTTTGTAGTGACTCTCCCAGGACTGAGTTCTTACTGAACAACTACACTCAGCCCAAAGAGCTGCTGTTTGCCATCAAGGAGCTGGCCTACATGGGAGGAGACACCAACACAGGTCACACACACACACACACACACACACACACACACACACACACACACACAGTGCAAAGAGGTTAACAAATACACTGTGGTCCCTTCATGTCACACACACGGCAAAATAGAAGATATTTTATTGTAAAATGAAGTAAGAATGTATTTATTTTTCCATAAGCAGATTTTAAATCGTAAACAGCAGATAACGATGATAACGAATCGACATCTTCACTTTAAAAACCTTGTTTATCAGATGTGAGTGTGTTTAAGCTCCAAACATGTGAACACACAGTCGTCTCCTCTGATCTTTCATCAAGATTTACATCTTTCATTCTGCTCATGTTCATCACATCCACAGACTCGGCAGCATCTCTGAGGGAAACGTCGTTGTGTCTCTGACTGGTTTCTTGTTCCTCCTGCAGGAAAAGCCATCATGCACACGGCCGAGACCTTCTTCACCCAGGAGAACGGGGGGAGGCGGGGTCACCCCCGGGTGATGATGGTGCTGATTGACGGCTGGCCGTCCGACGACCTGGAGCAGGCGGCCACGTTTGCCAGAGAGTCCGGCATCAACGTCTTCCTGGTGTCTGTGGCCAAACCGGCACCCGAGGAGCTCAGCATGGTGCGAGACAGAGAGTTCATGAAGAAGGTTCGTGTTTGTTCACACTGCAAACTTTTATTTCAAAAAGAACCTCAGCTAAAGGTGAACGTGTTTCCATGACAGCAGACGTGTCGTCTTCTTCCTGCAGGCCGTGTGCAAAGACAACGGTTTCTTCAGTTACTCAATCCTCAGCTGGTTCAGCACCACCAAACACGTGAAGCCCCTCACGCAAAGACTCTGTTCACTGGACGGCCTGCTGTGCAGTAAGACTGAACACACACACACACACACACACACACACACACACACACACACACACCGGATCAACATTTGTTTTCTTGCAGAGGGTTTAATGAGATCAACACCCTCATTGTTAGCTTAGATTAGCGAATGGAAACCAGTGCTGGAACAAGAACTGAGATCTCTGACTAAATACAAGAACATGAGAGTGAAGAAACACTGCTGAACATTTAAGGTGCATTTTAACAGCTGAACTCTCTGCTTGCTCCCCCTAGAGGCTGCAGTGTTCATCACAGCCACAACATGAACAAATAACCTCCTGATGATTCATGTGTTCGTACTGTCGAACCAGTCATTGAACTCAGTGTGTTTAATGAAGTTTGTCCTGAGGGTGGCGCTAAAGGAAATTCATGGTGATTTAAAGTGTGTGTGCCACTCTGAGATATATCTGTGTGTGTGTCTATGTGTGTGTGTGTGTGTTCAAGGTAAAACCTGCTACAACTCGGTGAACATCGGGTTCCTGATCGACGGCTCTTCCAGCGTCGGCGATGGAAACTTCCAGCTGGTCCTGGACTTCCTGGCAGGAATCGCCAGAAGCTTTGACATCTCGGACATGGGATCTCGGATTGGTCAGCCTCAGAGGATGAATTTGATTGATTGATTGATAAATTGATTGGCAAGCTGATTGGCTGACTGTGTTCTGGATGTTCAGGTGCGGTGCAGTTCACCTATGATCAGAGGCTGGAGTTCGGCCTGTCTGACCATTCCACCAAAGATGACGCCATCAACGCTCTGAGGTCGATCCCCTACATGAGCGGAGGAACGGCCACCGGAGGAGCCATCAGCTACGCCACCCAGAACCTGTTCAGGTACCTGCACACCTGAGTGCTGAAAAACAATGAAGCTCAGGTTTTGTATTTTTATCCATCCAAAGCAAAACTGAAAGATCCTTCACACGATGTTCTGCTGCAGTAACGACTCCACCAACTGTGGATGAAACTGTGACCAAAAATAATCCCAAACAAGTGCATTTTTTATCCAATTTCTGAGCTTTTATTAAAGACGAAACTGTGAAGAAATATTAGATCTAGTAAATCGTGGACATGTGCAAAACGAAAAAAATACTCACTGTCTAAAATTCTGAGCCAATCACAAAGCGATGTTGAGATTAATGAAGTTCATCCTCCACCAGGCGAACAGGACCAGGACGCAACTTCCTTATCGTGGTGACAGACGGCCAATCATATGATGACGTCAGAGGTCCAGCCATGGCTGCACAGAAACAAGGTGTGTGTGTGTCAACATAATAGAAAAACAATGACAGTTTGTGTTTAATTCTTACTGAAGTCAGCATCTCTTTAATCCACCAATCACCAGGCATCACCATGTACTCAGTGGGCGTGGCCTGGGCACCCATGGATGACCTCAAAGCGATGTCATCAGAGCCGAAGGACAGTCACACCTTCTTCACCAGAGAGTTCACCGGCCTCACTGAGTTCATCCATCAGCTGGTCCGAGGAATCTGACGAGACTTCACGGAGAACAACTGAGAACACACACACGCACACACACGCACGTGTTTGTACTTCTATAGTTGTGATGACATCGTTCACACACCTTCAACATCAGCCTGAAGATGTGAGGACTCACTGAGGACTGAGAAACAGAAGATCACCTCTGTTCTTAAAACCAAGTCTTGACCCTTAAACAGCCGTTTGTGCTCAGTTTAAAAATGTCCTCACTTGACAGGAAAGAAATCAGGTCCTCACTAAGATAGAAGTACAAGAACACCTACACACACTGTATATATACATACAAATATACCAACTGATACATACACATGAAAGCACATGTATATAAAGACACACAACTTAGAAAGTAACACATATTTACCAAAAAATGTTTTTTTCTTCTTAACGACAGACATGTTATTAGATCACCAAACAACCATCATCATCATCGTCATCATCATCATCATCGTCATCAATAGAAAAAAATCATCAATTTTCACTTAACAATCCACTGTCAGTGTGTTTTATTACAGCTTAGATTAAGTACTCAAATTACACAAATTATCATTAAAAAACAGTGAAAAAAATTTAAAAATTACAAATTAAACATCTTGTAAAAAAACACCATATTATCCAACTTCACTTATTTTATTAATTTAAACACAACTAACCTTAAAGGAACCGTAACCAGCACTTTGTTCCAGATGGTCCATTAAAAGTTAAGGATGCTAATTTAAATAGCTGCTAGCTATGAAATAAAATCCAGGACACCAACACTGTCTCTTATTTTTAAACAACAAAGATGTTTTATTTCTGAAAATTGTCCCATAATCTGGTATTAAAGATACTGGGATTACAAACATTTACATTTAATATTAAGAACAAGAAAGGGCTTTTTTTAATTATAAGATAAGAATCTTGCAGTTATACTGATTCTTTAAACTATTTAAGTATTTTTGTGTTAGTGTTTATTATCTTTCTTGAATGCAGCTTCTTTTCACAGCCTGTTTAAACTAATTTGAATTCACAAAATTTTCAACACAAAAAAAAGACAAAACAGTCACGAAATGTAATCCAGAGATTTTTTTTTTTTTTTTGTGATTAAAGGGAGAAAGTTAATACTGTCCAACTTCCACACAGGTTTGTTTTCCCTGTGGGACCAACAGTCCATTCATTTAGATTTTAATTTAGATTTAAAGCCAAACATAATATTCATGTCAAAAATGTCCCTCAAGAAGTTTAATTTTGAAACAAAACTGAGCGTCACAGAACTTGAACAGAGACTTTGCAGGAGTTTACCCATCGTCTCTATAAATTACTTAAATAAATCCTTAAATCTTGAATGAGTTCATAATGTTAATATTAAAATGCTGAAAGTGGGAAGGTTTCAGCAGCACAACTGTCACTTTTTGGAATGATGGGATTTAGTTTTTATCTAAAAAAAACAGAGGAAAGTTGTTTTTAAAGAAGTGACGACTCGAGGTGAACTCTGTATGGAACTTCAGTAATTTCAGAAGTCATTCTCATATGCAGAAAGATCCATAAGATCTCTGTCAGATGCAGTCAAAAGCTAGTAAGTTGACCTTTAGTCTAAAATATTCAATAGAGACTCTGTTGTAAACAAAAAAAGTTCTGAAAAAAAAACACACTGACAATCCTTAAATCACTTCTTTCACTTTTCATTTCTAATTTTTACCATCAAACAGATTCGAGTGACTGTTAACAGAAACATTTCTCACTTTGTTTAAACTTTCAGGCTCTTTTCTTGTTTATGTTGTAATTGTCCTGATGTACATTTGCCAAACGTAGATTTCTGTATTTTTGTCTCTGTATTTTCAACTTGAACCTGAATTCTTTTTACGAGGACAGAACTTCAACAGAACCTTGAAATATTTGCTTTGACTATTAGAACATGTTCATTTAAACTCACAGGGACACAGAAACCTGATGTGCAACTATGATGTCAATGCACAGCTGGAATGCATTAATGTTTAGACATTTATAAAAACGTCTCCAGTCTCTCCGTCACAGGTTAAACGTCATCTCTGTTAAAGTGGATCTGAGACAAAACTTGTGTCAATTTTTTTAAATTCATGTGTTAATCAGCAGGAGACTCAAAAAAAGGCGCTCACTTGTTGATAAAAATGATTCTCTATTAAAAAAAAGCACGTCAGTGTCACCTTTTGCCTTTTTTTGCATGAAAAGTGTGTGTAAAGGCGGATCGCCAGTAGGGGGCGATGATGGCAGGAATGAAGTGTGAATGTAGTACAATGAAAGTTAAAGACTGAGATGAGTTACAATTGAGTAGTTTTGATTTTTTTTAAATATACAAACCAATAAATCATGACCAAGTTATTTTGGTGCTCAGACTAAAATGTAACCTGAATTTTTCTCAGCATGCTTTACTTTGGAAGATTCACAGGATGTTGCACATTTATTTTGCTAACTTGAGGCAGGTTGAGAACGTGTTATTTTCACATGCAGATGAGACAAAACGTGACACTGACACGTTGGTCTGTCGAATTTTTCTCATTATATTTCGCTAAAAGAATTCGGCTTAAATTGATCGTCATTGTTTAAAAGTTAAATGTCTCTGGCAGATGTTCATATCTGAGACCAGCAGCTGCCTGCATGGGAGGAAATCTGTAAACTGATGGATGATGTGTCCTAAAAAGGGCTAAAATTACCTGAGTGGTTCTTGGCTGTGAGGAGACCTGGACCTGTTCAACCACCATGGTGTCTGCAGGAGTCATCCAGGTGTCCGAGTTCAAAGACAAACAGAAAACATCAGAGTTTTTAGTGTAAATGAAACGTTTCATGCCAGCAGGTTGTTACATGATGATTCTGTCCTTTTCTGTATTTATTACCTGTTTGACTTGTGTCTCTCAATAAAGAATAGTTATTTTTAAAACCTGTCCGTTTGATTTCTCTTGAAACTGAGACTCAGTCAGACGGAGACGCAGCGCCATCTTGTGTCCAAACTGCAAAACAGAAGAAGACAAATTAGTTTGATAGAAGAAACAGATTCAGTCTTTTTTCTGTTTCTGTTAATAGTCTTGAAAATTTGCTGTGCTCACACACAAAAATGGAAAAACAGTTTACATGTGAATGCATCAAACAAAACAACTACATTTAACTACATTTGTCTGATAAAACAAGGTCACATAGAAAAGAGCTCAGTGCGGATGTAAAGCTGCTCTGAGCTGCACAGAAAAATACTGCAGATGTTTCAGGCTCATTTTCGGTCATTATTATAATTATAATTCTAAATTTTGGTTGTAAATCCTGTTTCCTGTTTCCATCTTCTTCTTTTTTTCATTTTTCACAAAAGCTTATGTAATGAACAGGTGCAAACAATGTAGTAAAAGAGAAATACATTTCTTAGAAAAGGTAGCTCTAAAACCCATATAAAGTGCAGTCTGAATGACAAACAATCATAAAAGGGGAAAGAAAGGAAAACAAAACAAAAGAAAAGAACAAGAGAACATCATGCTAGGGCTTTCTTTGCAGATCATAATTGTCAATCAAGTTGAACAGTTTTACAGCAGGTGCATTTTTCATTGTTTTAAGGGCTTTAGTGAAGGAAAGAAACTCATTGTTAAACATATAAAATCGAGGCTTTACCTTCATACATTTACATTTGTGTATGTGAAACTTTGCTAGGAGGAGGATCTTATTGATCACGAAATCATATTTTGTTTTCTGAGACAAATCCATACATAATGTCCCTTTGTAGAAAGGGTTCAAGAACAGTATTGGTGTGGAGCCAGTCATGTATGTCAGCTGTTTCCATCTTGGACCAGCGAGCTCGAGCGTCTCTGAGCTTGTTGCCATGGAGACAGAACACAAACAGCAGGTCGGAGTCTGATTCAGCTTGTTTCAGGTAAATAAATAAATCACCGTTTGCAGGTAGATTCGACTTGTTTCAGGTGATTAACGTTAAATCACCGATTACAGGTAAAGAGGAAACGTTCACAGGTGTTTTGTCCGACACACACAGGTAGTTTAACGTGTAAAATAACGTTAGCAGGAACCGTTAACGCCGGAAAATACACAGACGGTTAGCTCGTTGGCTAAGCTAGGCTAACGTTAGCTCTTTAACGTTTCATTTTGTTTCTTTTCGGGTTTTTAACGCTTAAATCCTCTTTACACACAGAAACTGTCGTGTTTATTCTTTGTGGCCTTGTTTAAAGTTTTAAAACCACATTCTCTGTCATCGTTTATCACTTAACGTTAATTATTAGCTCATTATTGATTCATAAACATGGTGTCATATGTTGTAAACTGCGGTGTGTCGTTTTACTGTCGGGTAGTTTTCTTCATTTAACTTTCCAGGAAATCAGGAAATTAATTTTTGAAGTGAAGTCACATGTTAAGTTGACTGATTGCTGAGTTTATCTGAACTCCTTCAAAAACTGTTGGCTTCCTACCAGACTTCTTTATCGCCACCAGACTCCCTTAAAAAATCGCCCAGTTTTAGGAATTGTTGCGTTTTAAGGAACTTTAACAACCTTTTTAAACGCTGTTTAAGACGAATAATTAATTACTTAGGTTTTCATGTTTATTCGGTAAATGTTTGACTTTAACTTATTTCCGTCTTTGTGATGAAAACGTGTCTTTTTGTTCCAACGTGTTGACTCATTTTGTCTTCGACTCCACAAGCAGGAAGTCCGTGACATCACTGCTGTGTTTAAAACTTTGATTTCACATTTTATTAAACTGACCATTTTAGCAGTTAATTATTTATTCAGTCACACAGAAGGACCATGAGAAACACATTTTCATGATAATGTAAATGTTCTTATAAAAAGATCAGTGTTTGAAGGACATTCAGAGTGAATGAGATGCACCTGAGCTTAAAACTGACTCATGATGTCTGCAGAAGATTTTTCAAAATTAAATGTAATCTGTGTCGTGAAAAAATGAAGCGAGCAACAACAGATTGGGTCTGAATATTTACACTGAGACTCAAATGAAGTGATTTTAATCTAAAAGATCTTTTAAAGTTTTAACTTTTTTAACTCAGATTTTTTTCTTCAGGTGTTTTGCTGTTAAATATCAAACAAAGCAGCAGAGTGAAGAGGAGGAGGAGTGATCATGCCGAAGAAAGCAAAGAAAGGTGGAGGAGGTAAAGGAGGTGCAAAGACGGAGGAGGAGAGGCTGTTGTACCTGCAGCAGAGAGCTCAGGCGGAGGAGGAGCAGGCCAAGAAGAAAGAGGAGCTCCTCATGTCGTTCCTCAAGGTGTTTCTGTCCAGAAGAGCCTGTCTGCAGTTTGATCTTTTACTCTTCATCCTGCAGTTCAGCTGACACTTCAGCTGCTTTCACTCTTTGCACAACACTTGATACTGAAAATACATTCAAGTCTGAATCTCCAACTGTCAGTTTTAACTTTATTAAATTTAAGTTCAGTTAGCAGTTTCACTGATCTGAATCCATTTAGTTTTTAACTTTGAACTGACACATCAGGTGTTTTCCACTGATCGCTCATCACTGAACTCCTTCAGTGCTTCAACTTTAACTTCTCTAAAAGCACTTTGACATTTGTCTAAAAAATCTCTAGACAATCCAAAGTCTCAAATGTTTCTGTTCTTGACAGTTTTTTAAGGAAATTTCAAACTGAAAGTTTCTTTCTTGTTCAGGATGAACACGGGCACGAAACATTCGGCCTAAAACAAAAGAAAATCATGTTTCTGTATCTGCTGGCTGATGGCTCTCTGTTTGAATCAGGACAAGCTGCAGATGGAGGAGAAGAACACGAGGCTGAACTTGCTGAAGCTGAACGAAGGTTGGAGGTCGATCCTCCGTCAGACTCGAAGCGCTGAGCTGCATAAAGAGCTGACGGTGCTGAGTCAGGTGTTTGAGAGACACCTGGACAGCGTCGACAGCGTCATCAAGGTGAAACATTCAACAGCTCCTCATCCCGTTCCCTCACGCTGTCTGTTCACACGTCCGACTGTCAGTGTGTGACTTCCTGTGTTGTGCAGGCTCTGGAGCGCGACCTGCAGGAGGCGGAGCATCAGGCGGCTCAGGTGAGACGAGTTCACCTGCAGCATGTGGAGAGTCTGTGGGCTCATCAGGAAAAACGGCTGACGACCCTGCAGCAGCAGTGGGAGAACGGCCTGCAGCACCTGAGCTCCGGCTTCAGCTCTGAGAGGTCAGTCTGAGGACCCACAGCGCCCCCCACAGTCTGTAGTGGTCATTACAGCTGTGATGGAACAAACATGTCTGCTGATCAGCAAGTGCTGCTGAGAACTGCAGCATGTCTTAACTCTGTTAGTGTCTCCAGGGGGCGCTGTGTGACTTCTGTCCTCCAGTGATTTCACTTCAGTCAAAGTCGGCTGAAGAAAAGTTTGTGCTGCAGGGGCCTTCAGCCTTATTACAACACACCACAGTGAACCACCCAGCTATCAGAAGGAAAGTTGCATTGTGGGTAGGGCTGCACGATATGGCCTAAAACCAATATCTCGATATTTTTAGGCTATATCGCGATACACGATATATATC
>JAPZDY010000007.1:585145-598780 GCA_029783645.1 Ctenochaetus hawaiiensis | reverse complement strand
CCCTCAGCTGTCTCACCCTCAGCTGTCTCACCCTCAGCTGTCTCACCCTCAGCTGTCTCACCCTCAGCTGTCTCACCTCCGGTGTCGATGGCGTCGATCAGAGCGTCCGTGTCTTTGCTGCGGATACAGTCGATGAGCTGTCGGTGCGATCGCTCCCCTGAGCTGTCGAGGCGTCGCAGGCCGGGGATCCGCCCCGTGGAGCCCGCGGTGGACTTGGGCAGCGCCTTGCGGCCCTCGAACAGGAGCACCAGCAGGAGGTCCACCAGCCGCATGGTGTCCAGCACGCAGCGCTCGTCTCCTCCCAGCGCCGACTCCATGGAGTCCGGCAGCGCCGAGCGCAGCAGGTCCTGAGGACGGGAACAAACGGAGGAAACTGTCAGATTTCTGTGGAATAAAAGTTTCTCCTTCCATCTTTACGACGTTCATCATGTTTTGGCGTTTCAGCGGCGACGTACGTGTGTGACGAGCGGCGACCCTCTGCACAGTGTGGACAGCAGGCTGACGATGGTCGACACCTGGTTGCTCAGTTTGGAGTCCGGAGCTGCGGGGGCGGCGCCTGTCGAGGTCCGGCCAGGCTTACAGGAAGAGGCGGGGCCTGACACCGTGCCGCCGGCAGCCGCCATGCGGGACAGCAGCTCTTCCGTCAGGCCGTGTTTAGCTAAAGGGGCGGGGTCCACGCCGCGGCGAGTGAACCTGTCAGCCAATGAGGCGAAGCAGCGAAGGGCGCCGTCTGACACCTGGAGGACACAAAGAGGTTAACGCCTCTGAGAAACGAGCAGCTGGAGAAGAAAGCGGCGGCTCCTGCAGGTACCTGGTGGTCCTCGTGTTTGAGGAGGCTGGACAGAGACTCGACACACGTCTCCAGAGACGAGTCCTGAGGCTCCATCTTGCTGCAGAGTCGAGACACCACGGCCATCGCCGAGTGCAGAGTGTCTTTATGAACCAGGTGACCGCTGTCCCTGATGAAACTCAGCACACAGTTCAGACCGCCGGCCTCGAACACGGCGCCCGACTCCCTGGTACAGATGAGCTCCAGCACCTGGACACAGACGGACACAGACGGACACAGACGGACACAGACACACACGGACACACACAGACACAGACGGACACAGACACACACAGACACAGACGGACACACACAGACACAGACACACACACACGGACACACACGGACAGACACAGACGGACACACACAGACGGACACACACAGACACAGACGGACACAGACAGACACACAGAGACACACGGACACACACAGACGGACACAGACGGACACACACAGACACAGACACACACACACGGACACACACGGACAGACACAGACGGACAGACACGGACACACACGGACACACAGACGGACACAGACACACACAGACACAGACGGACACACAGACGGACACACACGGACACACACGCAGTGCGTCAGTGTTCATCAGCTGAAGCTCATTCTGGTGTCATGGCTCTGGTCTCACACAGGATCTCCTGCCATCCTCCTACCTTGACACACTGCTCTGCCAGGTCTCTGCTGGTCCTGTTGTTGAGCTCCACCACCACCAGCCGGTTGCACAGCGCCTTGATGGCTCCGTCCACTCCCACAATCCTCCGGGTGCACTCTGCAGACACGTCCAGGTAGTAGGTGATGGCTCTGGCCGTGACCTCCAGCACGTTATCCGGAGCGCTCTCATCCAGGAAGATCTTACAGAGCGCCGGGAGGAACGTCCGAGGAGGACACCTGAAACAGGAGACAGGAGGAGCAGAGAGGGTCAGCGCCCGGTCCACCCGCCGCCACACGGCTGCGATCCAAAGTGAAACTCACGTCTCGAAGCAGCGGTCGACGTTGTCTGACATGAGCAGCAGCATGCAGAGCTGCTCCAGAGCGATGAGCTGCATGTCGCGCTCGTCGCCCTGACCCATCTGCAGCCACTCCAGCAGGGTGTCTGGGTCCACGTCCGCCATGATGGCTAGCCTACAAACACACACACACACACGATGTCCATCCACTCTGACAGCAGCAGGTCTGATTTCACAGCTGTTGTTGTTTTAATGACTCATTCGTTAAGCAGGTCGCTGCTGATGCTCTGAGCAGGTGGAAACTGTTATGAGAGAATGTTCAAGACCTTTAACTTCAATGTTCTTGGTTTTCTTCAAGACAGAAAAGTCCCATCAAGTTTCTTCTGACTAAAAACTGATTTGAGGACAAAGTTTGCTGAACAAAACTCCAACAACTTTTGACTGAAAATCCACAAAATCATCACCTCTAATGTGCAGCTGAGTTAAAATTTGAGTCTCATTTCCCACCTTCTTCCTACCAGACGACCTGATTGGCTGCTCAAGCTGAGCTGACCTGCTCTAACGGTCTCCAGGTGAACTCTGGACTTCAGAGACCTGAACTGAAGATTTGTGAGTCTAAAGAGCCCAAAGTCCTGGACTGAACCCACTGAGAGCAAATGCAGCCGCACACTAAATGTTCACATTCACCTTCCTGCTCTGACAGATGTTTGCATCACCTGACCTCTCACCTGGATCCCCGTTGGCTACCCGGTCTGGCTCAGCGCCCAATCACTGCTCAAAGTTTTGTAGCTGTTTGGGACTCATCCAACCAGGCGGACGGAGGGAGAGAGGAAACACTGACCAGGGGGAAGTCTCTTGCTCTCAGAGGGGTTTCTGGGACATGTAGTCTCTTCACCTGCGAAGGAAACAATGGGAGGAAGTGAAGGAGACATGAGAATAACTGACAGCTCAGGCAGCAGCACCACAGACCCTCTAAACTTTGGCATCAAACGAATTTGTCAGTTAATCATTATTCACTCAGGGCTGTGGATAATTCCTGGGAAACAGTAGCTGGTACTCATTCATGCCGAGGGGATAAATGTAGGATGATGACTATCATAAGCTTGTTTATATAAGCCACTGGATAATTCCTGGATGACTGCAGCTTGTGCACACACAGCATGAGATAATTCCTGGATGGCTTCAGCTTGTTTATGTGGCTGCGTTTTGGGGGAGGGGGCCACAACATCCTTCCTTCAACAACCAACATGAGGAGGACGAGTCCTCGCTGTCAGCTCAGCGATCCATCAGCAGGGGAACAGCAGGAACACCTGAGGTCCACCGAGCTGACGTTTACCGAACGAAAAGAAGAACTAACATTGTTTTAACTTCTCTGTGAGGAATGAAATGTTTGAACTCGCGGCTCAAGAGAGTGACGGTGGGGAAACGTGGTGAAAGTTCTGCACAGCTTCAGCTCTGCAGAGTCTCAGGTTTTGGTTTTATACTGAGAAAAAAAAAAACATGACTTTTACATTTGAGATGTTGACGTTCCACCAAACAAAAGACATAAAGTCATGTGACATCAGGCCTCATCTCTGTCCCTCAGACACTGGAGCTGGTTTGTGAAAGGCAGAGGATAATTCCTGCACAACTGCACCTTGTTCTCTGCGTAAAGAAAAGTGGATAATTCCTGAATGACAGACCAGCCGCCTGCGGGCAGAATTTATGTTTTCCACATGTCAGGACACGCTGCTAATTAGAGAGTTTCAGGGTTATTATCCAGTTCAAAGAGCCGAGCTGAAGAAAAAGACTTAAACTTCAGAAAGTTTAAACGGCTCCAATGAAACTTTTTTCTGTCATTATGAAAAAACATTTTCTCACATTTTGTCTGACAGTTCAGCAACAAACAGCCTGACAACCTCAGCATGTGTGTGAGAGGAAGACCGGGATCTGACGAGCTCGCTGGACTCTGATGTGGTTTTCACTTCAAACAGAGCAGAAGCTAATGGAAACCTCAGAGCCTTTTACACCCTGCATTTTGTCTGACAGGAGGAAGACGTTCAGAGCTGCAGCACCTCAACAGAACTTCCACTGATGACTGGAATCAGCCTGAATGCAAATGTGTCACCTCGATATGAAAAGCTGGAGCTGAGGGTCAGAGGAGCATCGTGCAGAGAGCAGAGCTTCAGTGCAGGTGAGAACAGACGGGCACTCACACAGGGAACCACAGCCGCCCTGCAGGCTCACCTGAAGCCTCCAACATGGAAAATGATACCAGTCTGATTTGTTTATGAACATACAAATTTCATGCACTTGTCTGAGACTCAGCTGCAGATGTCTGAGCGCTGCCAAGTACAGTTAGTAACGTGTGGTCAGATAGAAACTGAGTCAGCGGGTCAGAGACAGCAGGTCTGACAGGTGGGTCACAAACATCCGAGCAGCCTCCGATCCTCAGCAGAGGAAAGATGGAGTCTACAGGTTGAATATCTGTGATATTATGAACTTTCAGATTCTTTAAGAAAATCTGCTTTGTGTTAAAAGTTGCATAAACATTTCACAGAACGTGTGACAAGTGCCGGGTCAGGAGGATTCTGGGAGCTTAAAACAAGGTCAGAGTCTAGACGAGGCTGATGATCCTCCGAGTCTGTGCAACATCTGTGTGACACGCTCAACATACAGTCCACCAACATCTGAGGTGTGAACGACCACGTTGGTTCTTCACACTGAGGTGCCTTCACTTAAAAAACCTGGCAGGTCATTCTGATGAGTCAAACCTGCAGCGGAACACGAAGCTGCAAAACTTACAGAAGAGGAACATCAGACGTGTTTGAGAGAAAAAAACTTATTTAAAACTGAATGTAGGTCAGCGTGTTTTAGCAATGCAGCTGAAAAGAAGTTGACTGATGTCCTCAGCTGCCACATGTCACATGACCCTCACCTTGGCGTAACAGTGACCCCTCAAGATAAGTCGAGGCGTTTTCCTTTAACCTGAGACAAACCAGCCAGCAGCTTCCTCCACCTCAGCAGATCAGGATCCAAACACAACGCGGGCAGGATGGAAATGATGAAAATTAGCTGCTAATATTCATATTCAAACCACCTGAAGAAGGCTGCAACCGACAGTTATTTTACATTATTCCAATCTGACACTGAGGGATTCTTCTTCCTGGTCTATGAGACATCAGAGACGGGAAAAATAATGACGTTATTAAATGTCTTATTCGTGGTTCAAGACATAAAAATAATAATATGACCAAGAAAAGCAGAGAGTTTTCGAATTTGAAGACCTGGAACCATCAGAAGTTCATGCTCTCTGCCTGATAATAACTTAAACTGGTTGTTAACATGTTAACAGTTTTCCTAATTTTCCATCATATCTGGAGCACCGCAGCAGTCTGGAGGCATTGCACTGCAGCACGGCATGCTGGGAGTCTGATGGGCCCAGGCTAAGTTGATTAGGGCCTAATTTGAAGCCAACCAGCCTGTCTGTCTGTCTGTCTGTCTGGATAGAAACAGGCTGAGCAGGACAGATCCTCTTATCAGCAGATTAATCATCACAACTTGCCAGAGAGCGTCCTGACCTCCCCCCACCCTGTCCTCCCCCCTCCTGCCCTGTCCTCCCCGCTCCTGTCCTGTCCTCCCCGCTCCTGTCCTGTCCTCCCCCCTCCTGCCCTGTCCTCCCCCCTCAGGACGGGGGGAACCACGGCAGGGTTTAGCTTTCACAATTTCAACCCTTCACAGCGTCCTGAGTCCACCTTCTGAGTCCAGATCGAGTTCAACGATCAGCAGAAAACACACACACACACACACACACACACACACACACACACACACACACACACACACACACACACTGTCCTTAGCCGTTTTAAGTGTGTTCGCTGCTTATTTTAACGACAAGAACAATGGCTGTCATTTGACAACACTGAGTTTCTCAAACACAGTGACTCGCTCACATCCAACCCCCGACAGCAGCAGCAGCAGCTCCACTCTGAGAGGAAACCAGGTCAAGTTCTCAGTTCAGACACACGGCTCCACGTGCTGAGCCTCACAGATCCACCAAGACCCGGCTGAGACCCGACCACAACACCGCCGACTCCAACATGAGTCACACAGTTTGTCTGACGCTGGATTTCATTCAGGCAAACATCTGATACACCTGTCTGTGCTGAGTCAACATCTCAGGTGCTGAGGGCGGAGTTACAGGTGAAGTAATCTTACTTTTTCTCTCTTGATACTCATTCTGATTACTCAACTCAGAGTATCTGCTGTAACATTACTGACCTTTTCCTCAACTTGACTTCCGTTCCCTCTCTGTCTGCGACTCCCTGCGATCATTTTTTAATAATTCTGCAGCATCAAATCAAAAGCAGCATCACTGAATTACTGACTTCACACTGAACTTTAACACACTGATGAAGGAGCTTAAATACTGATTTCTAACATCAATACAGTTACTGCAAAATTCAACCCTGTGTTTATACTCGACATTGTGTTAACACAGACACTTCACATGTCTGAGAATATTCAGATGTGATTCAGCACTGAAGCTTCTGAACCAACTCTCACCTTTAAACGTGAAGCTGAGTCTGAACTCCTCACAAACTACAGTGACCAGCTTCACTAACGAACTAACCAGGACTGGACTAACATCTCTGTCATCTGTGCTTATTATTTTCACTGAACAAATGGATTATGAAGAACACAGTGAAAATGTTTGTCACTAATTCCTTAAAGCAGGGTGACGTCTTTAAATGTCTTGTTTCGCCCAACAGAGATAGAAGACAAAGAAAAACAGATAATTCAGACGACAGAACCAGATGATGTTCGGCAGTAAAAAACCTTTAAATAATTATCATCAAAGTTGATTTTACTTTTGGTCTCTTCCATTAATGATTGTTTGTTTCAGCTCTACATTTAATTATTAATCACTGAGAGTGATTTATGTGGTTGTTCAGTCGTCATTCACTGACAGAAAACAAACTACTGGATTCATGAAGGAGTCAGTACATCAGTAGATATTTAAATGTATCCAGGTTTGATATTAAACTGATGAGAAATACAATGATAAACCGTTAAAACATTTGGTGACATTCAAACATTATATCTGTCCACTAAAATCCCCCTTTATTGTCACATCCCTTCAGATAATGACTCTGTTTTTGTCCGTTCATCAGACTAAATGAACATTTGAGATGAACATTTCCAATAAAACCGGATCGTAAACTTAAAGGGGATGTTGGAAGATAAAGTTGTACTTTTAAACCGACACGGACATGAAGTTCCTTAAGGAAAAGAAGTAAATTTAAACATGTGGAGTTCACCTTTCACAGGGCACCTCCGTCCCTGAGGAGGACCGTGTGATGTGGTGGAAAGCTCCAGAACAGCTAACGGCTGGATCAGAAGTTCTCACTGGTTTGTCAACTTCTCGTGCTTTAATCAGAGAGAGACGGAGAGTAAACACCGACACAAAGTCTTCTGCTGCTCGTGATCATCTCTCCATGCTCTCCTGGCCTGCTTCAACAAACCTCCTTTGTTTGTCACTTCAAACTTGTGCAGCGTCAGAAACTCGGCCACAGACAGCCAACTGGGAAAACTACATGTTCCAGTCCGATGTGACCCCGAGTTTCATCATCTGTTCGGCTCAAACGAGCCCAGATATTTCATCAGACTCAAACCGACACGAGCGGACACCGTTCGGATACGTTACTGACACCGTTAAGCCCAGTTAGCTGTCTAACGTTAGCCGGGTTCTCAGGCTTTAGTGGCCAAGTTACACAGAGTTGCTGCCAGTTTGTTAGCTGTTAGCTTCGCTTGAAGAATGCTGGCTAACGTTACGCCGATTAGCAGCCGCAGTGTTGTCAGGCCTGTAAAACAAACGGCTGCTGTCAGGAAACACCCGGTAAATATCAATAAGGCCACAACAATGACTGACGAAGTTGTGTGTTAATTTGTTATCAAGCACAGAAATAAATCCCAAACCACAAAACCCGACTGGAGTTAGCCGGCTAGCACCGCGCTAGCTGCCGTGAGCGCTAACGTTAGCCGAGGCAGCAGCGTCCTCGGGTTTCTGTCTCAAAACCGCGTTTGTAACCGACAGGAAATCTACGCCACCGACCCGCATCGCCGAGGAACACCACGGTTACACACATTTTTGACTTATATGTGTGGTGTTACTGTCTATTTCGGTGGATAACTGAACCCGCGGCCTCAGAATCCAAACGCGAACCGCGGAACTCGAGTTCCGGGAGAACCGACAGGCCGCAGTGCAGCCGCGGACCCACATCACGAGCCACACCGGCCTCGGCTCGCGTTCACCTGCGAAACGGGCTACTCACCGTTTTTTACTTTTCGGCACAGAGACAATCAGCAGAGGTTTTAGTTTGGATCTTCCGGGTCCTTCTGAAGGCTGAAGAGCTGTTTCTATCGCCGATGCCGGGGCTTCAGTCAAGGCGTTCCCATTTCTCAGGAACGGGTCTGGAAAGGTCAGAGTGGACGGCGAGGCGATAAACAGAACAGCCCGGACTGAAATGGAGAGCTGAGCCGACCGTTTGGGTGGCGTTCAGGAGCCAGCCCCGAGCTCGGAAACACGAAACACCACAGCGTTCGAGTGTAGCCTTCAGGACAAGCGACTGTTACTGTCTGACGAATTACACCATTTAATTCATCAATAATTCATTTATCTCAAGAAGGAATCCGATCTTTACCGAGTAATCTGTAGTTTGTTACGATAAACCGTCATTTAATATTATTATATATTTAATGTGATATGTGAAATATCGGTGCGCCATTATGGTGGAGAATCATACATACTTAGTGCTTATTTAGCCCTGTAAACTGTGCTCATTTATTTCAGTAACAAAACACCACTTCATCACGCTTGATGTGAATTATTTTTGGTGTTAACGACAGTCCTTTAATGCAGCATCCGGAGGCGACGCAGCTGACGTCAGGGGGCGCTGCAACATGTTTGTTTCTCAGCTCAGAGATAAAGTTTCACAAATGACCCAAAACAGTCACAAGACGAGGGGGAAGTCAGCAGCCACATCTCCTTTAAGGGGTTTTACCTCATAGAATTTATTTTTTATTATTATTGGTAGTAGTAGTAGTAGTGGTAGTAGTGGTGGTAGTAGTGGTAGTGGTAGTATCATTACTATTAATTTTGAGTATTTCTACTTTTGGAGGTTTTTGGCTGTTTATTTTTTCTCCATTGCATCAAAGAAAAAATAAATATAACTTTGCACTTCCCTGTATTTATCTGAAGGTCACTGACTTGTTCCTGTCTCAGTTCATAGTTCAGTGTTAATGCACATAAATGTTCCTCTGGTAATAAAACTTGTTTACATATCAGAGACGTCACATTGTGTAGTTTTATCTTGAATGTATTTTTGTGGACAGAAGTGAAACAGGTTCAGAACTTTCACACTGACTCTCTGCCTGCTGTTTCCTCTTGAATGTGTCCTTCATGTTTTGAAGGCACTGAACACACTCTGCAGATACTTGCTGAACGTGAACCTGTGAGCTCCAGATGTTGGCTCGTTCTGCACAGCTGCTGACGGACGGACTGTGGACTCTTTGGTTTGATGAAGAAAACAAAGAAAAGTGGAAACTGAATTTGCAAAGAAACAGATTTTATTCACTCACTACCGTAACAAAACGACATGTTAAGTCATTCATTCAGGTCACACCTGTACAGGTCACAGAGCTTCCAGCCAGGTGAGCCCACACACTCAAACACACACTCACACAGCTGGTGTGTGTGTGTGAAGCACAGAGAGGATGCAGAAGCTGGAAGCACACGGCTCACCTGGTTGACACACTTATTGCAGGTGAATCTTTAGTGTTTTTGATTGCTTATTAAGATTGAAAAGGACTCGTTAGAAAGGATTTCATTCTTTTTTCTTCATTATGAACATTCACATTTACACAATAAAAGTCCTTTAAAACCAAACACACATTCTTTTTATCCCTCAGTCTCCAGTTTTCACTGCAGACAAATCAAACTGATAAAACATGATGTGGTTGATATCAAGACGTTTAGTGTTGGTGAGCTAAAGTGCTGACGACAGAGTTAAAGTTGTTCCTTACAGGCCACCGTATGACTACAACAATCAGAGTCTGCAGGTTGTGTTTTTAACAGATCTGTGAGGAAAATTAAACCAACAAATCAACAGTTTGCTAGAAAAATAAAAGTTATCTTCATCTCTTCTGTTATTGACATTCACTCAGCATGACCTTTGACCCCCATTCATAAAGAATAATCAGCTTATTCTACTGCAACTCCAGATGACAATGATTTCAAAATAAAAGCTCCAATATTCTCTTTCACTGACAGACTGGATCAAACAGCACAGAAACTCAAACTGCTGCAGTTTGTTTAAGGAGCCATGCTGATCTTCTGTGTTTCGCTCCAATTTTACTTTATCCTTCAGTTTAACTCTGTGTGTGTGTGTGTGTGTGTGTGTGTGTGTGAGAGAGGAAAGGTCTTAAAAAACTTCAGGGTTTACAGTTAATACTCAGTGGATATCTGAGCTTTTTCACTGGTTTTTATGAAAGTGATTCATGTTTCTTCTCACTGACGTTTCAGAGTCTTCACGTTCGATTTTAGGCTGAAAATCTTCACATGTGGAATCAAAGTTTCCCTCGCTGCAACAAACAGCTGATCTATCACAAAAATAATCAATCAGTACTGATAATCAATAGTTAAAGCTCTAGTTTGTTTCTATTAAAGAGAACCAGAGTCATTAAACTCAATGTTATATATTTTTAATGAATCAATTAAACCGACTTAAAGTGTTTTTCTGTTAAATATCTGAGAACAAGAACAAGCGGCTCAGAATCTCACAGGAATTCTGATTTTCTGTGAACTGAAACAAAGAAAAGATGCTGATCTTCTCACCGCAGAGGCCGAAGCTCTCGAGTGTTTCTCATTCTGTCTTATCAATAACCTCTTTGATTAATACATTTATTAATCAGCGATTGAAACTGTTGTTTCGTTCTTCAAACAGCAGCTTCTGCTTTTACCAGGTTTCCTGTTTGGGATTTTTTTTTTTTGTCTGTCAATCAACAGGTTCTTAATCAATAACTGGCCTCATCTCAGTGTTTGGTCACTTTCAATAAAGACGATCACAGGCGGTGAAAAATCTATTTAAATGAAAGAAAATTCTTCTTTGTGATGCGTTCATGGACACTCAGACATGAGACTGGAATTCACCGACAGTGTGTGTTTGTCGCCGCGTGTGAATGACGACGGTGATCAGCTGATTCTCACACAGACGAACTCATTAAAAACGTCTGAACCTGACGGACAGGAAGCGGTTTGAGGAGATAAAACTCGTGAACTCGTCGCTCAGACTGACGGATGATGAAACGAACACTGACGGCGACGTGCGACAGACCTGAGAGACACGCCGCCATGTTGGATGAGTCATGATGACATCAAAGATTGTCGCCCTGAAACATTTAGACATCCAGCGAGTCTCTGTGAAAGAGGAAGTGATGTCATAATATGGCTTTGCTCCCTGTCTGCTGTCGATCCTCCAACATGGCGGCGTGCAAACTCGCTACATTTCATTCTTCGTGTTACTGATCAGATTCATAGACAACAACAGTGCCGTTGGTCTCAGGGGACAGTGAACGCAGCACGGCGCCGGAAACGTTAACCTTTGTCTGCAGGAGGGTGGCGGGTCGTCTCACAGGAAGTTGGTTTTGAGCGTGATGCTGGGGGAGGACTTGGCGGCACTGCGCCCCGCTGCATTAGCGCTGCTAGCTTTAGCATTCAGACTCTGCTGGTTTCCTTTGACGGCGGCTTCCAGGCGAGACTTCAGGTGAGGAGACGAGGCGATGAGACACCTGAGGGAGGCAGAGAGACGACACGCTGACCCCCGACCTCCACATTTCAGATAAAAACACAGAGCCTCATAACGATGTTTACATCTTCACACGCTGATTATTCACACGAACTGCGCGTTTTGTTACCTGAAGACGGCGGAGTGCTGCGGGCCGAGACGCATCAGGTCTTTGAGCGCCACCTCATGGAGAGACCGGGACACCGCGGGGGCCGAACCCAGAGCGTTTTCATCCAGCAGGAAGGAGATGAGGAGGGGCAACAAGATGGCCACCAGCTGAGGGCCTGAGGGTGAGAAACACAGAGCGTCAGTGAATGCACCACAGCGCTCTTCACTGATCTGAGTGCAGCTGCTCAACAACACATTGTAATTTATTACTCTGTGTATTCAAATCTGAATCTGAAAAGTAACTAAAACTGTTAGATGAAGGTAATGGAGTAAAAAGTAAAAATAATTGCCCTGATGGTAGAAATATGAAGCTGTTTAACAAGAACACAGTCAGGTCGAGTACAAGTACTTCAAAACTGTACTTTAGTGAAGCTCTTGAGTAAATGTACTGAGTTACTTTTCACCACTGAACGAAACAAACTCCAGAATGTTTGTTTGTTTGTTTGTTTGTCTGTTTATTGTTTGTTTGTTTGTGTGTCTGTTTGTTCATGTGTGTGTGTGTTTCCTGTGTAAATGACTCGTTCTCTCGGTCTCGTCTCGAGGACTCGGGGCTGTGACGTGTCTCTCTCTGACTCGACTCACGCTGTGACTCGTCTGCAGCCTGAACCAGAGCCTCCATCGCTCGGACTCCTTCCACGACTCCCGTCAGCTCCTCCGGACTCTGAGGACGACTCCGCTCCACCTTCTGAGGAGAAACTCATCTGATCAGTTCATTCATCAGTCTGATCCAACAGCAGAGGAAGTCCAGACACACCTTTTCAAAATAAGAGCCCTGCTTTCCTTTTTTTAAATGGTTTAATGGAAACGTTTTGATTTAATCAGGATTCAGCTCTAATTTCTTTCTGTTTGCTCCCAAATTTTCTTTTTTCATCATGAATTTAATATTTTAATCGTTTGTATTGTTGATTTGATTCCAGTTATGAAAATCAGTTCTCTGGTTTCTTTGATGAAGCTGAACGTCTCTCAACATTAACATTACACACATCAGGTTTTCAGGATTTAAACACGTCAGTCTGTGTCTGTTTGTTGTGTTTGATTTAACAGAAGAAGAAGAAAAGCATCAAAGGAAACTTTATAAAAGTACAAGCAACGTTTTACAGAGACGTGGACCAGCTGGAGGTCAGAAAACAACAGACTCTTTGACTTCATTACCTGAAGGAATCGAACCAGCGGCGGTCCGAGCGCCTGGATGTACGGGACGGCCACAGTGGGCGGAGCCTGGAACACTGATGTCAGCAGCTGAAAGCAACGACTCACAACCTGCAGCAGAGAAGTTTAATCAGCATCGCTCATCAAGAACAAGAACTGATCCCACCATCGCATCCTGAACTTCCTTCTGTTTATTTGTTTTGTTTGTTTGTGTTTAAGTTCTGTTTGAGGTTTAACACACGAGGTCAGAAGTTCATCTGAGCTTTCAGTCGAGCTCATCGACCAAACTGTGGAAGCAACAAGTCAAATTAAAAAATGTTTATTTTTTTCTAGCTGAATTTCTCATTTGATGGTTTTAATTTACAATGAGAAGCATTTAAGTTGTCTGAACTGAGCCGGACGTCAAAGCATGAAGATCAGAACATCAACGCAGAGAAACTGAAACATCTACATAAACCTGAAACCAACAAAGAAAACATCTAGAAAGAAAAGACAAATCTTCAGTTTGTCGTCTGTGTTTGTTGGTGAAACTGTAAACCAGCAGCCTGCTGAGCTTCAAACTGGCTGAACTGGGACGCAGTGACGAAGATTTTACAGCTTTACCTGCAGAGTCTATTCAGGGACGGACGGACGGACGGACGGACAGACGGACGCTGACAGATTCAGGTCACGTCTAAATCTGAAAACACGTCAGAAT
>JAPZDY010000007.1:544932-557693 GCA_029783645.1 Ctenochaetus hawaiiensis | reverse complement strand
CCTGTCCCTGATCTTGTTGTGATCTCGTCCTGATTCACAGATTTGAAACTGATCCATGAGCTTTAACACGTTTTCAAACAGCTTTAAAATGAAGTTTCCTGTTTTGTTTTTGTCTTCTTTCAGTCTGAACATCCTGGTTCTCTCTGAACTCACACAGATAAAATCATCTTAAAGTCAGGAAATGTTCCTCTGACACTGGTTTAAAGCCGCGTGCGTCTCTTTGTTTCTGGATGTCAGTTTGTTCTGGTGTTTCTGTCCTCAGGTCTGATGAGCGCCGGCCTGACGGAGGACGGCTTCCAGATGATCTTTGGCGTCAACCACCTGGGTCACTTCCTGCTGACGGTGCTGCTCCTGGAGCGGCTGAAGGCGAGCGGGCCGAGCCGCGTGGTGACCGTGGCCTCCAAAGGCTACACGATGGGGAAGGTGGACTTTGATGCTCTGACGACTCGCAGAGACGCGGCGGCTTCGGACGCCAGCGACTTCCAGCTGCTGCAGAAATACTGCGACAGCAAACTGTGCAACATCCTGTTCACCTACGAGCTCGCCAAGCGGCTGCAGGGCTCCGACGTCACCTGCTACAGCGTCCATCCAGGTGAGTGTGTGAAGTTTTGTTCTGCCAGGATGAAAAAACTAACTGACATGAGCATGTGAGCACCATGTTTGGCTTCACACTCGTCAGTCTGCTCTGAAAAAGTCTCTGATCAAACATTTGTTGTCATTCATAATGAAAAAGTGTCGCACGTCTCTCATAACTTCAGTTAGTGTTTTTATCAGCGTTCAGAACTCATGAGCCTGTTTTCACTTGTGTGTAATCAGCTGAGTTGTTGTGCGACTGAGTCTGTTATGAACAGAGGCGGCCATGTTTCTACAGGAGCCCAGAGAGGACAAACCATAGGTTCCCTCAGGAACACTCAGCTGGTTGCATTCTGCAGCCTCACCACTAGATGCCACTAAAACAAACTGAACGTTTAAACTGAAACCTTTTCTTCCATCCAGGATACATAAAAACAGAAATCGCTCGTTACACCCGCTTCTGGTGGAAACTCATCCTGACTCCCGTCGCCTTCCTGTTCGCGTGGGGCGCCGAGGCCGGAGCTCAGACCAGCCTCCACTGCGCCCTGGAGCAAGGCATCGAGCACCTCAGCGGCCACTACTTCGATGACTGTGCTCCCCTGATGAACATCGAGGCGAAGGCGAGGGACGACGCCGTGGCCAAGAAGCTGTGGGAGCTCAGCGAGAGTCTCTGCGGTTTGTCCTGAAAAGTTTGGTTTTAATCCCACAGGGATTTTCAAACTGTGCTTTTGAAACAATAATGAGACACTGAGTGATGATTTCCAGAGAAGATCTCCAGTTCTTCTTGCAGTGAATGCAGTGTGGTTCCTCACAGATCTTCACATGAATCCATCAGCACAGACAGCAACACTTTAATTACGATAATTATTCATTTTTAGTCAAATAAACGGGACTAAATGCTCTCAGCGATGTAAATGAATTCTCTGCAGCTCATTTGTGCATTCAAACTTCATTTGAATGTGATTTTCATCCACGTTACGAGTTTATTCTTATGAACCTGAATATTCTACAGATTTGAATTTGTGATATTTGATTTTAAGATGCAACACTTGAGGAGTTTCATAGAGAAACGTGGCTGTTTATGACCTCAGTTCTAAATAAAAATAACAATCAGGTTTTGCTTTGTTCTGTTTTTTTGACATAATCTCTGGGAATAAAATGATCTGCACTGACTTCATATGAAAGTGATGGAAACATCTCGTGGCTGCAGGATTCAAACACAAAGTTTGAAACATAAACGTCAAAAATATTCAGCTGCAAAATTTATTTTTAAATACATGAACATTTCCTCAAAAATATAAATAACCTTTCAGTTTAAAAGCTTCCTGTTGATCGAAACGACACCAAGTTAAGTTTTATTTTGAAAGTTTCCACAGGAAGTCAGTGATTCCCTCTCAGTGGGTAAAAAGTCAAACAACAGCAGTTTGAGTTTCTGTTGAATGTCAGTGCTGATCGATGAATGGCTGCAGAACCGGTCGGACTCGGTCCGGACTGTGACTCACCTGCCGCGGGCAGGTGGAACCGGTCCGACAGGTGAGTCCGCCAGGTGTATAAAAGGCAGAGCTCGGCTGCTGAGGCGCGCAGTGACTCTCAGGTGGATCACAGTGCAGGTTTGAAGCATGTTTCAGCTGCTGCTGCTGGCCGGGCTGGTGGGGGGAGGATACTTCATCCTCACGCGGACTCTCTTCAGGAGATCCAGGTGCAAAGGAAACGCTGCGATGGCGGGAAAGACCGTCATCATCACAGGTGAGTGCGTGTGTCTGCGGAGGAGCAGGTGATCACTGCTCCATGCAGGTAAACAGTTTGAAGTGACCGTGGATGATGTGTGAAGTGTTTCTGCACCTGAACGAGAAAAAAACTGAAAGAAATGAAGAAAAGATGCGACAAACAGTTTCTTTTTGTTTGGAAGAACAAACTTTATGTCAAACATGTGAAAATACAGAAACCTGTTTCTTATAAAGTCACACACACATGAACGACTGCGAGCAGCACCGACACACACACCCACACACACTCACACACACCCACACACACACACACTCACACTCACACACACCCACACACGCTCACACACACTCACACACACCCACACACACCCACACACACTGACCCTCTGAGCTAAACGCTAACATGCTGATGTTCATCTCAGTTTAGTGTGCTAACATGCTAACAGTCCCTGATCACCAGTGGACACTAAGTGCTGCTGAGGATGATGGGAGTTTTGAACATGTTGAAGTGTTAAACTGGTGTCGATGCAGGAGACGAAGTCAGAGAATCACTGAAGTCGCCACGTTCGTCCTGATTACAGCAAACACGTCTGAGCATCAGTTCACAACAACCCGACAGCTATTTACTGAGATGTTTCAGGCTGGATCACAGCTGTGACCGACCGACCTGCAGCCCCGCAGCTCTGCATACCCGCAGCTCTGCAGCTTCACAGCCCTGCAGTCGTGCAGCCATGCAGCTCTGCAGCTTCACAGCCCTGCAGTCGTGCAGCCATGCAGCTCTGCAGCTTCACAGCCCTGCAGCCTCACAGGCCTGCAGCCCTGCAGCTCTGCAGCTTCGCAGGCTCTGCATAACCGCAGCTCTGCAGCTTCACAGCCCTGCAGTCGTGCAGCCATGCAGCTCTGCAGCTTCACAGCCCTGCAGCCCTGCAGCTCTGCAGACCCGCAGCCTTGCATGGCTGCAGCCGTGCAGCACTGCCACTTGCAAGTGTGTGTGTGTTTTGTGGAGTTGTTGCTGACAGTTTGTGTTTTCTTGTGCAGGAGGCAACACCGGCATCGGTAAAGCCACGGCGCTGCACCTGGCCAGGAGAGGAGCCAAAGTGATCCTGGCCTGCAGGAACCAGAACAAGGCGGAGGCCGCCATCGCAGAGATACAAAAGGTAAAGAACAGAGAAGAAGAATGAGAGAAAGAAGGCAGATGACAGACTGACAGACTCAGGCTTTTGTTTTGACTCTAACCGTCCTGCAACATGTGCCGGCTTGTCGAGGCGTCGCTGTGTTCGACTCCTCGTTCACACTTTCAGCTTTACTTTCTACTCTAAGGAACTCAGAGTTTCACAGTGAACACGAGTCTGATGTGAGCGAAGTGGAACAAAAACAAATCTGACCAGCCTCGAGCTTTAATGAAACATCATCACAGGAAACAGCAATAAACGAGCTGATAATCAGACACAGCTGTTGCGTGAATCATCACAGTTTCAGATCATCCAGCTGTTTCCTGCATCATGTTTCACTTCACCAAAAAGAAATCAGACCTTTGAGCAGTGAAACGAGAAATGAAAAGCTTTGTCTTGATGAATAAATGTTTTTTTGTTTTTGTCCGGAACAAACGCAGAAACGAGCTCACGTGCAGCGAAAAAAGACAAAGTTCCTGTTAAAAAGTGACACTGGAGGGTTGAGGTGAAGTTAGAGAGTGAAACCAGAGTGAGCTGATGCTGATGATGATGCTGATGATGATGCTGATGATGATGATGTCATCACAGGAAACAGGAAGTACCGACGTGCTCTACATGCAGGTGGATCTGGCCAGTCTGAAGTCCGTCCGCTGCTTCACTGAAACTTTCCTGAGAACGGAGTCTCGCTTGGATCTGCTCATCAACAACGCAGGTACACAAACACACCATCGCCACACACACTCACAGGCACAGGTGTAACTCACAGGTGTGAGGCGACAGGTGGAAGTGGAGCCGAGTGACACACCTGATGTGGAATCCTGCTGTGTTTGATTTGACGTGAACGAACAAAAGAAGAAAACAAGTGAAAATATTTTGACCTTTGTCAGCAGATCTTTTGTTCACAGTTTTAATCTTCTGTTGTTTTTATGTTTCATGTCACATCAGGTGAGTCATGTGACAAACATCTGAGGACATGAACGGATTTTAAAAAGATGCTGAAAGTAGAAACATGAAAATCCAACAGACGAAGCTTCTTTTTAGTTTCCTCCTTTATTCTTTGTAAAAACATTTGTGACGTGTTTCCATGTGGAAGAAGTTTGTGTCTGAGCTTCAGGACGACGGACAGTTGGAGTTCAGATCAAGTCGAGTTCAGATGAACACAAACTGGATCGTGATCCGGTTTCAGTCTGAATGCAGACGAGCCTCAAACATGTGAATCTGTCCTGCAGGTTTGGTGGCTGACGGACGGACAGAAGACGGGTTCGGTATCCAGTTCGGGGTGAACCACCTGGGTCACTTCCTGTTGACCTGCCTGCTGCTCGAGCGCCTGAAGGAGGCGGGTGGAGGTCGGGTGGTGACTCTGTCCTCCATTGCTCATCGCTGGGGCCACATCGACTTCGAGGTGAGCGTCAAACCGCAGCATCGACACAAACACGACACGAGTTTCTCTTCTGTCGGTTTGCTGAAGCTCCTTTCAGGTGAAGCTCAGGTGAAGCTCAGGTGAAGCTCAGGTGAAGCTCAGGTGAAGCTCCGGTGAAGCTCAGGTGAAGCTCCGGTGAAGCTCAGGTGAAGCTCCGGTGAAGCTCCGGTGAAGCTCCGGTGAAGCTCCGGTGACGCTCCGGTGACGCTCCGGTGCTTCAGCTGCTTTCAGCTCTCACACTTTACCTGAGAGATGAAAACTGTTCAGGATCTTTTTGTTTACCTGCTGCTCACGTTCCTGTTTTTGCTCCTCCATCGTTTCCTTCAGTGCTGGAAAGTAACTGAGTACATTTCCTGTTACACCTCAAATGACTTTTCTTAGAAAATCCAACAAAACCACATTTTCTTTCCAAACTTCTGATGTTTTTTTAATCAAATCACTGTTCAAGGCCAGAAGGGATCAGCTTCAGCCTTTCCAAAAGTGAAGAATCTCACAAAGTCAAACATGAATCACAAGTTTTTTCCTTCCTTTAATCTCCTGGTGACCCCTCAGATTGACCTGCTGACCCTCTGCGGGGCCTCGAACCCTCGGCTGGGAACCTTTGGACTGACTCAGTTTGAAGTGTTTTTACCTGCAGCAGGTGTGATGGTCGGAGCTGCTCCTCCTCTCAAACTGTCTGAACAATGCAGATCTGACAGAAACGTGCAGCTCCATCCGTCCGTTCCATCGTTCCTCACAGTCGTGACTTCATGAGCAGGTTCAGGAACATTCCTTCAGAGTTACAGCATCTCCTTCAGTCTCAGGTGTCCTTTGTGTTCAGGTGTGACGTGACGTCTCAGTTACATAAAGGATTCCTTCGCACACGTTCTGCAGAAACATTCCTCGTCTGCAGCTCGAGGCTTCGGGCTGTCACTCAGCACCTGGCAGACGGCGATGTTGTCACGTTTCCTCGAGTCACCTGTCCTCCGTAACCACGCTGTGTTCGTCGTGTGTTTGTGTGTTCAGGCTCTGGAGGTGAACAGACACCTGGGCACCGGCAGCTACAGCTGGCAGTTCTTCCAGGCGTACTGCAGCAGCAAACTGTGCAACGTGCTCTTCACCCACGAGCTCGCCAAGAGGCTCCGAGGAACCAACGTCACCTGCTACAGCGTCCATCCAGGTAAGCAGCTCCAAACCGGCTCCTGAGAGCCCCTCTGTGTCCATCTCTTCTGCTTTGCCTCACAAGTTTTGGATTGAAATGTGAGCTGAGCCTGAAGCACGATGAGGATCTCCAGTCCAACCTCGTTTTTAAGGTCACTGAAGCTCAGGTTCAAAATGTTCGTCGTGTTCCTCAGAGCCTGTAGATGCGTTCGTGCTCCTGAAGGAACCTGTTTCACATGACATCCTGTTATCACAGAACATGTAACTGCAGACAGGTCCAGGTCCAGGTCCAGGTCCAGGTCCAGGTCCAGGTCCAGGTTCAGGTCCAGGTCCAGGTTCAGGTCCAGGTTCAGGTCAGATACGACATGAACAAAACACCAAACCTTCCAAAAATGCTAAAAGCTGTTAAAATGATAAAATGCTGCGAGTGCTCGAGGCTCCTCCCATCAGAGCAAATAAGAAGAAAAATCATAGAAATCACTTCTTGAACTTTTTAATTTTGGGTAAAAATACATTTCGGACTAAAATAAATGAAAAAAGATAAAAACATTTGGTGCCAAACTTGTTTTCATCTCGTTCAGTTCAGCAGGAACCAAACTGTGTTTGTGCCTCTTTGTTCTGCATGTTGAGACTGAAAACCTTCATCCAGAGACGAGAAGCTGAAGTTCACCACAGTGTGAATCCTCATCACAGAGGCAGTGAAGGTCCAGGTCCAACCAGGTCTCCCCATCTGGACGGAGACCTGGTTGGACCTGGTTTAGACTCTTCAGACTTTCCTTTATTGAACAGCTGATTGTGTTTTGGTTTAATTAGCTGAATCAAAGTAAAGAGAGACATCTCCATGAAAGAAACCTGCCTTCAGATCAGAACGTAGGAGATTAAATTTACATCAAATATTTTGTATTTAAACGAAACATTAAGATTGAAAACGTTCAGAGTTGAGCTGCTCCTTCAAAAACATCTCAAACACGTTTAGTTCTGCTGTGAAGTTCGTTCGTTCAGTCTGAGCTCAGAGTTCCTCCCTCAGGAACGGCAGACCTCAGCTGTGATGGTGAACTTTGAACCTTGAACCTGTGGCAGAAGGTCTTCAACCTTTGAACCTTCACATGTTCTGTTTCCTCTCAAAGACCTGAACTCCTTATCACTGGTGTGTTCCTGTTGATCTTTGACCTCGTGCGTCTGCTCGCCCTGCAGGTATCGTCCGGACCGAGCTGTCGCGTCACGTCAGCCTGTGGCAGAAGGTCTTCATCGAGCCGGTGGCCCAGCTGCTGTTCCTGGACCCGGAGGCCGGAGCTCAGACCACGCTGCACTGCTGCCTGCAGGAGGGACTCGAGCCTCTGAGCGGACGCTACTTCTCCTGCTGCGGCCCACAGGAAGTGCGCGCCCGGGCCCGAGACGACGCCGCGGCCCGCAAACTGTGGGAGGTCAGCGAGAAGCTCTGCGGACTCACCTGAGGGGGAGGAGCCACAAGCTCTGTGGACTCACCTGAGGGGGAGGAGCCACGAGGGGACTCTTTCCTTTGCTGTCAATGGATCATAAAGTTCTTGAGCATTTGACTCTCCCTCTTTTTGTTTGTTCTGGTTTCTAAAGATGATAAGTTGCCTCTCTTGTTTTTATCGATGTGATATTATTGATTAAAATGTTGTCAAAGTCTAAACTTCCTGTTTGTCGTCTTTTATTTACCTTCTCACAGTCTCACCTCTCACAGCCTGCACACTGATGCTTCTGTGAAGGAGACGCATTCAGGACACAGCGTGCTGCTGCCACCTTGTGGCTGATGTCTGACACTTCAACCAGCTCCTCTGAACATGAACCCTGTCTGCACTGAATCTCATGTGTTTCATCCAAAGCGACTTCCAAAATAAAATCATGAACCAGTTGTCAAAAAAAAACCACAAAGAGCGTCAGAAAAACAAAAACTGTATTTGTTTCAGTTTTTATACAAGACAGACAGATTTTCATGGCCAATCACGGCCATGATCTGCTTCCAGGTGTGTTTCTCTCCTCCTGGGTTTCATCAGGTTTTATTCAGCCACGAGCAGCACGAGGGAGAACTGAGTGAGACCGCAGCAAAGATCTGAACTGGACTGTGGAATCACATCAGTGAACAGGTCTGTTAACTTCATGTTGTCTGAACGTTACTTGACCTTTTACTGAAAGTCCTCCACGTTGAGCTCTTCATCTGAAGGCTCCTCAGGTGACGCTGAGAGAAGAGCTGGTCTGAAAGAAGCTGTGATCACCATGAGAGAAGATTTCATTTAGGCTGAACTCACCTGCAAATTTCAAATATTTAAATGTCGTCTGACGCGACGGCCACAAAATGTGACGAGGATAAAATAAAACATTTGTCACGTCCTTCAGAAAACTCAGACAGCTTCCAAACAAACTCTCATGGTGAAGCTTCAAACTCTTCAAATGTATTTTCTGATTACACTTTCACTGAAGGAGCAGTGTGGACTGTTTGCTGACATCTGGTGGTGAGTTTGCAGACTGCAACCTGCTGAATATTCCTCTGCTGTCTTTCTGGCTTCAAGAACAAAACAAGGAGCAGTTTGTGACGGAGGAGCTTCTCCTTCTGTGGATTTAAAGGCCTCGTGAGCTCATTTTCAGGTGATTTCACAGAAACCAAAATAAAAATCTTAAATCTAGTTTCTGCTGATCATCTGAAGCCCACAAACCGGCTCTTTCAGCAGCTTTCGTGACGCAGGACTCGTGTTTGTGGGAGTTCATTCACTGTGAGTTTGGTTTCACTGAAGACTTGACGTCAGACTGACGGACACCGTGTACTTCTCATATATCCGACAGCATGTGAACGCAGCATCACTGCAGTTGCGGTAAACCCTCGGTCAGACAGACAGTCAGACAGACAGACGGACATCACGTGTGACGAGCCCCAGCAGCGCAGTGATTCACACGAACATTCGTTTCTTTGTCTCGGTAATCTGCGGTGGGTTCCCGGTGGCCGCCGGTATGATAACGGAGGAGACGAACGTGGAGCTCAGGGATGCGGAGACCAGGGATGCTGAGCCGGTGGATGCGGCGGATTCCGCTCGGGTCGCCGCGGATGCTGACGCGACGGAGGCCGATGTGAGCGAGGCGGATCTGGACCAGGAGGAGCAGGAGAAGCAGCCGATGACCGGAGGAGGAGGAGGAGGAGGAGAAGGAGGAGGAGGAGGCCGGGCCGAGGAGGCGCCGGCGGAGAAAAACGGCTCCGTGGCGATGAAGATCCCCGAGGAGGAGGAGGAGGAGGTGAAATTCACCGGGCTGAACAAGGAGGAGCTGCTGAGGGTGGCCGGGACCCCGGGGTGAGGAGCACCGCACAGGCCCGCACAGGCCCGCACACACACACACACACACACACACACACACACACACACACACACACACCGCACAGGCCCGCACACACACACACACACACACACACTGCACAGGCCCGCACGCGCACACACACACACACACACACAGGGCGCGGCTCGGTGTTCACGTGAGATAAACATCAGACAGGTAACGTGTCCTCGTGCACAGGTATGAGGAGAATCACAGTTTAATGATTCAATCACAATAACTTTACTGATCAGAGATGTGAACAAGGTAATGATTCTCAGTTTCTTCACACAGCTGATCAGTTTAGAGAATAACAAAAACATGTTATTGATCACTGCCATGTTCAATGAATAGAATCAGATCTGTAAAGGGAAACTTGTCTTATGTTTTATTCCGATCATTAAGTTCCATCTGATGATCAGAGCTGATAGTTCGAATCCTCTCGCTCTGCGTTTGTTCATGAATCACATCAGTTTATCTGCAGCTTCAATAGTTCATATTTCAAAGGAAAACCTCATGTTCCTCTGAAGTCTTTGGATGATCTTTGCCAGAAAACATCGAAGAACGTTTGTAGAGTCAGAGGTGTTTTGCTCCTGAAGTCAGATTTTTGGAAACTGAAGTCATCAGTTTCATGATCAGCTGTTTGAAAGTGAAGGTTGTAAACAAACTTCTTTTGAAATCATAAGAGTGTGAAATGATCCGTTATCGAAGCAGGAGATCCTCGCTTTGAATGAAACACAAGTCCTGCATCCCTCCGTTTTTACTGAGACACATCTGTTCTGATCCTCCTCCTCCTCTGCTCCTCCTGGTCTCCTCCTGGTCTCCTCCTGGTCCTCCTGGTCTCCTCCTGGTCTCCTCCTGGTCTCCTCCTGGTCTCCTCCTGGGCTCCTCCTGGTCTCCTCCTGGGCTCCTCCTGGTCTCCTCCTGGTCTCCTCCTGGGCTCCTCCTGGTCTCCTCCTGGTCCTCCTGGGCTCCTCAGCTGGGTGCGGACCCGCTGGGCCCTGCTGGTGGTCTTCTGGCTGGGCTGGTTGGGGATGTTGGGGGGCGCCGTCCTCATCATCCAGCAGGCTCCTCGCTGCAGAGATCTGCCCGACACCAACTGGTGGAACGACGGCCCGCTTTACCAGATCGGAAACATCCAGGCCTTCACCGACACCCGCGACCTGAAGGGTGAGAACAGCCAGCACTCACAAGGCATTCTGGGAAATTAGTGCAACATGTGTAAGAAAGAAACATCAGGTTAAAGAGGACGAGAGGCAACGACCCTGAGTTTGAATGAATGAAGAGAGAAAATCATGACACGAGCAGTTTCAGCAGACGATCACGAGTGTGTGTGTTCATGTGTGTGTGTGTGTGTGTTCATGTGTGTGTTCATGTGTGTGTGTGTGTGTGTGTGTGTGATGCTGATACATGTCTGCTGACATTAAACATGCTGACATGACAAAAAACGTTTCTAACTTCCTCAAAGGAAAAAGCTGTGATGAGATTTCAAAGACGGGAAGCAGCCAGTCAGCAGACAGACAGGGAGTCAGACAGACAGGAAGTCAGACAGACAGGAAGTCACTGTGGTTGTTTCTCACTGGGATGGAGCCTCACTAACATGCTAAGCTAGGCTCACCACATGCTAACAGTATATGCTGATGTATGGTAACTGCTGCTGTCTTCAGAGTTCAGTCCCAGCTCACGTGTCCCCCTGCAGGCCTGGAGCAGAAGATCTCCAGCCTGTCTCAGCTGAAGGTCAAAGGTCTGGTGGTCGGTCCGATCCACGTCGCCCCGGCAGACGACGCCATGAGCCTGAGCTTCAAGGAGGTTTCCTCTGAGGTGGGGAACCTGGAGCAGTTTAAAGGCCTCGTCCAGGCTGCTCATAAGAAGGGTGAGGGAGGACGTTTCTGCTCATTTCTGCTTTTACAGACATGAAACTTTGACATAATTACTGCTGATTTAATGGAAGACGTTTCTTCATGAGACATTTTTTGGCTCCTGACCTCCTTCACATGTTCAAACTTTTAATTCTTACAGTCTTTTTCATGTTTATGTGCAAATTACATACAAGCTGAAACAGCCATGAGCACAAAACATCATGAAAATATTGAAACACATCAGAAGTCACGTCGCTTCATCGTGCTGAAGCGTCTCAGATTCTCTGAAAACGGAGGAAGAACTGATGCTGTTTTTCATGACTGACAGGTTTATGAACGGTGGTCAACGTACAAAAGTCACAACAAACATTCACACAGTTTGAGTCTGTTAAACAAAACGCAGTTCGTCACCTGGTTTGTTGGTTCCTGCAGGGATTTCTGTGGTTCTGGATCTGACTCCAAACTACCAGGGATCTTCTGGACCCTGGTTCTCCAACATCAGTGTGACCAGCGTCGCTGAGAGGCTGAAGGTGAGAGTGTGAGACAGGTTTTTCAGACTGTGAGGTGCCTCCACAGGTGAGAGAGAACCTGTGAGGAGGGAGCGACAGGTGCATGCAGGTGCTCCGAGTAACAAAAGGAGGTCAGTTCTTATATTTCGACTGCTGGTTTGCGGGATTCAGCTAAACTGAATCAGTGTTTCCATGTGTTGAACTTACCCGTGTGACACAGCAGGGGGCGCTGTTGTTGTGCCTGACAGCCATCTCTCTCCTCAGCCTGCTCTGGTCTTCTGGCTGCATGAAGGTGTGGACGGGGTGCAGTTGTCGGGGGTGGAGCGGGTGGCCGCCATGGTGCCGTCCCTGTGGGCCGACATCAGGGCCATCGTCCAGAACTGGACGGATGATCGTCCCCACAAGAGGTCAGAAACCAAACTGTCCAACCAGAACAAACCTGAAAACACCTGAAGAGCTAAAATCACAACCTAAAATCCTTTTCACTCCTCAAACTGTGGGTTAATGAAGCCTGGGTGTGTTTTCAGAGCCCTGATCGGCATCACGGACCGCTCCTCAGCTGCAGATGTGTCCGCCCTCCTCTCCTCCACTGGCGTGGACCTGCTGATCTCCAGGGTCCTCCAGGCTGCCAACATGGACGCCACGGAGCACGCTCAGTCCATCCATCTCCTGTGTTCGTCCCACGACCAGACCAAGTTGGCCTGGAGCCTGGGGGGGCGGGCCGAGGGTCACCTGGCATCGCTGGTGGGCCCAGCTCTGCTCAAACTGCACCAGCTGCTGCTGCTCACGCTGCCCGGGACGCCGATCTTCAACTATGGAGACGAGGTCGGCCTGATGGACCAGGTGAGGACGGCGTCTCTGAGAACCACCAGAAACTGATTTTAAATGTTTAAATTAGGGCTGTCAGTCGATTAAAATTTTTAATCGCGATTAATCGCATTAGTGTCCTGAGTTAACGCATTATTACCGCAAATTTTTTACCCTGCCCATTTACATTTACAATAAATACAAATTACTTTTGTTTTGACCAGAGAACC
>JAPZDY010000007.1:411944-429499 GCA_029783645.1 Ctenochaetus hawaiiensis | reverse complement strand
CACCGGAGCACGTCCAGTCTTAAATACCACTTGATGGCCAAGGAATTATTATTGTCCTCTCCAATTTCTTCTAGAGTCTAAGAAACACAATAAATATCTTGTTAAGTTACATATAGAGCCGGGTAAAAAATTTACAATTAAATGTGATTAATCGCAATTAAAAATTTTAATCGACTGACAGCCCTAATTAATACATTTATATTTCCCTCTAGTTTTGTTTTCTCACTGTATGAAAGAGTACAAACCTGTGTGTGTGTGTGTGTGTGTTATATATCAGCGCCAACTCAGCATTAATTCACATTTTTAGCCTCTTTTTTTTTTTATCGTGTCCCTGAACGTCGTCGCATCTTTCTGTCGTTTCATAACTTCGACACACACACCTGTTATAAACACACTTTCTTCTTCTGTGGTGTCTCTGGCAGTTATGAGATCATGCACAGCTGCTGGAGTCCCGTCCCCAAATGTCGACCCAGTTTCCAACATCTGGTCTGCCAGCTGAAGGCGCTGTGGCTCAGTCTGTCTCCCGCCCCCCCGCTGAAGGAGCCTTTGCTCTATGTGAACCTGGAGGGGGACGACGGGGAGGCGGGCCGAGGGGGAGGACAGGGAGGAGCGCTGGGAGTCAGGGCCCCAGAGCCCGAGGAGGCGCCGGCAGCGGAGGCCCCGAGCTGGAGCGTCCCCTGGCAGTGCAGGGCGGAGGACGGGGAGAAGGACTGGCTGATGGTGGGGTCGGGGGCCGCGCTCGCCATCGGAGGAGACTACAGGTACATCATCGGCCCCTGTGGAGCCCCTGAGGAGGAGGGGGAGGGGGAGGGGGAGGCGAGGAGGAGGAGAGAGTCGATGGACATGTTACAGGAGGAGGTCAGAGAGGAGGAGGATGATGTTGTCATCGATGTCTGACCAATCACAGCTCTACCCCCCCTCCCCCCACCTGATCGGACCTCTACCTGGGCTTGTTAGTCAGCTGATCGGAGAGACGCTCACTTTATGGCACAGAGCAGCAGCAGGTGGGTGGAGACTGAAATCTGCTGCCAGTGAAAAAACTCTGCTACCTGTTTGAACGCTCACACACACACACACACACCTGACACACACCTGACACACACCTGACACACACACACACTGACCTTTTCATACAATCAGTACCTCTGGAAACACTCCGGTCTGCTCACAACACACTGCGTCCAGTTTGGACGACAGGAAATGATGCGTTCCTTTGATCTTAAAGGGACAGGACAACATTTTCTGACTTCCTGTCACAGATGCGACTGACACGTTAGCTTAGCGTAGCACAGAAACTGGAAACAGGAAGTCAAACATCTTCCGTTAACTCAAACTGTCTCATTTCATATATTTCATGAACCTGTTAGAAAACGTTTCTCTCACGATTCACAAACCTTCAGAGTCAAACTGCAGAACCAAAACTGCTCAGACGCTCCACAGACTTTTGGTGAAACAAGTAAACATCAGACAAATTCAAATTCCCTCACAACTGTTTCAAAGAGTTTAATCTTCTCAGCAAGTTCAGCAAAAATGTCACATTCGTTTTGGTTTTGTTCGCTGATTCTTCAACGTGTCAGATTTTCTGCTTCACAGCAAACAGAATCTGAGGATTTCTGAGGATAAAACCAGACTTTTTTAGTTTTCAGTTCACAAACTTAGAAATAATGTAGCACACAATCTGATTCAGTGGATCGTGAGAATAATTTGAAGCTTATCTGAGCTGCTTCCATCTGACAGTGTGTGTGAACACAAGAGCTTTTCTTTTTTTATGTCACAGAATTAAAAACTAAAGTAAACAAAGTGCAGCTCAGACTTTCAGCTTACAACAAACAAACACACAAACAGACAAACAAACAAACAAACAGACAAACAAACAAACAAACAAACAAACAGACAAACAAACAAACAAACAAACAGACAAACAAACAAACAAACAAACAAACAAACAGACACATTCACAGCTGTTACAGATGATGCAACAGAACATGAACAGTTTCATGGTAGAATTAAACTAGATGTTTGAAGCTCTGAATGAGACCAGTTTTTCACCAACGCTTCATCTTCATCAGGTGTTTCACTCCTTGTCTTCTTCACGTCTTCTTCACTGTCAGTAGAAACCTGGTGTTCTGTCTCCAGTCGGCCATGCTGTCGGGTCGGTCCGGTTCTTCCTGATCCTTAAACTTTCCTGCCACATTCTCAACATGACAAAGTGAAAATATGAGTCTTAAAAACTTGACTAAGACCAACTGCTAACTAGTTAACTAGTTAACTAGTTCCTGACCAACATTATGTTTGGTTGTTCTTTAAGAGTAAAGTTACGTAACGTTATATTAGTTGGTTTTATTTTTTAGATCATCAGGAGGCTCCTTCAGTGTGACTCGAAGGTTTTTGGTGTTTGAGACGTTTTACAGAATGAAAACCAGCTGGTCAGCGCCCTCTGGTGGACAAACACTGTAACAGAGACTGGGTTTCTAACTGAGCTCAGATGTTTTTTGTCACTTCTCTCCTGTCTGATGAGATGAGCTCATGTTTGCAGAGTCCATCATCTCTGCAGCTGCAACAGGAAGCAACATCTCCCTGAAAGAAAACCTTTCAGGTTAAAGTTTCTCACTGAAGATGCTGATCACAGCTGATCAAACCTTCTCCTCGTCTCTGAGGACGTTTTAACCCTCCTGGTCTCCCTGAGCCTTTGACTTCAGCCAGGTGACGTCCTGCAGCTGATCCACCTGCAGCTCTGACGTCCAATGAAATCTCCCTTCACTGTTGGCGCCGATGCACAGAGGTGGACTGTAAACGAAGCGAACACAGACTCACAGAGTGTTCCTGTGTTTGATACTGTTGGTTCCAGTGTGAGATATCAAGGCCTGGAGGCAACAGCTGCATCTTTATCATCATCATCATCATCATCATCATTATTATAACTGAGCTGTCAGACACGTTTGTGCCTCCGTCCAGTCATCGCCATGCAACCAATGTTCCTTATTTATGTGATTTTTAACACAATCTCCATTGAGCCTGTGCAGACCTGAGATGTGGCTGAAAGTTCAGGGAAACCAGCCGAGTGAACAGAACTTCACTGACCTTTGTCGTCAGGATTTATGTTTTCTTTCAGAGCTGTTGGCAGTGGAAGTGGGATTATTTCAGGTTGAAGGGATTTTTTATCTTTTCATGGTAAATTACACAAACACTTTAACTTACTTAACCTTCATTAAGTTTAGTTGAGCTTTGTTTTTCTGACTTCTGCCTTCAAATCTGTAGAGCAGTAAAGGATTCCCAGACTTTCCTTTAATGTGCAAGGAGCAGTTTTTCAAGATACCAATCAGTTGATCAGCTGAAGACTGAGCTCGCAGTATTTTCTAAAATGATTCATAGTTAAAGTGATTTTTCCTGAGGACATTTAAAGCAGCTTCCCTGCTGCAGAATTAGTTTCTGTTCTCAACATGATCCTGAACTAAAAAGGAGCCGCTCATCCTCGGACGAACACGTTCAAACTCGTCACACTGGATCTGCTAAAGAAGTTTGGAATATTTTCACTGTTTCTGAGGTTTAAAGAGAAATTCTGTAAGTTTTTCTGACTGATGCAGCCGTGGCCGTTAGAGACAGTAAACAGCTGTTCACACCTGCATCAACACACTCCCTGTGCTCACAGCTCTCAGCTCAGGTGTGATGTTGCTTTTGTCGGTCGCACCGAAGACGGCCGATTCTACTGACGTCTGAAGTGTGAAGGAATGAAGCAAACTGATGTTTGTGAATGCATCATCAGTCTTGATTTCACCCTCAAACTGGTTTGAAAAGACGATAACGTGTCAGGCAACAACACTGGTTTCTCTCTTGTGGCCCACAGACTCTAAAAAAAAAAAATCACACATACTTTTAGTATTTTGGTGAAAGTGAATAAATCTTGTGAAACGTTTACAGCAGATTCTGAATTATTCAGCCTTCCTGTAACTTCAGCAGATGTTCTACACGAAGTCCATTCTTAATGCGAAACGTGTCTGACGTCCCAGCGTGAGACGAACACATTGTGGGCGGAGCTGTCGGCCTGTGATTGGATGGTAACACCTGGCGGTTTCAGCCTCCGACACCAAAATAACTCATTAACATCAGTTGTGCACTGACATGTTTTATATTTTATTTAATGTTATTTCTACAATACTTGACTTTTTTTCATATTTAGAGCCCAAACACTTAAATGTACTCGTGTCAGCTGACTGATGTCATTGGCTCCGGCTTCTGGTTTCACAGTTAACGTTTCTGTCCGTCGGTCAAAAACAGGACTCTCAGAAAACACTTTTTTTAGTTTCCTCTGACATTTCCAGACCAGATGAATCGATGACTGTGTGTCAGTTTGTCAGATGCAAACGTTCCATCAGTGGATCTTTAAAAAATCTAGTTCTTATCCAATTAGAGGACTTTATTATGTAATTTTTTAACTTCTATTATGGTTCATTTCATTTATGTTTGAGTAAATGTGCAGAGTTCAGATAGTGGGAGCAGGTTGGGGGCTTGGGGGGTCGTTGGGGCCCTGGAGCCCCCGTAGTGGGTGGATCCGGCCCTGAATGCTGCTGTGCATAACATGCATTTGAATCCTGTGTTTTATTGACTCACTTCTTCGTTTCCAGACTCTCTAACATTGAAAATTAAGCTGTTAATGTTTTAGTTACTTGAAGTTTCTCGTGGGATGACTGTAAACCGGACTGGACCAGTTTTCCTTTAGATTATCGCAGAGTTTTATACTAAATGTTGTATATTTGAGTCAGATGTACTATGAAGATGTAATTATGGGATGTTTTATTGATCCTGTACATTAACAGGCTAATGTTTGTGAACTGTGTAGCTTCAGTTTCCTGCCGTTTAAATTTAACTTAGATTTTTCTGTCTGCACCTCTCCTCATGTCGGGATATCAAGGGACAGTTTATTTTAATGTATCATGTGTTTTTTATGCTGTTTATTGATGTGAAATGGCCTTGAAGAGATCAAACCCTGAATTTATTCAAGAGCAAACTTGAAGCTGATGTTTTCCTGCTGTCGCGTCCTTACCTGTGCATCTACACCTGACGTCAGGTGTGTACAGGAAGCAGAAAAGTGACTCTTCACAAATGAATAAAGTGTTACTCATGATTTGATTTCATTTCTCTTTTGTTTCTTAAAAAAACTGAAATTAACTCTGTAAAGCTGTTTTCAGTGTGAAAGTAAAGGTGATGAACGAAATGCAGAATGTTGCTCCTAAAACAGTTTTATTTCATAAAATTATTTCATATGTTTCTTAACAATACTTACAAATTACAGTAGTTTTTTCTTTGAGGCTGAGCTGATTTTCAAGCTTAATAAACTGTTAAATAGTTTAGTTTTAACCTCCTACACACCTTTATTCAGTGTTGGCAATGAAAAACAGGGCAGGAAGCTCAGTATCTGTCTGATGAAGTGACTAAAAACAGCATGAAATTTAAAAACACAACTTCTTCACAGCTGCTCTTTATTGCTGCACGAGGATTCATGTGTTTAGTTACTTTACATCATTAAAACACGAGCTGTGTAACATGAACAGGTCTCTGCAGACGTGGATTTCTAATGACATTCACTTCGTGTGTGATTCACTGTGAAACATCTTTCAGAAGCAGAGTTTGAACGCAGCCGGATGTTTTCTGCTGCTTTCAGGTGAGTCCGGACAGATTCTGCTGCGTTTCAGCGCATTTCAGCGAGTTCCGCAGAGAAAGTGGGTCAAAACAACATGTCGTCCTTCAGACGAGCTTCTCCTCCTCAGTCAAGATGGAGCCGCACTGGAAATGCCCCCATTACTCCTCCTCCTCCTCTTCTCCTCCACCTCTGAGCAGGAGGAGGTTACATTTACCTCTTAAAGGTAATAAACGAGTAAAACAAATTTGTGGAAACTGAAAAAATGCCATAAAAAAAAATACATTTAAAAGGTGAATGCACACTCTCTCTCTCTCTCTCTCACACACACACACACACACCTCTACAAGGCTGTGAAGAGCGAGAGGATTTTATTATCGACAGTAATATTCGACCTGATTTGCACGTTGAGCATCGAGCTGTGGAGCAGCAGACAGTTACCTGTCTCACCGCTCACATAGCTGTTAGCCTGGAGAGCTAACATGCTAGCATCCCCATTCTCCTGCAGGTAAAAATCAGGACGCGTTCGGGTGGACACGGAATAAAACCAGACGAGTCAGAAACAACAGCCCGCGAAGGTCGGACACACTGAGCGACTGAAACACCCCGAGTGTGTGAGACATTCAGCACATCTTCAATTTAATTATGTTTCCCTGATGCGCATGCGCCCTCACCATCGGCCCTGCAACACGAACATGCACGCGCAGGCGACCGTGACGCTTCTCTTCACGGTGTCACGGGAACGATCCGCGGTTTCTGCTGTAACTTAACACACATGTCAAACGTTACATTCCCAAACGTTACATTCCAGACCTGGACGCGCGTGCTGCAGGTCTTTGCTCAGTCTGCAGCAGCTCAGGAGCTTCCGGTCTGTGTGAACGCGTTTCCGGTCTGTCGGCTCTCTGGTTCGTGCTGTTTCTAAAGTAAAACTGCAGCCAGCGGCCCCATGCCTCCTGTCTGTCTGTCTGTCTGTCTGGGGGGGGGGGGGTCCGTTTCGTGTCCCCTCTCCGCGGCTCGTGTGTTTCCGGCCCTACCTGCCTCGTGACCACATCACAACAAACGGCTTCCCTCCGTGAGTCCGTGTCGGTTTGTCGCATCTTTCCGCCTTCTTGTGGTCGAACAGGACGTCGAGTCCGTTTCTCATGAAACCTGAACCAGAACTGTCGTGACACGTTCAGGCTGAGCGAGTCTGTTCGGGGAAACCGACTGAAACCGACACGTTACGATCCGTTCCGTTAGAAAACGGAGGCGAAGCGACACGAAGTCACATCACCAACACTGTTCACCGTTTCTCCGCCTCAGCGGGCGAAACTATTCGATCTACACTCGCCATTATCATCAGAAAACCCCATCGATCACTGCCCGAACCCCCCCATCAGCTCCGGCTGACGGTGCAGCTAACGGCAGCTCCGGTCCACTCCGGAAACGGACCGGACCGGACCGTAGCTTTGCTCACAAAGCTTCAGCTGTGAAACTAAATTTCCCTCCGATCAGAATAATCATCCCACAGTTTAACGGAAACCGCAGACATCTCACACTGAAACAACGAAGCAGCCGGTCATGGCGTCGGTCCGCGGTAACCGGGCCGTTTTAACGATCCAACACACAGTCCAAACCGCAGAGGTACATTTAAGAGACAGGGGCCATCATCCCGCCATCCCACGCATCTTCCCCCCGCAGAAAAGGACGGCAGAGCTCCGCTGTCGGTCACATCCTCCAGGACCAGTTTTGAACCAGGTGGCGGCAGCAAGATGGCGGCCGAGGCTGCGCAGTGCGGAGGATGAAGGACGGGCGGTGACGTTACAGAGGGAGCACCGCATGCAGTTTTTCTCCCCTCACACTGAAAACATCCACGATGTCGATGCGGTTCATACGACGGAAAAACAGACGCGAGCGCTCGGATTAAAGTCGCAGCGTCGAAACTCGATCTGTTCGACCACGCAGAAGGTAAATGGCGTGCCGTTATTAAAGCACATGGTCGAGTGAGTCCAGCTGACCGACCATGAAGTTTGGTGTTTAATGGGAAGCCATTGCTCGGCCCAGCACCAGGCCAGCTGCTGCTAGCTAGCTACATCTTCTTAGGGATCTCATGTAGTCTGATGAAAAGGAAACACAGTGAAACCAAACGAGGTGAAGCTGGTCACAAGTAATTATCGGCTGCAATAAGACCAGCTTGCCTTAACTTAGCCTAACTAATTCTGTTTGTCATTGGGTTAAGTTTCCATGCCGCTGGTATATCGCAGCATGTGAATCAGTTTAAGCTTGCATTCTTAAGGAAAAATAAAAATAACGTTGATATGTGGAGCAATAACTGATTTTGGACTAATGTTAAATCAGATTTCTGTTGGACTGGTTGGGAATGGTTCGTTGTGTTGCAGCGATTAATCAGGTCCCAGAGAGCCAATTTACAGCATGATATTTGATCAACAAAACACCACAGTAAAAAAACAAAAAAAATCATCTGTAATCAGCAATTAACATTTTTAATCTGAGGTACATGGTGGGAGTCGAATCCAGCATAGACAGGTAACATGGACAGGTAACGTTTGTGCAGCTCAGTGGCTGTAAGTTTTCTCTACTTTGAAACATGACATGTTGCAATCTGTTGGAACGCTGAGTTCAGGGTTTTCTATATTTTTCTAATCGCCCACAAACAAGCGCAGACCAAAATCAACAGCATGTTGGGTTGTCTTTCAGTCCTCGCCTTACTCCTGTCTGCGGCTCATATCTCCAAGACCATGTTCACATGGCAGCCATTTTCCCTTTGACGCCCACTTCACCAAGCACCAGCTGTTTTTGTCTTCAAAGTCTGAGACTGTGACATGAAAAGCTGTTTTATCTCTGAAAAAACAATGCAAGGGTCTGTATTAGCCTGCAGTGATGCTCACAGTTCACAGGATGTTCACCACTGTAGAACTGAACGCTAGATTAATTAGTTTCCCCAAAAAAACAAGATTATTGTCCACAAGCAATAAAGCTCATGAGCTTCTCTATCCAACGCTGAGAACGAAGCAAGACGTTTCACTGGCTGCCTTTATCATCAGCTCTGAAAAAAAAAAACATGTTAAAGCTCTGCTGTGTAGAGGTTTGTTTCTGTGTGCTCTAGCGCCCCCTGCAGCATTACATGTATTTTTCCTCGTGTGTTTGAACAAGCCCTACACACCACTCCGAACAGCAAACAGGAAACAGAGCTCAGCACCAAGCTAACACACTCTGAATCAGAGAGACAACCGGTTATAACACGTTACCAGCTAAACCTGTCAAAACAGATGGATTTGGCTGTAAAAACTAGCGAGCAGACGTCGTTTCTGACAAACATCCAGCAAGAGCCAAAACACACGACACATAACTAAGCAAGCAGCTACTTAACTGATCAACAGCAGTAAATCCACTTCTGTGTCTTTTCGTAGCCTTTTCTTTAGTGTAGCTGTCGCCAACGACTACATGCGAGTGAGAAAGACAACAACGCTACGTAACGTAGCTGCAGCTACGGTACGAAGCAGGAAGCCGTGATGCTTTCAGGAACCTTCACAGACTTGAGGCAGAGTAGTCATTAGACATTAAAAGGGGGGCATTTTTCTCCATGAAATAGGACCTGGTTTCACCAAAGTTACCGTTTGTGAGACGTACTAACTTGCATCGTTCAGTTTTGATTTGAAAACGCGGCCCAAAGTTACATAGCGCCATAACTAGCTACAGGAGGGCCGAGAGCCCAGTTAGCCTGTTACACTGCACCTCAATCTTAAAATGATTCTGAAACTATTATTTTAAGATGGAAAAGTTACATATTGTCGCTTTGAGTTCTTTCTAACTGCTTGTGTTGGGCAATTTGCCTGATTTACTTGCCCCAATGCCACTTTACTTGCCGTAAGCCATCAGACCGTCTTTATCAATGAGCCTCGTATGTGTTTTTAGTGGCAGATTAACTCAAACTTGGTGCTCTACTTCGTGTTTTGGACAGCAGGAAGATATGTGTGGAATTGAGTTAAAGTAAACTGCTGTGTGTCTGTGTTTAGGGTCATGTAGGAACACGTGTGATTAATTGATGTGTTTTTTAATAGTTTTTGGATGATTTAGTTTCAGTTATTTAGGTCACAAGTTGGTTAGTAATTTATAAAGATTCTCAGTGAATGATTGTCTGAAAGTTATTAAGGCGCTGCACTGCCCTTTCTGTTCAGTTCTGCCTTTTTTGTTTCATCAGCATCACATTATTCATGTTTGTTCTTTGTTTTTTTATCAGCCCCTAGTGGCCACAAGGGGACATAATTACTCAATCACAACTTTGTTGTGTTCATGAGGTATCTCTCTAGCTAGCTAGCCTGGACGAGTCACATTTAGAGGAGGTGAACATCAGCCACAGTTTGTAACTTTGGTGCAGCCATTTTGACTCAACTCGTATGATCTCTTGCTGTGAAGTATCTCTTAATGCTCACCCACGAACCTGACTTATGTATTCTGAATATTCTAGAACCAATTTCACAGCTCAGATGCTCAGAGCATGCCAACCTTTGGGGAAAACTTATAACATCAACCAGCTGATATTGATGATGTAGCCTCGCTGTGACTCATTTATTTCAGAGCCTCATGTAGTTCTGATTTGACAAGCCTGCCACCACGATGAGCATCGTGACCAATGTGAGAGATTGTGCCCCCACCTTAGTTTTTTCAACATGCATAATGTCAAACTACTAATGAAAGTTTGTTGATTTTGTTTTTTTCAGGATTCTGTCTTAAATCATCAATCAGATGTATAAAGACGGGGTTCTTCTGCCTCTTAGATGTATGGGTCCTGTTCATGGCTTCTACTAAGAAGCAGAAAGGAATGGTGTTCCATCAGGAAGGGGCAGCCACCCCTGCAGCAGCACCTGCAGGGGACCATCCATCTGCATGCTTTGTTGTTCCAAAACCAGGGAAGGCGGGTGAAGGTGGGATGGAAAGCACCCGAGTGACCAGTGCAGACGCATATATGATGGATAAACCCAACACGCACCCGTCAAAAGAAGCCTTCAGGACTTTTGGTGGACCTCCTGCTATGAAACATCCTGCCAGATCAAACATCAGTTCAGACAACTTGTCTCCTGACAGCATCTGCAAAGGCATCAGAGTGACACTGGACAACAACAGCATGTGGAACGAGTTTTTCAGATGTAAGACGGAGATGATTTTGACTAAACAAGGCAGCAGGATGTTTCCCTACTGCCGCTTTCGAATCTCTGGTTTGCAGCCATCTTCCAAATACTCTTTGATCATGGACATTCAACCTTTGGACAACAGTCGTTACAAGTGGACCGGCAAGAGCTGGCAGGTTGCTGGAAAGGCAGATTGTCATGTTAAGAGTCAGCCATTTGCTCATCCAGAGTCCCCATCTACTGGTCAACACTGGATGCAGAACCCAGTGTCCTTTTACAAACTAAAGCTCACAAACAACATCACCGACCAAGAAGGAAACACTATCCTGCACCCGATGCACCGCTACTTGCCGCGACTGCATTTGGTCCAAACCGACAAAGCTGCTGAAGACATAAAACTAAGTGATCCCAGTGTTGTCACATTCACTTTCCCCCAGACTGAGTTTATGGCAGTCACTGCGTACCAGAACTCAAGGTTTGCTCAGCTGAAAGTTGACTATAACCCGTTTGCTAAAGGACTGAAGGAGGATGGCTCCAGTTCGTTGGGCATAAAACTGAAACTAAACTCTGGCAAAGACTTGCTCAAAGAAGGAGGCTTGACGACTAACGAGCAGCATCCTTTAAAAAAGAGCTTGAAATCTTTGCTTGCAAACCATAAACCTCGAAGCTCAAAAGCCCTTGACTCAAAGCCTTCAGTGTCAGGTGACCTCCAGAAAAATCACACTACAGATGAAGATGACTTAGCTGCCAAGGTCGCTGGGGAAAGTTCGTGGTAAGAGTTTCACTTCGACAGCGATGATAGCGTGCTCTTCATAGTCTTTTACTCTCTTGCAAACCTGATGGCTGCAAGACGACAAGAATGAAAACTAAATGTTTATCAGAAATATATTAAAAACTTGTTTGATGACGGTGCAACTGATAACCTTCATCTCCTGTGCCTCCTTTTCTCTCTGCCACATGTGGCGATATACATCTTAGATATTTTACTCTTTTTACACCTTGTGTTTTTACTGTAACATGGGTTTTAAAAAGTATCTTGTCAGTCATCCACACAACTTTGCACCATCTTGGATATTTTTGCATATGCTAGCGCCTGTATCCAACATAAAGTGTGCAACTTGCTAGTTTAAGATTAACACACAGAGCTCTGATTATTTTCTCCCGTTTGTCACGACACTGGTGCACAACAAAGTACTTCACTTCCCAAGCAATGTTCACAAATCATTTTCAAGACCCTGTAGGTTTTCACTGGTCTGTTATATTTTAAGGGAAGCTGTTTCCGTGACAGTCAGCTTTTCCCGCAGTTGTCTGATGTTCTATGACACGATGAAGTTGGAACTGATATCACAGGCACAAGCACCTATGCTACCTTTCTGAGGCAGTAAAAACAGGTGTGACTGGAGTTGCACGGGGCAGTACAGAGATGATTCTGAAGCTCCTATTCACCCTAAATGGCAGCCTTTTGTGCAGTGGATGTGATGAGGTGTGGTACTTAGATTGTGACATCAGACATCAGGTGCATGGAGCTTGGCTAATGCTAATGTAAAGTTGCAGCATCTATCAATGTTGACATTAACATATTTGTTGGATATACAACTTTTGAATTGTTTCTTGCAAGGTAACCTGGCAGTGTTTTATAATCTAATTTTATTTATTTACTGTTTGACTTCCTTCTACAGCAGTTCACCTCCAGCTCGGAAGTTATTTTCCGAACTTATTCGTGAGGCTCACGTTTCACTGCAGAGATGCAACCTGGAGCAGCTGGCAATGAATAACAGCACATCTGAGCAGACCAACACTAAAACCACAGCTTCGAAAAGCAGCGTGCAACATGTTTATAAAAGGGAAAGTTTAACTGATAGAACTCATAGGGAAACATCACCTGCAGAAAAAGGTGAAACTGTTGTTACAAAGAGGAAAGTTAAGGAGAATAAGGGCCTTTCAAATTCAGTGAACTGCAAAGACAGTGTTAGGACATATGTCCCTGAGGTCAGTATTGTTGCTGCTCCCGCAGTGTCCCAGAACTCCTCAGTGGACTCAGATCGCCTTTGTAAGCCTGAAGTGCAATCAGAGGTGAAAGTGAAGCAGCACAAACGGCCGGTGCCGCTGCCTCTGCCAGCCCTCGCTCGTTTTTTGAAGCAGCATTCGAAATCTAAAAAGGCCAAACTGGACTCTCCAGTACTCTCATCTGAATCTTTGTCTGAAGCACAGAGTTCTGCTTCGGCTTCTGAATGTCTGCCATCTGATCAGGCTGGCAGTGCACCTGGTTACTCAGCACACCTTACTGGTGATGTGACAGAATCCAGCAGCCATGCCTCTGGACCTGCTAGTGCACATCTTCATCCAGATGAAATGGACTTCAATATTAGTGGACAAGCAGTCAAAGCCACCAATCAGCCTTCCAGTCCGTCATGTGCAGATGTTGTTGCCACAGCAGGTTCAAAGGAACCAACTGGTGACATCTTTAGCTTCATTTCAGATGCTGAAAGTAGAGGCTCAGAGCCAGCAGTGCCAGATGCTACAGCAGTGTTACCCAATTCAGATAAGCCATTTTGTAACCTTGGCTTATCTAAATCTATTTCCTCAATAATTTCATCAACTCTTGCTACCTCTTCTTTGTCTCCGATCTTGTCACCACCTCTTGACATAGTGTTACCAGCCCTGAACTCTCCAAAAACACAGACCATCACTGAGTCTTCCACACTACCCTCAGACTTCACCACTATGAAGTCTGATTCTTTGGTAACTGACCCAGAATGTTCCTCTTTTGGCTTTGAACCTTTGTCACCGGCGAGCTCTCCAGGACCTTTACCATCCCTGCCTGCCTCCCTAACCTTACAGCTCAGCCGAACTCCTTCTGAATCAACGCCAAAAACAGCACACCCTGAAGAGTTACCGGACAGGGAATCCTCTGCCGGATCTGTGTTTAAATGGCATACAGTGTTACCTCTGCCTGAGCCGTACATAGACACTTCGTTCACATCATTTCACCCCACACCACATACTCTCCCTTTAGTGCCGGTTACGTCATCTTTGTTACCTTCCCAGACTCCGTCCAACAATGAACCACAGACTTTTGACACCTCCATGTCCGCGTCTCCCCCAGATCCTGCTCCATCGTTTCAGGAGAATGAGCAGTCGTTGCCCTTCCCTGCAGAACTGTCTCCCCTGGCACTTCAGTTGCCGCTGTCTCCAACCTTTCCCTCACTAGATGGAGATGGATTGTCACCCACGCCTTCACTGACTGACCTTGTGCACTTTTTCTCAAACGACGATGACCTTGGAATGGGGGTAGACTTTTCAAACACGGAGGCAGTAGCTGTTCCCTGCCCACCTCCAAGTACAGCAGAAGCAAATGTGCATGAAATTTCTCATCAGGTTCAACCAACTGCAGCCAAAAAATCCTGCAAGCACAAGAAGAAGTCCTTGCGGCGAAAGCGAGCCAAGTCGGCTCTTGATCAGGATGACTCCACCTACGCTCGCATGCAGCCTAACCTGGAGGAAGTGGAGGAGCAGTTGTTTATCTCATTTACATCAAAGGTAAAAAATAAAATGCTTTGTTTTCTGTGTTTTCTCATGAAGGTAACCTGAATATAGAGTTGAACATGAAATCTGATTCCATGTTCAACTCTAATGTAAAACGCACCATAGGTGTTAAACATCTCAGGTTTTGTGTCTCATAAAATGTTGACTACAGTTTTGAAGCCTGTGATCACTGACATCATGTTCCATGTGTCTTATGGCCGCCAGTGATGACAGTAGTTGGTGTGTCTTGGATTTCACAATGTCACCATTCAGAGTCTCTGCAGATGGTTCAACAGACCCAAGCAGAGTTTGTTATGCAAAATATTTATGGTGGCTTGACAGAAGCACAAGTTTGTACGAGCTTGAACCTCTTGGATTTTTGCAAACTGACTGAGCCGGCATCTGTCACATGTGGGCGGATTGAGCCAGCGGCCTGCAGAGGGTTAGTGGGAGCTCCTGAACAGCTGAGGAGCTAAACGCCATGTGTGCTCCCCTCTAATTTGTTTTAATGGAGTTGGGAGGACAATAGCAAGTTTAATACAACCTCTTTTAGTAGATATACGACACCTCCACTGCTTGTTAGCTAGTAGTTCACAGTGACGGTGAGTGTTAAAGTGTTGGTTTTTCACTCTCCTATGCTGCGTCTGCTCTGGCCTTTTTAAGCTAATGGTAAATGAAACTTTTAAGCGGTTCTAAACCTCAAGGGTGTGCATGAAGCTTCAGATGCATTTTTAAATCTGCGAAGTGTTTTTAATGGATGAAAAGTCTTAAACTCAATAGAGTAAAGATATTAAAGCACGTACAACGGCTGAGAATTCGATTAATGTGGGAACTCTGACTGAAATGAGAGCACTTCAGTGATGGTGCTTAGATTTAGAATACCTGTCTTCTTCCAAAAAGGGGGTAAGAGGATGAATTTGAGTGTGATTATCAGAATTTCCTGTCCTGAAGTGAAATAAACATTGAAACACTGATGTGATTCCCAAAACTAAAGCCAAAAAACCTCCACATATTTCAGGAGGCCCTCAAGCTTCACGTTGTGGACTCACCAGAAGAAACTGTCTCACAGCCTCAGACGACACCTGAAGAACACCTACAACGAACCACCAATGCACCTGAGAATGGTAACAGCACAATTATTGTAAATTGTAGTTAAACTATGTTTCACTTGTTTTGGTCTGACAGATGTTAAATGCTGTGTGTAAAAAGATGGATATCAGTTTAATCTCTGTGTTTGGGTTAGCGATATGTTTAGCCTGGTTCAGCATAAACAATAAATGCAACAGAAAACTGTTAGCTTAGCTACATCAACAGTGAAAAATTCCTCCATCTTGCACCAAGTTTGTCTGATTTACATGTTGTATCGTGTTCAGAATGTTCGTGTGATCCGCAGCATCATTCGAATGTTTGTCCTGCTGCCTTTCTGCCGCTGGTGTTTTCTTTTACTCTACAACTGCTCAGATTTTCTTTCGTAAATCAAAGGAATGCTTCCACACGCCTCCTTGGTTGATGTCTGGTTGCACGTTCTTGTATTTTTTGCCATTAAGGAGTCTGAAAGTAGCACTGAAAGTTTCATACCTTGAACAGCTTTCAATTTACCTGTTTAGTAAAACCAGCTGTCTTTCAAAATGGAGTTTCAGGTTCTCATTTACTCCTTTGATGCTTTCTTGTCAATTTCTTCTTCTTCTGTGGTGGTCGGCACACCAGCTCAGTGGTGCATTACTGCCACCACCTGTTGCCCTCGTGTCACATGAGAACCTGGTAAGCGATCCTGCCCCAGAACATGTCCACCCGCGAGGTAGCTGGATTTGTGAGATTACATCATCTCACAGCTGCAAGAATCCAGCAATGATTTCCACACATAGCATGCTAATATGCTAACATGCTAATACCATAGCATGACCCACTACTCAGGCTTTGTCTCTCAATCTTTACGGTTTTAGAAAAACTGATGCAGAGATTAAAGATGATCACTACCCACCAGGGACAGTAGGACACGTCAACATTTTACAATCCAAACTTTAAGCAAAGCCCCTGAACGCCTCGCTGGGCGTCTGAAGAGACTCGCTGAAGACAACGAGGCTGAGCTTCAAGCCGATCTCAGCATGATTTCTCATTCCCTGCGTCGATTCCAGCGAGGTTGAGGAGGATAAAATGTGAAATCAGACGAGTGTCACTGCAGCAGAGACATGATGACAGTGGAGGCCTGTTATAGTCACACATGTTCCCCTGTGGTGGGGAAGTGAATACACTGATATGAATCCTGAAGGTTCTGACACCTTTAATCTCAACCAAACTTCTCATAATTTTAATCCTTGAAATCCCAGCAATCACCATCAAAGTGGTTGATATCATTTGTTGCTTTTTCCTGTTTTTGCAGGCAGATCTCCCCACTCGGCCCCACACGTCAGTCAGCTTTATCTTCATTTCACCGACGCTTGCTAGTATCAGTATAAGTTTATGGTGCAACACAAAGCTTTTACTCTCTGACTCAGCGTCTGTTGTAGAATGGACTAATACGCCTGATAATAAACAGATAAAACAAAGCAAATTTCTTTCCCACAACAAACACAGGTGAACCTCACCAGCAGCCTTCATCCCAGTAAGAAATCCCCGTCTGCTCAAAGTATTCGTCTGTAATTCGGTGAAGATGGAAAAGATTCACTGTGTCTTCTCTCTGAAAGCTGAGAGCAGCAGACAGGAAGAAGTTCATGATGAGTTCAATGAACATGTTTATCTCCAGCAGAGACAGCGGAGAGTTTGGAGGAGGACATCGCTGCCTTTGAGAAGATCCTTCAGCGAGACTTGAGGCTGATGAGACACAGACAGGTGATCCATCCGGTGCTGCAGGAAGGTACGTCAGATCTCAGCGCAGAGACAAAACAAAGGCAACAAACACGCAGAATCAGCCAAGTCTTCATGAGTGTGTGAAGTGTTTGTCTAAGTGAAGTGTGTGTGTGTGTGTTACCACCCTTTTTTTCATCATCATTTTTACAATCTGACCTTTTTAACCACGTTGCACTCGAAAGACGAAGACGACAAAAAAGGTCCACTGGGGAAAGAAAAGGTTCAAACTGATTTAAGAGTAATTAGATTACACAAGGTCAAAAAAACACAAAACACTGAGGAAAATAATCAAGAACTGTTTGATTAAACAAAGATTAATGAACATATAAAAAACTGTTTGTGTAGTTGAGAATGAGCTCCACCTCAACCAACTCCAACAGGAAAATCCTGCTTTGACATGAATGCAGGAGTCACAAGAA
>JAPZDY010000007.1:322531-343974 GCA_029783645.1 Ctenochaetus hawaiiensis | reverse complement strand
ACTCTGCAGTACTCTATAGTACTCTGCAGTACTCTGCGGTTCTCTGCGGTACTCTGCGGTACTCTGAGGTGCTCTGAGGTGCTCTGAAGTTCTCTGCAGTACTCTATAGTACTCTGCAGTACTCTGCAGTACTCTGCAGTACTCTGGAGTACTCTGGAGTACTCTGCGGTACTCTGCGGTACTCTGAGGTACTCTGCAGTTCTCTGCAGTTCTCGTGCTCAGTAGTTTGTAGAAGACGCTGAGTTCAAACTGAGGAGCAAACGTTGCGTGAGGAACTGTTCTCGTTTCCATGACAGCAAACATGAAGAGGAGGATCGATGACATCACTGATCAGGTTGATCGATCAGAGCAGATGATCAGAGGCTCAGGTTCCCTCTGTGAGCTGCGTCCACATCCAGCCTCTCCTTTCTGCTGTGCTGTTGGACTCTGTTCTCCCATAATGCATTGCATGAAGGAAACGGAGGAGCTGCTCACATCTGGAACACCGACGTGTTTGTTTCTGTGATGTTTGATCTGAGCTGCACGATGGAGACATGAAGCTGCTGAGCCCCTCACAGAGTGTGTGTGTGTCTGTGTGTGTGTGTGTGTGTGTTGCAGGTGCGGTCTCGGGGGGTGTTGTACGTGCAGAAGCAGTGTTCCAACCTGCTGCTGGAGCTTCCGGAGCTCACGGACGACGTGGAGTCTCATGTTTCCTGGATGAGCTCCGCCCTCGGTGAGTCGGGGTCGACTGAGCGCGCTCAGAGAGGAGGAGGTTCCTGCCTCTGAAACCTGTCGCTAATCAATAATCAATGTGGAGCTGAACTGTTTTAGAGATAACAGACTGAACATCTGTAAACAAATCAATAACAAACATGTTTCTTCTTTACGACCAATAAACAAGATGATTGATCTCGATCTTCATTCCTGTCGATCACAATCAGCTGATCCATACAGACGATTCAGTCGTTCGTCAATAAGCAGCAGCTGTGGAACAATCTGCTGCATCAAACCATCATCAATCCGGCGAAGCTGCAACGATTGGTTGATTAACTGATCAGCTGATTGACAGAAAGGAAATCTGGAACTTTTAAATGATCAATCAATAGTTATGGAAGCAAACTTGATGTCTGAACGTCTTCAGTCCCGAGATGTAATCGATTAGTCCTGAGAATAATCAGATGATTGATTAGTCATTGTTACCTGCCGTTCAGGTGAACATTCTGCTCAGGTGTCACAGGAGCAACATCTCACAAAGAATCTTAAAAACAAAGAGACTGATCAAACTTTTATTCATTCAGCAGCTCAGAAAGTTCGAAAACAGGAAGTAAAAAACTCAACCAATTAACCTAATAAATGTTTTTTTATAAAGTCTTTATTCATTTAAAAACTAAACAACAACAGTGCAGTTAGTTTGCAGTCTGAGTTTGTCTCAAACAGGAAACGGTAGAAAAGTTGCTGTAAGATTCTACAGAAACTGTTTTTTAACCTGAAACTCACAAACAAACGTCTGACCTGCATCTCCTCGCGATCCTTCGCCTCCTGCTCACACAGCTGAAACATAAAGACACTTCTTGAGATGCAGTAAGTGTGAGTGCTGCTCATCGGTCTGGCCTGTTGGTGGCGCTGCATGTCAGCCTCCGTTTGCAGTCAGTGCTGCCCCCGGCGGCCAGGAGGAGAATTACAGCATTTTGAGCTCCAGTTTTTATATTTCTTTGTTTTGTGTATAAATGAGTTTCAGTGTGAGTCTTTTCTTCCTGATCATTTTTTACAGTCAGACTCCGAGGCTGCGCCCTTCATGGAAACACGTTCTTTTAAGTAAAAAATCGAGATAAAAGTTACAGAAAACCTCATTCAGCAGTTATCTTAGCAATTATTGACAAAATTACATTATAAAAAACATTGAGAGTCTAAAGTGACTGATTTAATTTAATCATAGAAGCTTTGTGACGATGTTTAGTTTTTTCTTCATTAAAATCGTTTTTTCTTTTCACTGTTGAACTTGTTTGAGTTCAACCTTAGAACTTCTGTCCTGGTCGGAGTCTCGTATGTTTCATGTGACAGCAGCTGAGTTCACACAGCGAGAGGTGGTTTTGTTTTTACACAGAGGACATCATCATCGTCGTCGTCGTCGTCGTCATCATCATCATCATCATCATCATCATCTGAATCCAAACTCACGTTCACTGAAACTGTTCGTGATGTTTGACATGATGAATCGTCTTCCTTGTTTCAGGAAAGTTACCGGATGCTGTTAACTTTTGGCTCGGAGAGGCGGGTGCTGTGACTTCCAGTAAGACCTGAACACATCACGCAGTGTTTGGTGTGTAGAAGCTGTGTGTGTGTGTACAGAAGGTGTTTGTTGTGTGTTTCAGTGCACAAGGATCATTATGAGAATCTTTACTGTGTGATTTCTGGAGAGAAGAACTTCATCCTGCTGCCGCCCACAGACCGCCCCTTCGTCCCATATGGTAACCATGGCAACCAGCCTTCTTTTAGACTGGCCACGGCAACAAGCATGTGCAAAAGCTTCAGTAACCATGGTAACGGTGTGTCTTCCAGGTGAGTATCAGCCGGCTGTTTACCGTCAGCGGGACGATGGAGAGTTTGAGGTCGTCGATCAGGAGGATTCTGAAAAGGTGAGTTCAGGCTTCTGTAAATCCCAGCACTCTCTGCTCTGCTTTCAACAGCCGGTTTACTCTGACCCCCTCCCCAGGTCCCGTGGATCCCTCTGGACCCTCTGGACCCGGACCTGGACCGGTACCCACAGTACCGGCGAGCTCGGCCTCTCCGCTGCAGCGTGAAGGCCGGAGAGATGCTGTTCCTGCCGTCACTGTGGTTCCACCACGTCCAGCAGTCACACGGCTGCATCGCAGGTACGAACACTGCACCTGAACGCAGCACGACCTTAAAACCCTGGAAACGTTCACAGCACCTCAGATGGTTTGTGTCAGTGAGGTTCTCACCTGTACTTAACCATCTGTCATGTGACCAAAGAGAGAAAAACATCAGAACTCAGACAGAAACTGAACATGAAGCTTTGAAACACAGAGGTGGTTGAAACCACGTTGTGTTGGGACACTTTTTCCCCACAATAATGCTGATGTCATGAGGTAACTGAAGTCTCCAGGTCGTCTTGAACGCAGCGCTGCTGTTTCTGATCAGCTGCTTCTTCTTTCTGCTGCAGTGAACTTCTGGTACGACATGGACTACGACATCAAGTACAACTACTTCCAGCTGCTGGAGTCGCTGTCTGAGGTCACGGGGTCAACGTGACATCACAGCACCTGATGATGTCACTGGAACTGAACAAGTGGTTTCCTCTTTGTGACTGGATCATTTACAAAGAAATTAAAGCTCATCAAAGTCACATGAAACATCTTTTATCTCAAAGTAATACCTGGTGGACAGGTGTGCTGCACTTTGAACACACACACACACACGAAGCACATGTTTATGTCATTCCTGACTCTTCCTGATGATGTCATCACCTCGGAAGTTCATCCACAAAAAAATCCGCCCTGAAATAAAAAAAAAAAGGTTGCAGAATCACTGAGAATCATCCTGAGTTTTCTGTGTGTCAAAGTAATCCAGTATCAAAGTAATCCAGTGGTTGTGATTGAACGCACTGCAAACAGGAGCTGCAGACGGTTCAGTCAGGCTGTTCCTGGTCTGATGTGTGATCACTGAAGATTCAAACACTAACGAGCAGAACACCTGACCGCCGGGTGTATCACCTGACCGCCGGGTGTGACACCTGACCGCCGGGTGTGACACCTGACCGCCGGATGTGACACCTGACCGGCAGGTGTATCACCTGACCGCCGGGTGTGACACCTGACCGCCGGGTGTATCACCTGACCGCCGGATGTGACACCTGACCGGCAGGTGTATCACCTGACCGCCGGGTGTATCACCTGACCGCCGGGTGTATCACCTGACCGCCGGGTGTATCACCTGATCGCCGGGTGTGACACCTGACCGGCAGGTGTGACACCTGACCGGCAGGTGTATCACCTGACCGCTGGGTGTGACACCTGACCAGCAGGTGTATCACTGTGAACCAGGTGAGCTGGCAGAAGCTGCTGGAGTTGAAATGAATCAGTCAGACACTGAAATAAAAGACGAGTCGTCTGTTTTTTAACCCAACAAGAACCAATGAGAAAGCACTTTATTAAAGCAGAAATCTTGAACAGAAACAGCCGGCAGACAGAAAACCAACAAACCTAAAAAAAAAAACCTCTGAAGGTTAAAGGCCGTTTTTTTTTTAATCTCCCCTGATATTCTTTTTTCTCTACAGTCAGTTTCTAATATTGCATCGTCTCCGAGACTCAAGGCCACGTTTCCTCTTTTCCCTTGAAGAAAAAAATCATTGAATCAACGTGTCGGAGTGTTTTTCACTCGGCCGCTGATCAGCAAACACACACACACACACACACACACACACACACACACACACACACTCGTCTCTGCGGAGCTTTTCCCCAAACACACGGAGCTCATAAACTTTATGATTTATGTACAAATGTAAACACAAACAAGGTGCAGGTAAAGATCATCTACTGTGGATGTATGTGGCTCCAAAGGTGGCGCCCTCTGAAGCTCCGCCTCCTCACAGGTGCACTTCTTCCTCAAATGATTAATGATTAATGATGATTAACAGACTGTTTCACTGAGGTCTGAACAGTTTATGAGATGGTGACATTTCATGCACGGAGGCGGCGAGTGTTTAATGCTGAGCGTGATGAGTTCACGTGTGTCGGGCGACGACAGATGTGATGATACGATCAGCTGATGAGGATCAAACATTAAAACGGAACGTTTGTTTCTGGACCGTGAATCCACTGATCGATCTTCTGATGTGAAAAATAAATTATTTTACCTTCATAAAGATTTGAGACAATAAAGCAGAAAAGACCGTTTTGTTTCAGGTTTTTGTTGAATGTGACGTGAAGCCGCAGCAGTGAAGAAGAAGAGGAGTCCTGGCCGGGACTCGTCCCCCCTCCGCCTGCTGCTCCTCCACAACAGACGAGTTAAACGACTGGAGACATGAGAGCGAGTGACGGGAAGCTGCTGTCTGATGGTACAAGCTCAGTCTGTGGAGGCGTTTGAGCAGCAGGGGGCGCCACACAGCTGAGGGGCGGCATGAAGCAGCTCAGGTCACCATCAACCTTCAAATTTAAAACATCTCAGAAAAACTCACTGATTTTGTCAAACACTCAAAATAAAATCATCGGAACATTTTCTCTGATTCTTTTTTAAATAAAACGTGTTCGCTGCTCCTCAAACAGCCCGACTCGTCAGTTTAAGGACGCTGTGGGAAATCTGACCTGCTGTTGCATCATGGGAGCAGCTGATGTCTACGCCAGCATCAGTGATGTCACACACACGCTCACACACACTCAGTTGTTGTCGCCGCTCCTCCTGTAGATCGGCACGTTGATGCTGTGGAACGCCGGCACCCATCGGTTGTCATGGAGACCCACGTTGCAGCCGGGCGTGTCCCTGTGGGCGCCATGGCAACACATCCAGTATCCGGGGCCGTACGGCAGCGCCTGGCAGTACGGCTTGTGGTGCCAGCGGCACAGCGACACGTCGCCGCGGCCGTAGCGTTTCTTGCACTGTTTGCAGGGGTCGTCACGGTAACGGGGGTCAGACACCCACAGCGAGTCGGCCGGGCGGACGCCGTAGTTGTCGATGATGAACTTGAAGTAGTGGCAGGTGCACTTGAGCGCGGCGAGGCTCTGCGTTGGCAGCAGCAGGAAGATCTTCACCAGCAGGTGATGCGGCAGCACGGCCAGGTACGGCTGCGGCTCCAGCAGCTGCTGCAGCCGCTGACGCATCTCCAGGAAGTCCTGCGACACGGACGCACGCCGGCCCAGAGGCACCACAGCAGACTGAGGAGTCGCACCATCTACCTCCTCCTCCTGAACTCCTTCTCCATTTCTCCTCCTCCTCTTTTTTTCTGATTGGCTGTTAGGCTCAGGAGGGGGGCAGGACTGAGGGGGGGCGGGCACCAGGTCAAAGGTTGATCTGTGGCAGAGGGGGCGGGGCTCTGAGTCTGTGGGGGGAGGGAGGGAGTCCGAGGCAGCAGGGGGAGGAGAAAGAAACAACAATCCTGGCAGAGGCTCCGCCTCCTCAGACTGTGGGGGCAGGGTCTGTTTGAGGGGCGGGGCCTGCACCTCCGGATCTCTGCCACTCTGAGTCTCCTGACACTCCACTGCAGCTACGTCTAAGGAGGGTGGAGGGGGCGTGGTCATGTCCAGTGGAGGGGGCGTGGTCAGAGCGGAGGCAGGTGTTTCTGAGCAGCTGGTCGGTTCCCTGCCGTCGCTCTGAGCTCCAGGCAGAGTTGGAGATGAAGATGATGATGATGTCATTGATGACGGTGATGACGGCTGGTCCCTCGCGGCGAGCAGGACTCGACCCACCGTCCTCCGCAGGCTGTTGTTCCTTGACAGATCTCCCTCCGTCCTCCTCCTCAGACACTCGGACTCCAGCTTGGCCACCATGTCTGACACCCTGACACTCTCAGGCTCCTCCCCCCTGACCTCGGACCCTTCCCTGACCTCAGTGATCGGAGCTCTTGACAGCGTGATGCTGGTGGAGCTTCTCTGGAGGGCCAGCAGAGGTTTAGAGTCTGGCTGCTGCTCGCTGACTCTCTGCTCCAGGAACGCCACCATCTCCACCACCGACACCTTCTGCTCCTCCTCCTGCACTGAAGCCACGACTCCGCCTCCACACGGCCCGTCACCAGGACGCTGAGCCGCGTCCGGCTGCTGCGGAGGTTGTTTGTGGGTCCGTTGCTGCACCTCCAGGACCCCGGACCTCGGGTCCGGCTGGATGTTCTGGTTGTTTCCTGACCTGCGGCGCCGTTTGGCACTGCTGTTTTCCTCCCAGCTTCCCTTTGCCTTCACCGCCCGTAACGGCCCCGACACGGCGGTGTGGTTGGTACAGACTGACGGCGTCCTGGCTCGACTGCTGGTTGAGGTGAACTCGCCGTCCGCGGTGCTGTTGGTTGGTCCCCCATCTGAAGCGAAGAGGGCGATCTTCTCACGGACATGTCCAGGCTTGATGACAGACCAGATGTCCAGCGGGCTGTCGGCGTCCTCGGCGGTGGTTTGGTAGAGTCTGAGCGAGTCGTTCTCACAGCCTGAGGGAGGGGGGCGGAGCTGCAGGTCGGTGGGCGGCGACGCCTTCTGAAGGGGCGCCACACTGTGGCTGACGTTGTTATTTGTTCCAGTGCTGCAGCGAAGCGTGTTGGTGGAGATGGAGGCAAACGGGAGGCGGCTGCTGCTCTTGTTACCATGGTTACCGCTGAAGGTCCTCCGCAGCGCCCCCTGCTGGCTCACGAACAGGCTGCTCTGCTGGGACAACGTCTGGACACCAACCGCATCCAGACGCAACTCAGAGCGCACGAGCTTCGGGTACGACTTCAGGTGCATGATGGGCCTGAGAGAGAGACAGGCAGACAGACAGACAGACAGAAGGAGAGAGAGACATGTGGGGAGTCACATCGTGTAAATTATGTTTCCAAACTCACGAAACACTGACACGTTTCTGTTTTCAGAGGTTTTAAATTCTTCACAAACGTGGACTCACTGAGAGACAGACGGGTTAAAAACAGATCAGGCCTTTCAAGGACCGACGTCTCCGCAGCTGTCTGCTGACCGAGAACACACACACCTCTGAAAGTCTCTGCCAGGTTATCACATGATCACACACACACACACGCTGCAGGATGAAGAATGCCTTATAAGCACTGGTTTGTCTCACACACGCTCACTGGTTTTACTGGAACAGTGTCGAGAGCTTCACATTCAGCAGCTTCACTGCTGTGACACCAACTGTTTGCAGAGCTGCTGACGTTCTCCGGTTCTTCAGCTAACACGACTAAACACACAAAACTACGGACGATCCCGTCAGCTTCAGTTTACTGCTGATCAGCTGATGGCAGCGTGTAAACTTTCTGAACAAAGATGGTGGAACAGCAGCTAGAATGAGCTGTTGACATCGTCACAGAGACCATCATGGTGTGCAACATCACAGAGGAACTCTTCAGGTGTTTTCACTTTACTGCGGAGACACAGCGCCCATGTAGCATCTCAGCTACTGCTGCTAGCTGTGAAGTTCCTGTGTTTTAGAGACTTCTGTAACAAACTTTGAGCTGCATCTGCACGCTCATACTTGATATCCGTAGTTTTCTGTTCATCGGTTTTTCTAAGAAATCAATTCAACTTCTGAACAAAACTTTGAAATGAAACGGCAATAAACTAAGAAATATAACAAACTTAATCAAACTCCACCTCGTGGTGTTCTTAGCTTCTAAGTGACATCAGCGGCTCGATCAGCAGGTGAAGTTCGGCAGGTGAACCTTCAGTAAAGATCCTTCAGGTCCATCTCTGACGGACAGCCGCCGTCATCACACGTCCTCCTCTCCTACCTCTTCACTTTCCCTTCTTGCAGTGTTTTTTCTCGTCCACATGTCCGGGCATGTGCAGAAACACTTCAGCAACAGTATGACATCATGATGAACTGTGCAGGAACACACACACACACACAGCAGCATTACATCAGCTGTGTGCTGCTCTCAGCTCAGCTTGGATTCGTTTCCACAAACACACCCAGTGTGAACGAACCTGCCTGCAGAAGGAAAAACCTCGGAGGGGAATCTCTCCTCCACAGCTGCACGCAGTCCCACACTCACTCATGTTTGCAGAATAAAAGACCTTGCAGCCGTAAACACGCGTGTCCAATCAAATGTGACCTGAGAGACCAGCTGACTCTCATTTCACACCCGACTGCTAGCTTGTAGCAGTTAGCTTACTGACAGCTGGGTCGGATAAGAGATTGGCCATCAGCTGACACGTGTGTGTGTGTGTGTGACCTCTGACCCCTCTCTCCGCTCTCTTTGTTTTGTAATAACAGTGGTTCTGGCTCTGACGGGCCTCCCTGCCTGTCGGTTGTGTAATCCTAATTGTTCCCAGTCGCAGTGACGACGACTTGCCTGCAGATTCACTTCAGTTTAACTTCACAGTGAAGAAACTGTTAAATTTTACTGTTAAATTTAAAACAAAAGAAAAAAAACACAGATCATCTGATCTTTAGCCCGAGGGAATAAAAGAGTTTTTAAAGCCTTGTTTATTTGAGGTCCATGTTCAGTCGTTTTTCTTGTGAAAAACAGCTGGATGTTTGTCACTTTATAAACTGGCTCAGAGCTGATTTGCTCTAAAAGTAAAATTCTTTGAAAAAAGTTCACACAGAACTTAAAAGGACATGAAACATGGAGTGTGCTGCTGGTTGAGAAGTGAAGATAAACCTGAAACATTAAAGCTGGTTCATTCAAATCCCCAAGTTTTCAACTTTTGCCCTTTGAAAACCTTAAAAACAGCAGGTGAAACGTCTGTGACTCAATAGTCAGTTTCTCAGATGTTTCCACCTTAAAAATGTTGCAGTGTTCTGCAGCACCTGTCTTCAAGCTAACTTATCTTATGTGGTATTTCAGTTTCTGGTAATCGAAGTTTATAAATGATGAAAACAAGTGTTTAGTGTGTAAACTTCATGTATAAATGTAGGAACAGAGTTGGCTGTTCCTAAAGTGATTCCTTCTGCCTTTCATCTTCAGTCCATCAAGCACAACGAGCCGCAGGAATCTGAATTAATTACTAGCTAACAATCAATCTGCATTAGCAAGCAAGCTAATGTTAGATAATACTAGCAGGCTAAAACTAGACGTCACTTTGCCTCGAGATTTGTTTGTTTGTTGATGATATCATCAACATTTTTACATCTTGACTTTTAAATTTTAGTTTGACAGGAGCAAAAGAAGTTTTAGTCTGAAGCTGTTTGAAACATGAGTTCAGATCCTGATACAACAGAACCAAACTGTTTCTGCAGGACGCCAAAAAAACTCCACACTTCACCACTACATTCATGGTTTACCTCCAGACTGTGTGCTGATTGGCTGCTGCTGCTGGTGGGGGGCGTGGTCCTGGTTTGAGTGACAGCTCCTCTGGTTCTTCAGCTTCACATCTCTCAGATGGTCAATGTGACAGACAGAGTCTGTCCTCTGGCTCCGCCCCTGAGGACACGAACACACACTGCAGAAACACAGACACACACAAACACACACACACACACACACATAACAACGATTTAATTGGTTTGTTAGAAAACACACACAGCTGTCACACTGAGAGTCAGAGGCATCAGACGACTGTGAAAACACTCAGATTCACTTAGAAAGACACGAAACGAAAAAACAAGCAGAACTGAAACACGTCAGAACACACACACACACACACACACACAGAATCAACTTCAGCGAGTGTGAGTGTGTGTGTGTGTGTCAGACAGCAGCACTCTATAAAACTCTATAAGTGACGGCCTGCAGCTGCTGTCAGACTCAGCTTTTCATGTACACACACAAGAAAGTGCTTGTGTGTGTGTGTGTGAGTGTGTGTGAGTGTGAGTGAGTCAACGAGCCAATCAGCTGTCAGAGCTCTCTCCTTGTGTCTATATAAGGCAGCAGGTAATCAATAGGGCTGGAGTGCCCACACAGTGATTAAAGCTCACGCTGTGTGCTGGTGTGGGAGTGTTGCTACTGGAAACCAGTAAGGAGACGACCCTGGCAGCAGTCAGTCCAGTCTAACAGTTCATACACAGAAGATTCTCCTGGTATTTTTACTGCAGTAAAATCAGCACAGTACTACAAACTATAAGGTGGTGGTAAATATGTAAGTGCACACTAAAGTATGTAAGTATTCACATCAGGAAACAGAGTAAAGCGGTCCTGTTGAAGCGAAGGTGGTTTAAGTAACAGAGTGAATTTTGCAGCTCATCTTTATTTCTCTGAAGAAGGAGGAGAATTTTTTTTAGCACATGAAGGAAAAACTTCATCCTTCAGTTCGTCACCAACATTCAACACCAACACAGCTGGAGATACGAGGTTTCTGACGGACAGGACCCTAACCTGTCAGACTGATGGAGTGCAGAGAGGTAAAGGTTAATGACAGCAGAAAATAGAAGTACTCGAGTAAAGTATTAATACCTTATAGTACAAAGTTACCTCACACTGCTGGTATCTGATTGGCCATCAGAGCACAGTCAGCTCATCGTCATGACAACATTTTATAATCAGTAAATGTTGACTAAAGAAACATCAAACAGAGATGTGTTTGTGGTGAATCTAACTCTGGTGCATTGTGGGTAATGTATGCGGCCTGAGGTCTGTGTTTCTGCTGTGTGGACTCGGATCCTTCGGGTCTGAGGAGGTTCCAGCAAAAAAAGATCAAATCTGATATCAGTGACATATTAAAACTCCTCCCGGCTCGTCATGGCAGCGGTGAGTCCTGCAGTGTTTGAACACACCTGCGTGTTTGTTTTATCCTCCCTGATGAACCAGCTGGGTGGAGTTTCACCACATCAGCAGCAGCCACTCCACCTCAAACATTCACACTGGTGTTTTTGTTTCACTTATTTCTAGACTCTGAGAAAATGTTTAAAACGTCACAACGCAAAGAAAGTGATTGAGCTTGTTACCAGCTCCTGATTGGTTAACTCCGCCCGGCTGTCTCAAACAGGATATTAAAACAAACTCCACCGTCTGCAGCTTCTGTCTCATAACTTAGCACCAATTACCCAGGATTCCCGTCTCCTCTGGGGAAGCCGATACTGGAGCAGTCATTAAATATTAAAACTCTGTTCCTGGTTCATTTGCAGTCGGTGACCTCTGACCTCCCTCTGACTCACCGTCTGTTGTCCAATCACATCTGAGCCTGAACATACAGGGAGGCTCTAATGAAAGACACTCTACAGGTGCATTGTGGGAAGTGCAGGATCAACTGCTATGGGAAGAAAAGTCAGGATTAATATACAAAACGACACAAGTCTCGCAGTCTCTCACAACAACTGGAACTTTATGGAAGAGACCAGCTGTTTGAGTCATGTGACTGTGTTTACAGCCCTGTGTGGCCTGTGATTGGTCAGAGGGGAACAGCAGTCTGAGTCGCTCTCTTAAAGAGTCTGAAGCTTGTTTCAGCCTGTTTAACCAGACAACCACACCCTCCACCGCCTGAACCACAATGCATGCTGGGAAAACACCAAACTGCTGCTCTGTGTGTGTGTGGAGAGAATGTCGAGGCACAGGCATCATCTGAGAGAACAACAGAGTCTTTAACCAACTGACCAAACTGGTTTTCTTAGTTTAACCAGGATACACACACACACACACACACACACACACTTTCAGCCTGTCTTGCAGATGTGTGTTTTCTGTCTGGGGGGAACAACAGTGTGCAGGTGAGACGAACACTGACGGAGCTCAGGTCTTTATCGTTTCCTCTCTATCAGCGTCTCGTCTGGCTGATATCAGCTGAACTCTGATCAGAAACACCGTCTCAGGTGTTCCTCAGGTCAAAGAGCGCGACAGCTCTGAACTTTCCTCGCCGCTGAAGCTCAACTTTCAGTTTGAAGACAGGAAATGAAAAAAGAAATGAGAAAGCAACTCCTGACAAAAACAGAGAAATCAGAGCCGATAAAGAGAGACACAGAGACACTGAGAGAAAACTATCAGAGTGCAGTCAGCTGATCGACAGACAGGAAACTACCAGATACACACACACGCACACACACACGCAAACACACACACACACACACACACACACACACACAGCCCAAGTGCCTTTGGAAAAAACTGCAACCCAACACAAATTACAGGGAAGGTTGAGACCAAAATAACTTTGATTACCGATCAATCAGCTGATCACTGAAATGTGTCAGAGATCTTGCTGGTACCTTCAAATGTCAAAACATGAATTTAAATGTAAACAGATTCATTTGCTGAGTTTAAAAAACAGAAAACACCTGAGACACCGACAGCAGAGGGAGTTTGCATAATCAATGATCAATAATTAAATGATTGGGAAGATTAAACTAAATTTTTGTTGATCTGAAGCTCCAGGTTAGTTAAGAGGCAAACGGTTAAATAGAAAATTGAAGGAGAAAAGGTTCAGAGTTAATCTCAGTTTCAGGTCACAGTTTGGAAGCATGAAGAATTTACTTTATGTACGTTTGTTTACTGTGAAAAATGTCAAACAAAGTAATCCAACAGTTAAATATTTGACACACAGTCGGAGACAAAGATGGATGTAACATCTGTCCCATTATGACACACACACACACACGTGAAGGTGATATGCTTAAACCCTGTATTCTTTAGGCTGAGCTCGATCACGTGTTACATAAACACTCCTGCAGCCTCGTTACTGCAGCGTGCGGCTGCCTGGACGCCGTGAGACAGCAGCTCGTCTGTTAGTCGACACACTCAGGTGATTTTGAGGTAAATGATGGATTTAAAGTGTCTGAGGACCCGTCTGAACCCGTCTGAACACTGAGGAAACTGTAAGGCTCCCATACGGAGGACCTACAAGTCATGGGAGGATCCTCCTGCCCTGTCATTTGTGTTTGTCATGCAGAGGAGGAGACGCTGCATCGGACTGACTGACACGTTACAGCCGAAACCTTCAGCTGACACACAACTCTTTGGGAGAAACTTGTTGCTCAACACAAAGAAGGTGCAGAGGAAAATACCTCAAAACACCAAAATACCTCCACAGAAACTGGTTCAAAAACAAACCAGAACCAAGAGTCAGACAGAAGGAGTCATGACCAGCCTCCACAGTGACGGCTGCTTCAAAACTAAACCAACATTCACCCAACACAGAGATACAGAGACGTCTGCAAAAATCATCACTTTTACATGAGAGTTTTGTATTAATGATTGATGATCCACAGAGTTCAGACCTGCAGCAAACTCTGAATCTGCTGCTCTGCCATCTGAAGTCCCGTTTATTGCATGTGTGTGTGTGTGTGTGTTAATCACAGGCTGAAGTTCAAAGTGCAGCTTCAGATTCAGCTGTTCATCACTGATCAGATCAATAAAACAATATGTCTGACCTGACAGCACCTAACCCGCACAGGAAGTGATCGGAGGATACAGGAAGTGATCGGAGGATACAGGAAGTGATCAGAGGATCTAAGGTCGGTCAGTGACTGACCCTGCAGCCGTGATGCTGTTTCACATGTCTGAGGCATCATGATTAGCATCATGTTGCATGTTGGCCAGCCTCACCTGTCAGGTGGATGGATTATCTTGTTCACAAACACAGATTAAACAAGCATGTATTGGATTTATCAATTAAACTGCCAATTCGATTCTTCATTCACTGATTAATTTTAATGCGCAACATCTCTAATTATTGTGCAGAAAGCTCAAAACATGAGTTCACATGTGGAACACCAGACAGACTGAGTTTACTGACAGAAAACAAACAGAACACAGAAGAAAATAGTTTTCTTTTTGTCAGTTCATTGATTGCCTGATTTCCAAACAGTGAACAAATTACTAATCTTTCAGCTCTGATCTGGTTACTGCAGTATTCTGGTCAAGTCTTGTGCATGTCAACAGGAACCTGGATATCACCTGTGCTGAGACAGAGATGCCTGGCTGGTCTGCACACACCAGATCAAACCTTCAGGCATTAGAGTTAAATGAAACATGAACTAATGTGAACTGCTTGCAAACAGACACTTTGACTTTGGTGCTGCAGAGCATCCATCTTACTGTCAGGCCGTTTTACAGTCCTGAACTTCAGATGGAGAAATCTGACAGTTACAACACTGAAGGTCTGATCTGAAGCAAAGGAGGCCGGAGATCGTGGAACAGGGACGAGAGGATCCAGGTTTCTGATGCTCCGAGCGTCAGAACCTGAAGACTTTAAACCAGGATCCTGATGTGCATGTGAAGGCAGACACGTTTGGACTCTGACACTCAGCAGCAGAGTTGACCTTCACTAACACTCCCTGCTGCCAGTTTCTGCAGTGGGTACTGGATGCTTTGCTCGGTTCTGATAAATTTGTTTTGAGCTTATTTCAGTTTTTAACACAGGTTTAAAAATCCTCCACACAGAAGCAGAGATTTCAACTAACTAGTCCCTGTTGGTTACCTTTACTAACCAGCTCTGCTAACCTTCAGGTCAGAGCAGGAAACCAAGCTGCTCACATTTTTCAGACATACTGAACCAGTTCAGGCCCTCGGAGATCCTCAAAAACAGCTGCTGAGTCTGCAGTCTGAAGCTAACAGCTCAGCTAGCTAACTCAGCTCAGCTATCTGAAGCAACAAACAGCTGCTGGGAACCGAAGGCGGGTTCACAAACACCGTCTGCGGCCTCTGCATCACCTCCGGACACCTGGTGGCTAATGTCAGCTAGCATTTAGCAGGAAACAACGACTCAAAATGACGCTACATTCCGTTCAGCGTACCAGGAGACATGTTTAATCATTATATTACAACAAACAACAGCCTGTAACCAAAGCTGACTTCCGAGAGAAGTCGCCAACATTGCTAACTAGCATGCTACTAGCTGGGTCCGTCTGAAGCCGTGATACACCTGGCTAACTGGTTAGCATCGAGGCTAAATGTGAGGACAGGTCGACATTTCATGGGAACTAAAGCCATTTCTACAAACCCTTTGACCGTGTTTCTCCCAGTTTATGTTGAACATTCACACAGAGAGTTTTAGCTTCAGACGCTAGCGGGTCAAACCGAAGAGGCCACGGCTCAAACTAACCTGAGGGAGGAGGTCTCTCCGTCCGCGTCCGCGGGACAAAAAAGCTGCTGGCAGCGACCAACAAGGCTGAATTCCTCTTTCCCTGGTTTGTGCCGTTAATCTTTAACAGTGTCACTGTCAACACTTCAGTCAGCTGCTGATAAAATGCACTTAAAAACTGTTAAAACGCAGTTCAGACAGTTCACCGCTGTTGTCGGACCTGCCTGCCTCTCAGCGAACTAATCAACTTCTGCGCGCGCACGGCGCGCACGGCGCGAGGACGTCGGCACGTCCAGCTGCAGCAGCTGCGTCATGACGTAGGACGTCGGCCAAAGACCGAACCACAACACGAAGAAAACCGAGCGCAAACGATGAAACGTCAAAGTTAAACTTTTGAACTTACTTCGAATTTAATCCGCATTTATTTATTCGTTTGTTAGTTTTTATAAGATTAATTATATCTTCCATCTACAGAGCTGAACACCCGTTAAAATGGAAACGCGTTTTGATAAATAAAGTATTTAAGAAAGAAAAAAGCAGCAAGATGAAGTGAGCACGTACGTTTCAGAATGTAAACTTTCCAATGTAATTTTGAATCCTAAATATTCCTCTTTTCATGGTAATTTTTCCAAAAACAAAGAAAGTGTTCTAAATCTTTTTTCTAATATTGAACTGACCACAAAATATTACCCGTTAATTGTTTTTTCTAAGTTTTATATTCGGTTTCGTAGTTACCCATTCATTAACCTCACATACACATACATAAAGGTTTTTTGCACCATTAAAAAGCATAAAACTGCTCATGTTGGTGTCATAAGAAAAGTCTCAGTGTTTTTGGGTCCCAGCAGAAGAGACAGAGGGAGACCTCCGAGTAATAAATCATTTATCTGTGTCATTTTCTGTCTCCTGCTTCTGGTTTTCATCCTTAAAGCTGTAGATCAGACAGAAGAACCAAGAAAACCAGGAGAACCAGGCAGTGACTGATCCGTCAGTGCTGCTGCTGACGGTCCAGAACCTGGAGTTCCATCTGCAGGTGTCTGAGCTCCATCAGTGATCACCTGTGATCACCACCAGGTGTGTTTGGTCTTCAGAAGCCTGGATCCACATCTGTCTCTCTCTCTCTGCTGCAGACCATCATTTGAGAAAGACATGCTGCTTGTGGCCACTCACCCTTTTTTCTTTGTTTTTGGTTCAATCAGCAGTAAATCCTGACTTTTCAGCTCGTGTTTCTCGTCGTGTTGCTTCCCTTCAGGTTTCCCTGAAGGCTCCTCGAACAGAACCAGGATCAGCACCGACAGCAAAGCAGCTACATTCAAACCAGTGGTCTTCTCTTTGGTATTCAGCAAAAAACAGCAAAAACAAAGTTTGGAAAATACAGTGATGTCTGTGGAATAATATGATTTATTAAAAAGCAAAATGCTGCATCATATTCTGTGGGTCAGACTTTATTTATCTTTATCGAACTATGAGAAACTCTGTCCCTTCACAGCGATGACAGCAGTAGCAGGGGTCAGAGGTCAGGGGTCATCCTGACACACAGATACACACACACACACGGTGAACCCTTCATCTGCATGAGTCAGGGCTCCATCAGGGCAGAGTCTCCATGGTGACCTTGGACAGGCTGAGGTCGTTGTAGACGTTGAGCGTGTTGATGGATCTCAGGTCGGTGACTCGGTGTCGGTACGTCAGCAGGTGAGAACCGTCGACAGCAACTTTATACTCGCTGTTGGTGCAGAGGATCTTCAGCTGCAACGACAAAACCACAAAGTGTCACCAACCTGCTCACATGTTCACACCTGTGAACCCTTCAACCTCACTCCGTGGTGCCTTCAGGGACCCTCCGACGCCTGAGCAGAGTTAGACAAACGTACAGAGTGAGTATGTTTAGTGTATAAATCAAACACTGGACCTCGAACGGCCGTCCCCTGGTGAAGGGGAAGTGCGGCAGCTCCCTCTCCTCCGGCCCCCACTTCTGGCCGAAGCGGCTGTTCCTGACGATCACCTGCCTGCCGTTCTCGTTAAAGCGAGGGTTGAAGTGGAAGGCCAGGTCACGTGACGTGGACATGTCCACCGTGATCCTGGAAAACAACAGAGACCAACAGTGATCAGCTGCGAGCAGCAGGTTCTTCAACTGTTCATGATGGTCTCTTTCTCAAACTGTTTCCACACCTGAAGGAACCAGAACCACGAGACCAGGTGACACCTGAACATCAAAAACACTCAACTTTATCAGTAAATACAGAGTGACATGATTTTCAGCCACATGCGAGCAAAGTGAGGAAACGTGCTGCGATTGGTGCTTGAATGTCACATGTCACCTGAGACAGCGGCGGCTCAGACCCACCTGTCGGCGTTCAGTTTGATGGTTCCAGCGATGGTGATGAGCAGTTTGTCATAAACTCCACTGGAAAGTTTTTGTGAGAATGGAACCACCTGTGAACAAGGAAACAGCTGTTAACTCCATCACCACATCCACCCACCTGTCCTCCCACCTCACATCCACCCATCACCCTCTCTCACCAGGTTCTGCTGAGGGACAACTATTGCTCCTCCAGGTGCAGGTCCAGGTGTCCATGGCCCAGGTGCAGGTGCAGGTGCAGGTGGCCATCCCCCAGGTCCAGGTGCAGGTCCAGGTGCAGGTGCAGGTGCAGGTGCAGGTGTCCATCCCCCAGGTCCAGGTGCAGGTGGCCATCCACCAGGTCCAGGTCCAGGTGCAGGTCCAGGTGCGCTAGGCTGTGAGGGGGACCAGAAGCCTCCACCTGCCGGCTGGCCACCAGACCAGATGGGGTGGCCAGCTGTTGAAGCTCCTGTTTGTCACACAAACACACCTGTCTTTGCTTTACCTGCTTTTTTTCTGTGTTTCACTGTCCCTCATGTAGAATTTCATATTTGTGACTTTGGCGACTCCTGGTGGTCGAATCAAACACAGCTGTCAGCACAGATGACTTCGCTCAGATTTCTTTTCATTTAAGATGTTTCTCGAGTCCAAGAGACCTGAGAGTTTTGTGAATCTGAATCCTGAAGACGTCTGATCTGCTCAGTTCAACATCATCAGAGTCATCAACGAATGAAAACTAAAGCTTTCAGATGAACAAGACACAGAATGCCATCAGAGGGTTTTTAAAGTCAGAGGAAGACAAAGATTTAGAGGTTGATGATGAAGATGATGATGAAGATGAAGATAACTCTACCTGGCCAGGCAGGTGCGGGGCTGTCGCCCCAAACGCCGGCCCCTCGTGGCTGGTTGTTGCCACCATCAGGCAGAGCGTCTCCAAGCTGCAGAGAGAAAGACAGAAGTGAAAAATACAGGAAGCGAGTGGCTGCAGTCCCTCTGATGTCCACCAGGTGTTGCTGTGATCAAACTACCTGAAGTGAACCTGCAGCTTCAAACTCAACCAAAACTTTCCTGCACATTCTAGCTGCTTCATGTTTTTGTTGCTTCTCTTGAAGAAGTGAAGGTCAGAAACTTTCTGACCTGTAACTCCAGTGAAGAACACAGAATCCGTGCGTGTGAGTGCCCCCCTGTGGCCGGCGGTTCACACACACACCCGCCAACACAGACCCAAACTGCAGCTCAGTCTGTTTGATTTTTACAAATTAGTTTTTGTTTGTGTGTGAAAAAACAGACACAAGCGCTGCAGTAACCGGCCCTGAGTGTCCCTGAACGCAGCACAGCATGTGTGTGTGTGTGTGTGAGAGAGATCAACAGGGTTCTGGGTGTGTTGGTGACAGACTCATCAGGAATGTTCAGTGAGAAGGTGTTGGTTTGAAGGATGAGTGCCAAACCCCAACACACACACACACACACATACATACATACACACACACACACACACACACACACATGCACAGCTGCAGAGGAGACCCCGTGCTCTGACCTCACTCCCCTCCAGCAGGAGGCGACGATCCCTCACGTCACGTCGACAAAAGTCTTCTTTAAAAACTTTCCTCACTTTCAAAAGTTCGTTCAAGCTGCGAACTTTTTCTTCACAACATGTTTTACATTTTCATTTGACGTGTTTTTAGATTTTATCCTCAGATTTGAATTCAGTGTCACAACCTGCAGCGTTCGTTCATCTCCCTTCAAGCTTCTTCATTCATGTGTATGTGAAACTTTTTTGAGAATAAATGTGATTCTGATACTTTTTTGTTCATCATTATGGTGAAAATTTGAATAAAAACTTGATCACTGTTGCTTTTCATTGACACATAGAAATTGTATTAATTCAACTTTAATCTCTTTTTCAGTTTTTTTTCACCAGTTGTTTTCTATTTTGCTGCTAGATTAAAAAATAAGTTTAAAACTAAACATTAACTCATAAAGCAAAAGGGTCAAATACTAAATAAAATAGAATAAAACACGATTTTAAGTTCATTTCAGTTTTTAACAGTAAAGAAAAAAGAGACTTACGTTCATGTTGCTTCTCTGAGACCTGAAAACAATCTGAGGGCGAGGCAGACGAGTCCCGACACGAAGAAAAACTGAAGCAACTGGAAAGACCTCTTCTCCTCCTCTTCTTCTTCTTCTCCTCCTTTTCTTCTTCTTCTTCTTCTTCTTCTTCTTCCTCCTCTTCTCTACCTCCTGAGCTTGCTGACCTTCCTCACTGCAGATGTTTTTAATTCTTCTGCAGCAGAAAAAATCACCTTGATCTTAAAGTTCGATGACAGAAAACTTTTCAGAAATTTCACAGTTCAAACTGAAGGAAAAGTATCGTGTTCCTTTACTAACGTCCAGAGGTGAGAAGTACTCGCAGCGTCAGTAAAAGTACTGATGTAGAAACTTCATACCTGCAGCAGGTTTACAGGTGAAAACAAATAACTGTGGGTTCTGCACAAACTGGAGTCACATCTGATCTGGACGATTTCATGTCAAATATTTCAAATCAAAGGTGATTTTTCTGAATACAAGTACTTTTACTTTGATACTTTAAATTAATTTAACTAATAAAACTCCTATTTCTTCAGCACGTTTACTTGTTCCAGAGTATTTGTACTCTGCAGCTCCGACAGAAACATCCTGCCATCTGTACTCGAGTACATCTTTTAGTTACTTTCCTCTGTGGGTGCTGGGTGGAGTCAGCTGACACAGAGACACAGGTCACATGATCACACAGAGGCTGCGAGTCAGCTGACTTCCTCCAGCAGGTTTCAAGCTCTAACTTGATTCTGTGAGTTCCCGTCTGTCCGTCTCTCGCTGTCAATAAAGGTTGAATTCAAACTTTTGAATTCTCAGTCTTGAAGAAGCAGCATGACACGAGTGGAAACGCCTCACAGGTGGAATCCGTCCGCCTGAGCTCGTCTGTCTGCAGAAACTTTCCAACAGTAAACAAACTGAGCAAACTTCCTGTTTCCTGCTCTGGTTTGATTTCTGACTCAAAAACAACAAAAACTCTGAAAACTAAAGACACAAAGAGGCCGAACACAGAAAACTGAGAGGAAGAGAAGCGTCCACGTACCTGAGCTCACCTGAGAGAAGCACACACACACACACAGGCACCGTGGGAAACACGAGGGAGTTTAAGTCCTGGGCAACGCCCAGAAAACACACACACACACCTCGTTGTTGTGGTTTGAAGGGTGTGTGTGTGTGTGTGTGTTTGGCTCGTTGTCATGTGACATTCCTTTTTTAATTTCTTTCTTTTATGGAAAAAAAACCCTACAGACATTTGATGGTTAATTATTGATCATTGATGGATTATTGGTTACTGTAGTCACATCCACCATCAACACACACACACACACCCAGAAACATGTGTGTGTGTTCAGCAGAACAGACGGAGGAACAACAACAAATTTCTTCTTCTTTGTTTTGTTTAAAACAGACACACACACAAACACACACACACACCTGCAGTGACA
>JAPZDY010000007.1:270169-281559 GCA_029783645.1 Ctenochaetus hawaiiensis | reverse complement strand
CCCCCCCCCCCCCCCCCCCCCCCCCCCCCCCCCCCCCCCCCCCCCCCCCCCCCCCCCCCCCCCCCCCCTGCGTTTTTTCCCTGCATGCATCACTCTGAGAGAAGCTCAGGAATTTGTGCTGCCCCCCCACCCCAAGGAATGTCACCTGGCAGAATGAGTGACGTCACCTCCTTCTGATGCTCTGAGGCTGAAATGACATGATGTGTGCTGGTCTGAGATCAGTTCATGTGAACCGTCATGAGGAGGAGGTCAAACCAAAGCTCAGCAGAGTCCTCCTGCTTCATCCTCCATCACACAGCAACATCATCATCATCTTCATCATCCCCACCATCCTCATCATCCTCATCATCACCATCATCATCATCATCATCCTCATCATCACCATCATCATCACCATCATCTTCATCATCATCATCCTCATCATCACCATCATCATCATCCTCATCATCCTCATCATCATCACCATCTTCATCTTCATCATGAACGTCTGAACTTCTGGTCCTCACACATGGAAAATAAGAGCAGTGACAGAGTTCATTGATGAGCAGATCAATACACAGATCGGCTGAAAGTGAGTTTCTGAATCAGAGACGTTTCACTGAAGCACGCTGACTGAGATCCTTCAGATCTGACAGAACTGTGATGAGGAACGCGTCGGTTCTCTGATTGATCATTGATCACTGACTGATCACTGATCAGCTGAGCTCTTCGATCCAAACGGCATCATGGATGAAGACGTGAGCGTCTGCAGGTTCAGTGGCTGAACGTTTGCAGCTCAGACATGAAGGATGAACACGTGTGTGTGTGTGTGTGTGTGTGTGTGTGTTGCTAGGCAGGTTTCAGCTCTGCACCCCCACTCTCTCTCTCTCTCTCAGTGTGTAACGAGTCTCGATCGCCCGGCTAAGGTCTGTTTTTCCTCCTCTTTGTGTTTCTGTCTGCAGTCTGTTTGCTATTTCTGTCGTCAGCGTTGTGCGATAAATAAAGATCGACCACTGACAGAAAAACACCGACATGCGCTGAATCGATCAGTGAATCGGTTCACAGAAAATTGATCTGTAATTGTTTTATTGATTCAAAGAAAACTGAGCTGCTGTTCCACCGTGACGACGTTTGGTGGGAAATTGAAGGACATTCAGAAACATGAAGCAGGCAAACTGATGTGACCCGTGTGGACAGACAAACAAACAAACAAACAGACAAACAAACAGACAAACAAACAGACAAACAAACAAACAAACAGACAAACAAACAAACAAACAAACAAACAAACACCTGAAGACGAGCAGAGCGGCGGCGAGGCCGGACAGGACGGGGTTAACTGCTGCTCATCAAACCTCCAGTGAGGGTTTAATGTCTGCAGGCTGGCTCGATGCCAGACACACACACACACACACACACACACACACACAGATTAGCTCCAGCGTGCCTCTGATGGATACCGTCTGTGTTGCCATGGAAACGTGCCTGGCGGCCTTGCTGCGAGCAGGAAGCTGCTGAATACATGATGCGCCGCTGCCTCGTTCGCCCCTGACTCTCGCTCTCTCTGAATGATTATGCAAATGAATCAGGACACACACACACACGCGGACCTGCTGCAGTGTTACACTCCTCTGAATGTGTGCTGTCAGGGTGGAGCCGCGGGTTCTGTCGGTTCTCCTCTGACCTGCTGTTCACGTTCTCATGTTCTACTGAAGGTTCTCGTCGGCTCTTCAGGAGCTAAACTGCGTTTCTTTGTCTCAGTTTCTGTTTCACACTGTAGTTTGATGTACAGCAGCAGATTCACAGACCCCCCCCCCCCCCCCCATCACCTGGTTTGCTCTGGCCATCGGTCACGGCACGGTGTTGCCATAGCAACTGGGCCAGTCTCGGAGGCGGAGGCTCTGGTTGCCGAGGAGCTTTGCTGCTGGTTGCTGAGGTTTGCTGACGGAGAGAGAAGAGACAAAGCAGAGTGAGTCAGAGAGGATGTTCTGATCTTCATCCTGTCAGCTGCAGAAACATCTGAGCTCCAGCTGAAATCTGAGCAAAGGTCAGAGGTCACCAAATCATCACAGCACCATCGCTGGTCATGGAAACCTGCTCAGGTGTCCAGCCTTTAGTCTCTGAGTGCGACTGCTGGACAACCAGGTGGGCCGACATCACAGCTGTTAGGCCCTGCCCCCCAGACACTGCATGTGAAGAGGTCAAAGGTCAGAGTTCAGAGGCTGGTCAGTCTGCCGTGTTCCCTTCAGACAGAGTCGGAGTCTGCAGTCTGATGCTCACACTGCATCATTCCTCCAGGACCTCCAAAACCTCACCTGGAACCTGTTCAAGGTCTCCTGACACCTTCTCAACAACCTTCTCAAAGAACTCAGAGACACAAGAGAGACACACACACACACTAACACACACACACACACACACACACATAAAGCTGCAGTGTATCAGCAGAAGCTAAAAATAGCCTGCTGCTACAAACAGCCTGGTTACCATGACAGCCAAATATCCATCCCAGCAGGGGGAAGATGGACGGCACACGCACACACACACATGCGCACACACACACACAGATCTGTTGTGCTGCATCAGTCTGGGTTTGAGGTGAGACTCTGGTGATGCTGCCACCTGCTGGTCAAATCGCTTCACAACCTCTGAGGTCCACTGATGACTCATGTTTAAAGTCTTCCCAGCTGAACTACAGTTCCCATGATGCTTTGGAGGATGTGGCTGTGAGCTGCAAGCCAGTGTTTCTGGTAACAGAGTCTGAACTTCCAGTGTGATCAACTGTCACTGGTTTACTTTGATTCCTGATTACTTTGATACTGGATTACTTTAGTACTGGAGAGAACTTCTGAACGAGAAGACTCTCAGTGGTTCTGCAGCCTCTTTGCTCTGATTTCTGGACGTTTGTTGTGAAATATTTTAATATGAAACAACAGAACTTTAACAAACAGGCTCAGGCTGCCTCACATGACGAGGATGATGATGATGATGACAGAGGTATGAGATAGTGTGTGTTTACCTGCAGTGGGCAGGTGAGTGACCTGCAGGTGGGCTGCTTGACCTGTGACATCAGAGGTCACGGCGGGGTCACAGGTCGTGGGGGGCGCAGGGGCTCGGCTCATCACAATCCTGAGGGCAGACTCCATCAGCTGGCTCTGATTGGAGGAGAGGATAGCCAATGAGCAGTCAGTCAGTCAGTCAGTCAGGTGTCAGTCAGGTGTCAGCAGCAGCTGAACAGGTGAGTGTTTACCTGAAGTTGAAGCTGCTGGCTGTGCAGCGTCTCCAGGTGCTGTAGTGTCTGCTGGCTCAGGCTCCGCCCTCTGTCCTCACCATCCCTGACAACAGAGCAGACAGTGATGTCACAGTGATGTCACAGTGATGTAAAACACACAGCTTGTGTCAGATGGTTGTTTCTGCTGTGGATGTGACTGTTTTTGTAAACAAATATTGATCTCAATTAGATTTCCTGAACAAATCATCAGAGACTTTTCACATGCTGTGTGTGTACCTGTGTGTGTGTGTGTGTACCTGTGTGTGTGTGTGTGTACCTGTGTGTGTGTGTGTACGCACCTGTGAGCCTGCAGCAGCTTCTGGACGCCGTCGGCCAGCTGAGACACTCGAGCCTCCACATCAGACTGAGAGACACGGAGACGTGACGAGGTGTGAAACATGGTTCTACAGGAAGTCACACAGATTCAAACGGACCAGCTCGGTCAGCTGATCTCAGGTCAGATCTACCTGAATCAGTCGAGCAGCAGCTGAGGCTTCGGTGTTTCCCGGGCAACCAGAGGACAGTCCCGCCTCCATCTGAACCCCCGCATCACTTCCTGCATCCTGGGAGCCGGCCTGAAGAGGCCCCGGGTCCAACAGTTGCACTTTGACCTCCCTCCTACAGGGGGCACTGTGAGAGCTAAGCAGCAAAGTACAGACAACGGGTGAACGTGCAGACAGTGAAGAGGCCAGACGAGGCGTTCAGGTGCTCGTCCACAGTCAGAGTTTAGCAGCAGTTCATAAGATCAGAGGCAAAGGATCGAAACTTCAGTCAAACCTTCATCAATACAGAAACCATCACAACCATCGTATGAGAGTCTTCAGCCTGGAGCCGTCAGCGTCCTCACAGAAACATCAGAACATTCAGTGTTTCACAGATTCACTGATTCATTTTGTTCCACTTGGTTTAAAATAAAGAGCTCAGGATCAAAAGGCACCAAACTCCAGAGGCTTTTCTCACACTTTTCACATGAAGAGTTTGCAGTTTCTCTCACCGTTGTTTCAGAGCGGCGAGCACGACCTCCCGACCGCCAGAAGCAAACCGTGACGTCACCAGGTCACGACCTGAAAGTGACGATGTAAGCGGGGGGTCAGTTTGTTTCCTCTCAGCTCACAGGAAGCTGTTTGATTTTAGCATCAGCAGCAACAAAATGTCTTTCATAACTTCTCCTGTCTACAATAATACTAATCAATCATCTATGTATTGATAATCAATATGAAAGTCCTCATCTGTACATTCAGACGATCCCACTGAACCTTTACAGGTAGAAAATAAAATTCAATTAACTGAAAAAGGAAGAAAATGTAAGTTTTGTAATTGGTGTGTAAGTCTGCTTTATAGAGGTGTTTGATCAAAGTTAGCTTGTCCTGGCAGTGATTATTGATTACTGATTGATGATGCTGGTCCTCTCACCGGGCTGTTGGAGGCTGCGAGTCCCAGCGGAGAGTTTCCTGTCTGCACTCCTCTCTGCTGCTGGAGGCTGCTGGAGGAAGAAACGTCTGCGTCAAATAATCCAGTTTTCACTACATTTGATTCAGTCTCTACAGCTGTGTGTGTGTGTGTGTGTGTGTGTGTGTGTGTGTGTGTGTGTGTGCACTGCAACCTAACACACAACAGAACCTCCAGATTTCCATCTCACTTACACAGTTTGTCAGGTTTTACATCTCCCCAAGCTGCGACAGAATGTCTGAGGAGTCATCGACAAATCAGCTGATTTTCTTTGTTTACATGAACTTATTGATTATTGTTGTTTACATGAACTTATTGATTATTGTTGTTTACATGAACTTATTGATTATTGTTGTTTACTTTCATCCCTCAGTCTACTGAAACCGTGAAAGTGCTTCACAGATCGATTCAAACTGTTCATGTTGTCTTGGTGTCGTGGCCGTTCTTTGTGGACTGTAAGCATCTTCATGGAATATGGACCCAGACAGAGAGGCGGTTGCTATGGAAACAACTTGTTAGGATTCCAATAATCAATTGATAAACTGGACAAACAGCCAATGGGATGCTGATGATGCTGCCTGACATGTGAGAGTGTCAGCAGCACATGAAGAAGAAGAAGGAGGACTCACACTTCCTGTGGGCTCTCTGTTCTCTTTGGTCCCTCCAGGTTTCTTCAGCGTCGGTCTGTCTGCGCGCGCGCACACACACACACACACACACACACACACCTGTCTGTCTCAGAGCTGAAGGTAACAGTCAGAAAACTGCTCTTCTCTTTGGATCATTATAAATAATCACCACAGACACACGTAGTGAAGCCTCACTGATACACGCAGCTGAGTTTACACAGGCACCTGTCGGTCACAGGTGTGTCTGTCTCACCTGAGCTCTTATCGGGGAGAGACCGACCTGCTGCCCGCAGAGCCGGAGCTCTGTTCGGCCTCTGACGAACCTTCGGCCGCTGCTGCCGCTCCGTCCCGGAGCTCTGCTGCCGCTCGGCCGCAGGAGGCTGGACGGGACGGTCCGGCAGTTTCTGGACGGTTATCTGGACCGATCCTGGTCCTGGTCCCGGTCCGGCTTCGTGTCTCCGCTCCGAGGCGAGAACCCGAGTGGACCGGATTAAAACTTCCCCGGTGTCCGAGCTGCAGGAGGACTGATCCGGACTGATTTCACCGGATAAACCCCACCGTTTGTCCGCCCGGGAGGCCGCCTGCTGCCGCATCCTGACAGGCTGCTAGCCGGCAGGCTAACCTCAGCTAGCCACTTTCAAACTTCCCGCTTCAGTTTCAGACCGAAGAGCAGCCCGACGGCTCAGAATGAGCGCGTGAGGAAGTCACGGCAGAAAACGGAGGTTTTTAACGTTCGTAAATCACAAGAATCACAGACAGACACGACGAGGACACAAACAGAGAAAACGAACGTGTCAAAGTGAAAAATCTGCAAACAGCAACTGTTGCTGACAACAAAACAACGCACTTCCGGTTTCCGCTTGAGCGCAGAGACCATAATGACCCGGAAGGACTCTTCAGCTACGTTCAACTTTCCATTTCCGGGTCAACTGTCGACATATTTCTCGTGTGTTTTACTGGCTGGGATCCGACCTGAATCACTTTAACTAAACTTTACTACTGAGAGGTGAACTGCTACCTGAGCTGCACAGGTTAACGTCTGTTTTCTGATAAATTAAGGAAAAGTAGAATTTAAATAAAGTTTGGAGTGTTTGAATCTGCGGGTGAGTCTCCTCTGCTCTCACATGTCCTTCAGTCCGACCGAAGGAGTTTCAGATCGAACATCGTCCGCAGGTGAGACTCGGTTTCTGCCTTTAACTTGTGTTGTAATCCAGCGGCTGTTTGCAGGCTTTTGCTCAGAGAACTCAGGGGGAAATTTACACACAAAACCCCAAAACTTGGACAAAAAATCACACCGGAGAACGAGAGAAGATGCTAAAGCTAGCTACCGTTAGCTCCCAGCTAACTAACGTTACTCAGCATAAACCTGAAATCTGAAAGAACGTGAGCCTAACTTGATGGAAAGAGTCGAAAAAAGTATCGTTGAGTGTCTGATTCTTTGAATTAGCTCTCGTGTCCATACAGATTAAATCGTCATGAATGAATGTTAAACTGTCACATTTTTGAATGGAGTCTGGTGTGAAGCTGACAGCTCACGTGCCCTTTGTCCCTGACAGAGAGTCTCAGCCAGAAACATGGCGGTCCAGGTGTCCGAGTCCGACCAGATCAAACAGGTAACTGCCTCTGTTTGCGTTTCCGGTTGATCACAGGACAGCAGGAAGTTTTGGTTCACATCCAGATTTCAGTTATGACGTCACATTTAAAGGTCAAGTCTCTTAAAAAGCTGATCTGAGGTCAGAAGTGACGCCAGTTTGTGGTCAAAGCAGAAACACGCGGGTTGAGTTTCAGTCAGAGTTTTTAATAAACAGCTCAACAAGCTTTAAATGTGACTGAGTGATTTAATGTTGTGAAGAAAAGCACCAGTTGTTGAAAACAGACACAGCTCTGTGTGTCTGTGTGTCTGTCTGTCTGTCTTTGTGTCGGTCTGTGTCTGTGTGTCCGTCTGTCCGTCTGTCCTTCGATGCTCTGAAGATAAAACCTCCAGTTTGATTCTAGAAACAGAAAGTGGAATCAGAGCCTCTTTTGTTTAAAAACTTTCTCCTTCTTTCTTTTTTTTTAACACTCACCTGTCATAACTTCACTCCTGATGTCACTTCCTGTTATGGCGGCCATCTTGTCCCCTGTTGCTTCACTGTATGTTTGTGTTTCAGTTTAAGGAGTTTCTGGGGACGTACAACAAGGTGACGGAGAACTGCTTCATGGACTGCGTCAAAGATTTCACCAGCAGGGACGTGAAGCCGGAGGAGGTAAACGAAACGCTGCCGTTTGTCTGAGAGAAACATTAACATGAAGTCGTGTTCCAGCACGTTTACATCCTGCGAACACACCGCACACCGCGTGTGCGAACACACCGCACACCGCGTGTGCGAACACACCGCACACCGCGTGTGCGAACACACCGCAGATTGTTTTCAGCTGTGTGAGACTCAACTTGTGAGTTTTTGTGGGGTTCAACCAAACCTGATGTCACGAAAAAGATCATTGGATCTGTGTATTGATGATCAGTGGGCGGTCCAGCTGAAACTGTTTCCAGATCAGATTTCTGATTTCAAAGGGCAGAGCAGCTGCTTCAGGAATGGACTGAAGACACTGAGCTCAAACTGGAGTCTGATTGGCTGTCAGGAGGAGTGATGATGCTGAGAAAGGTTTCGCTCAATTGGCTGATGATGTCATGTGATGTCACATCTTCTCTTGGCTGTCTGACCAATCCTCTGCCAGTCTGACTGCAGTCTGATGCTGCAAATTGATCGAAAAGTCAAATTGATTGATCCGTCTCCATCCACTCAGCTGTCACATGATCTGATGGTTGTGATGTCACCGCCTCCTGTGACGCATGTGAACGTGTCGTTGTCACAAAGAAACGAAGGTTCACCGTCGTGTGTCGTTGTGATGTTTCAGTCACCAACACTCTTCATGTTTGTTTTCAGTCGAGCTGCTCGGAGTCGTGTCTTCAGAAGTACCTGAAGATGACTCAGCGGATCTCCATGCGTTTCCAGGAGTATCACATCCAGCAGAACGAGGCTCTGGCGGCCAAAGCTGGTCTGCTGGGACAGCCGCGCTGAGCCAATCAGGACTGAGAACAGGAGCGTGGCCGAGCGGAGTCACATGATCATCCAGCAGTTCCACTGTGACTCTGATGACGCGGCGTTTCGGAGTGAGCGGACAGTTCAGACTCACGTTTCTCTCTTTGTGTACAAAAACAGTGGAATTGCCCTCAAATGTGTTTTATGTTGAAATAAAGTTTTTTATTATTTTATTGTTTTTCAGCAGCTTATCTGTCCACAGAAAAGAATCTCAGTTCTTGAGTTTCTTAATAAACGCTGTACCGTGTTGAGATGTTTGTGTTTGGTGCATTTGAATATTAAACTCGGTGAGAATCAGATGTTTGGTTCTTCAGTCTGCAGCAGTTTTAAGGGTCAGCCTGGCAGGACGAGGACTCGAGGAGACATATTTAAAAACTTTATTAGAAACAGAGAGCTGTTTATTGTCCAACATGGCTTCTGTTGTCAGGAGGAAGTGTGTGTGTTTCTGTATTTACAGTCGTTGCTCTCAAACCGCTGCTAGCAAAACACCACATAGAAAAAAAACAACTGAAGAGTTCATAATACAACAGTACAAACAGTCTTCTCTTAAAAAATATTATAAATCATTCTTTACAGGCATGTAAAATGTAGCTCTCAAATACATGGTGTGGTTTTATTCTTTTTACTCAGAACTTTTATGTACAAAACAGAAACGTTCAGGAGGTGAAAACAGCCGTCTGTCACAGCCACACACCGAGAGAAACCACAGAAGAAGAATGGGGGGGGCGACAGGAAGTAGTGCAGCTGAGATCCTCCAGGAGGGAGGTCAGCGAACGTATGGAAGATCGAATGAGCCAGAAAAGAAGAAAACTGATGAAACATCGTGAACGACAACAAATTAACTCACTTGGGCCAAAAAATGAGAAACAAAGTCCAAATGAGACGACGAATCAACGTGAAACTCAAATTCACAAACTGAGCTGGAGTTTAAATTTTTCTATCAGTTTTGATGCAAAAACCCAAACTTATTATCCAGTTTAGTTATAAGATAATGAGTTAATTCCACTTAATAAATCTGAATAAAGGTTTCAACCGAAATGTTTTAATGTAAATGATGTAAATTTCTATCAGAGTGAAACTTGTGAACCAAAGTTCTTGACAAAGTCAAATCAAGTAAATCTCATTAAAAAATATTTTTTCTGAACTGAAATTTGACTCAAGGACTCCAAATAAAAACAGAGATCCAACTTGTAAGTTGAATTTGTTACGTCACAAACCTGCAATCAGACGCTGCGATCGCAGAAGAAACGGCGTCCGAATTTAAAGTCGAGGCTTTTAGACAAAAACGATTTCTGCTCAGTAATTTGAATTTATTATCAGAACTTTGAGTTTCTCATCACTGCTAACTCTCTGTGTCCCGGCAGGAACGACCTTCCATACAAAACACACACTCACTCACACACACACACACTCACTCACTCACTCACTCACACACACACACACTCACTCACACACACACACACACACACACTAACTGAATAAATAAGCTTTATTTTAATTATTTTACACAAAGAGGAAGTTCATCTCTTGCTGTGACATCAAACTTTTTGGATTTTTTTATCTGTTTTTACCAAAATAAAAGCTCTGATTCCGTATAAAAAGGCCAAAAACACTCAGCAGGAAGTCAGAAAACTCTTTTTTTAATCTTTTCTATTTTTCTGAAAAACTCGAGTTAATGAAAAGAAAGAAAGAAACTTGCATAATGAGCTGTGCTGCTTCAGGAATCAGCTTCCTGTTTCTGTTCCACCTTAAAGAAAATCTAACAAACTAGAGCCCTCTGACCCCCCCGCCCCCAAAATAACCTGTCACATCATTTTGAAATAAGGAAATGCATCGGAGGAAGGAAGGAATAAAGGAAGGAGGGAGGAAAGGAAGGAAGGAAGGGAGGGAGGGAGGGAGAAAGTGCTCTGTGGCAGCTGAACAGACGGCTGATTTTTTCGGTCTTCTCTCCTCGAACAGGAAGTCAGTCCATAGGTAAAGGGGCGGGGCTAAGGTCAGGTGGTGGTGGTGCCCCCTCCCATCAGCCACTGCGTCAGTCAGAGCTCAGACTGACCTGGAGGGAGTTTGCTCTCTGAAATCCCCCATCATGCCCTCAGAGCTGACTGAGTGGGCGGAGTCTGTGGCTGGAAGTGGGTGGATCGGGCAGAGGGATGTGAGGGAGTGGGCGGGGCTTGGTGGGCGTGTCATCACCTGCACTCCACAGCCACGGTGTTCTGAGTGGGCGAGGCCGAGGACGGGCTCATGCCGGTGTCGGAGGAGCCTGACGAGGTGGAGGCCGTCGTGTTGGACACTGAAGGACACAGAGACGTGAGAACATCATCAGTGATCAGTGATCAGTGATCAATATCCACTCTTCACCGATCACTCATACTGGATTACTCTGATACTGGATTACTCTGACCCTGAAGGGAACCTGTCAGTGATTTCTGACAGACGAGCTGTGATTGGACCGAAGCAGCAAACACCTGAACTCCACTTTAACAAAAGGTAAGACTCTGATCACTGGTGGGCTGTGTTTGTTTCCCAGCATGCATTGTGCCTCCTACCCTCTCTCTCTTTCTTTTTTAGTCTCTTCCTGCGTCTGTCGATGGACGCCACCTCCGACTTCAGGGTCATGTAGTACTTCCTGATCTCCTGCAGCTTCTCCTGCAGAAAGGAGATCCTCTCTGTGCTCGACATGCTGTCCAGCTCGTCTGGGGAGGGAGAGGAGGAGGAGGAGGAGGAAGAGGAGGGGGAAGAGGAGAGGGAAGAGGGAGAGGAGGGAGAGGAGGAGGAGGAGGGAGAGGAGGAAGAGGAGGAGGAAGAGGAGGAGGAAGAGGGGGAGGAAGGAGAGGAGGAGGAGGAGGGAGAGGAGGAAGAGGAGGAGGAAGAGGGGGAGGAAGGAGAGGAAGGAGAGGAGGGGGAGGAGGAGGTGAAGAGGAGGAGGGAGAGGAGGGAGAGGAGGAAGAGGAGGGAGAGGAGGGAGAGGAGGAAGAGGAG
>JAPZDY010000007.1:251587-270069 GCA_029783645.1 Ctenochaetus hawaiiensis | reverse complement strand
GAGGAGGAGAGGAGAGAGAGGAGAGGAGGAGAGAGGAGAGAGGAGAGAGGAGGAGAGGAGAGAGGAGGAGAGGAGAGAGAGGAGAGGAGAGGAGAGAGGAGGAGAAGAGGAGAGAGGAGGAGAAGAGGAGAGAAGGAGGAGAGGAGGTCAGTCTGGTCTCGATGGACTCCGGTGGTGTTCGGTGCTGCAGCAGATCTGAGGTCAGCTGGATGGAAACGTCGCACACGATTGGTCGACCACATTCTGACGTCATCAACCTGGAAAAGTTTCCGTTGAACAGAAACTTTCCGACAGCAGTGTGGATCACCTGACCGTGAGCTCCGCCCCTCACCTGCGTGACCTGTCAGTGACATCACACAGCTCACCTGCTCCATTCTTCTCCACCTTCCCAGGTGTGTGCGGCCGTTTCTGGTTGCGTTTCTGCTTCTTGGCCGTCGGACTCGAGCTGCAGTCCATCACCCTCTTCTGACCTGAGGGGTCAAAGGTCACACAGGTTACTGACCAATCAGGTGCTCGGAGAGAGGACCTGCAGCGGAGCAGGTGAGTCCTGGTGACAGTTTTACCTGTCGGACTCAGAATGTGATGAGCGTCACATGACCTCCACGCCGCTCTTACCTCTGTCCTTGGTCTCCTGGAGTGACTGCAGGGAGGTGGAGGTGGAGGTGGAGGAGGAGGCGCTGCCGTCGAACCCCGGGCTCGAGTCTCCCTCCTGCTCCCCCCTCGCTGCTCCTCTCTCCTCCTCGGCAACACTGCCACCTGGGTGGAGCTCCTCAGGGCAGGAGCTGGGCGCGGCGGCGGGCGGGAAGGGCCTGACCTGAGGCTGGGGGAGGTGGGGGGAGGGCAGCGAGGCGTGGAGGAGGTTCGGTGGCTGGGGCGGGACTTGCTGCGGCTCCCTCATCATCAGGAGGAGGTGCTCTGGGGAAGGAGAGGGGGAGGGCTTCTCCTTCTCGTCCGGGTCGTCCAGGTCGACCTCGTGGCAGACCAGCGACTCAGGACCAATCTGAGGCTCCAGCTCCTCGGCGGGGGCGGGGCCAAGCGCCTCGGCAGCAGGAGGAGGGGTCCCAACATGCACCTCTGGCTCCGTGGAGGCCACGCCTGTCAGATGCTCCTCTGACACCTCCCTCTGTTTGTCCTCAGCTGGGCGGGGCCACTCCTCCGCCTTCGTCGCCGCCTCGCTCCTCCTCTCTGACTCCCCCCTGCGGGCGGGTGAGGGGAGGGTTTTGGGTGAAGCTGCAGCAGCTATCTTGGGCGGAGCAGGGGGGGTTTTGGGGGAGGCGGCCTCCTCTTGCCTCTTGTCGGGGCGGAGCTTCTTGTCGGCTGCTCGCTGCTCAGCTGCTTTGCGTTTCAGGGCGGAGCCGCTCCTGTCCTCAGGTGACTCCGCCTCCTCCGCCGCCTCCTCCTCCTCCTCCTCGGTGGCTGAGTCGGTGTCGGAGTCGGCGTTGGGAGCCTCAGCGGTGAGGCGCTGGGTGGGCAGGCAGTGGAGGACCACCATGGGTTCATCCTGCCTCTTCAGGACGCTGCGAGGAGGAGAAGACAGCGCCCCCATGTGGGAGGGGCTGGCAGCGGGGGCAGGAGAGCAGAGGGGGATTCTGGGAGGAGTTTCTGAGCCTGACTCCCTGAGGTTGCTCCTGCGACCTTTGACCCTGGGGGAGGACAGAGAGGCGGAGCGGCCGTCGTCCTCCTCTGCCGCGGCGGGCTGTGACGGGGACGCCTGCAGCGGCGGCGTCCTGCTGGGAGACATCCTGTTTTTGTCCTGGACGGACGCCGTCTTCGTGACTCTCTCCCGAACCGGAGACATTTTTCTCTCCTTGTCCTGGTTGCTGGGCAACATGTTGGCTTCCCCTGCTGGCTCCTCCCCCTGCTCTGCTGCTTTCTCTGATTGGCTCTGGAGTTTCTCCTGAGGCATGCTGGGACATGTCGGTGCAGCAGTGATGGGCAGCTGACCTGCCGTTGCCATGTCAACGGCACCGTCATTAGCAGTGGTTGTGACATCATCCACCACGCCTTCTTCCTCCTCCTTCACTGCCTCCTCTTCCTGGCAGGGCGGGGCCTCACTCCTCCCTCGCCACGGTGACGGCTTTTTGTCAGGCGGGTCCTCTGATTCGCTGTCGTCTGATGAGTTCCCAGACTCCTCTGCAGGAGGAACAGAGCGGTTAGTTACCTCTCACACCATCGCTGACAGGAGACAGAAACAGGAAGTGGACTGGAGCTCACCGTTGGACGCCCGGTCCGAGTCGTACATGCCCGACGTTCTCCTGGTTCTCCTGCGAGGAGTGTCTGCAGAGACAGAGAGACAGGTCAGAGGAGGGAGGGACAGACAGGCAGACAGGCAGGCCGACAGGAAGCTGGCCTGTCTGTCTGCCTGTCTGTCTCAGTGAAATAAAATCTGGCCTTGGACAAAATGAGACATTTTACTGGTCATCGAGTCTCTGAGACAAAGTTTGGAAACTCAACTCAAGTATAAAAAAACGGTCACATGGCGGTTAAAGGATTCTGGGAGATAAAACCTCAGCCAGCAGCGTCTCTTACTGTCTCCGTTGGCCATGTTGGACGGCGTCTCCGTCCTGCTCCTGCCGTTGGACCGCCCCTCGTTGCTGGGTGTTTTGGAGATGCTGCGTCCAGCTGAGCCGGTGGGCGTGGTTCTGATCTGAGGACGGCCGCGCTTCGCCCCGGGAGGTTTCACCGCCATCAACGGCGTCTTCTCCTCTTCTTTGTCTCTGTCCTTCTCTGATTCGTCCTTTTCTTTGTTCTGCTGAGACAGACGGAGACAGTGAGGACGAGAGGTCACAGTTTCGGTTCACAAAGCAACAAGGCGGCTGAAACAGCGGCGGCTGAAACAGCGGCGGCTGAAACAGCGGCGGCAGCCATGTTGGAAACGGACTTAAATGGATTCTGAGTGTTTTTCCTCAGATGAAGAAAACGTTTCTTCTCAGATCAAAGTTGTCAAACAGAGCGGAGGAGCAGGTTTCTCCTCTCTGCTGGAGATGATTCCACGTCAACCGACAGTTTTGGTGAAAAAACTCTGAATGGAAACAAAACTTTACTTTCTAAGAAAATCTGGAAAACAAATCCGTCTGCAGGTGATGACGTCAGAGAGGTCTGTCTGTCTGTCAGTCACAGTAACCCCTCCCACCCTCGTCAGGCTCCGGTCAGACAGCCAAGAGGAAGTGACATCACAGGACTTCAGTCCAGCATGCGAAACCTTTCTCAGCATCATCACTCGTGGCCTTCAGCAGGTCACATGACCTGAGCTCACCTTCACCTTCTTCCTCTGTCTCTTCTTTGTTCCTTTCTCCACCGGCCAGATGATCCGGTCAGCCTTCACCCACTCATCGTACCTGTGGATCAGACACACCTACGTCAGACTCCGCCTCCAACACCAGCACGTCTCCAGAGGCTGAGAAGGTGTCGGCTCACCTGACGTTCCAGCCGTAGTAGTGAACCAGGTAGAACTGCTCTCCGTTGTCCACGTCCGTCTTCTTGATGTGAGCCTCGTAGATCTTCTGAGTCTTTCCTCTGCCGTACTTCACCCTGACCTTCGTCCCCGCCAGAGAGTCCTCGTCCTCCTCGCCCTCGCTCCTGACACACACACACAGGGTGAGGTCTGCTGAAACATCTCCCACTAAACAAACTCATGGAAAGCTGCTCCTTCTGATCCTTCAAACACCAACGAGAACAAAACAAATGATGATCTGTCTCACTCACCTGTCTCCTCTCCTCCTCTCACTCTCCTCCTCCTCCTCTTCATCATCCTCCTCCTCCTCCTCCTCCTCAGAGCCTTTCTCTGAGTCGTCCATTCTTCTGTTGCTGCGTCTCCTCATCTCCCTCTGCTCCTCACTGTTATCACCTCCTCCTCTCTTCTCTGGTCTGGAGGGCGACTCTCTCTCCGCCTTCACCTGACTGCCCACACACCTCCTCCTCCCCTACACACACACACACACACACACACACACACACACACGTTTTTGGTGTTCAGACTCATAATAATAATAATATATTTGATGTTTTTGTGCTCCTGTGCAGAACCACGTTCGGTGTGTTTACCTGCTGCAGGTTGGTCATCACATTCATCTCCTACGCTCACCTGACTCACTCATTTCACCTGTAGTAAAGTGTGTGTGTGTGTGTTGCTGTCAGTCAGGTGTGTTCATGTGACTGTGAGGCTGACTGAAGGTCCTGCACGTCCTCACACTGAAGCAGCTGACTGAACTCTAAGAATCAAGCTGCAGACACACAGTTTCTCTACAGAACTCAGGTTACGAGGCAGTAAACGTCACCGGCTCAAACACGCCGACTCAACTTCCTGGTGGATATCTGATAAAAACTCACAAACTGTGACGTTCATGAAGCTGGAAACCGTTTGTGTCTGTTGTTCTAAAGAAGCAGGAGGTGATGAGTTTTCCCTCAGCTGTCTGTCTGTGACAGCCTGTCTTACATGCAGGCTGTTTTCAGTGAACTCTACGGGTCTGCCGAGGGGACAAAAAGGTTTCCAGAGGACAAACAGCAGCTGTGTGTCAGAGGGCGAAACATCTGTCCACCAACTGAGTCTAATAAAGTTTTTTTGGATCAGCATAAAGTTGTCTCACCCTCGGAGAAGACTGTCTCTCCTTCACCTCCTCCTTCTCGCTCTCACTCTCTGACTCCCCCTCCTCCATCTTGTCATCGACTGGCTCTGCCTTCAGCGGTGGCGTGGAGACGTCTTTAAGCTCCGCCCCGGTCTGTTTCTGATTGGCTGGAGTCGAGGGAGGACGGGGGTTGTTGTGATGGATGGTCCTGAAGGTGATGGAGGCGGAGCGGCAGTACTCCTCAAAACCGTACAGATACCTGATGACACAACAAAGCAAAGGCTGATGGGAAACGGATCCAGTCAGGGCTGAGTGAACAGATCTGCTCATCGACTGAATGTTTTGTTTCATGTGAAAATCCACTTGAACAAGATGTTTTTAAATAAAGTTTGGTTTTCAAGAAGCAGCGCTGATAAAAGCTGCTGCTGCTTCGGCGTCTCCAGGTGAGACTGACGCGACTGAGCGGCCGAACTCGGAGCGTTCAGACAACCAGCTGACAGACACACGGACACGAGGCAGCAGCTGATTGGTCGGCCCGGCTCGGCTGCTGCGAGCTGAGGTCAGAAACCAGGTGAAGGTGTGCTGCTGATGTCAGAGAGCAGGTGTGTTTTCTTACTTCCTGTAGGCCGTCTTCACGTTGTAGGACGCAGCAGAGTTGAGGACGGGGATCCCCAGGTCCATGTAGACCTGCTTCCACACTGTCCCAGACTCAATCTGCAACACACACACACACACTGTGTCACAGCCAGCTGCCCCTGAACAACTGAGAGGAAGTGACATCATCTGTGGCCCACAGCAGGTCACATGACCCACCGACAGCAGATACTTAAACTTCCTGAACTCAAACAGATTCAGTTTGTTCTGCAGTCGCATGTTTAGAGACGAAGAACAGGAATGTGACAGACAGACAGACAGGCAAGAGAGACAGGCAGGCAGAGAGACAGGCAGAGAGAGAGACAGAGAGGCAGTCAGAGAGACAGAGAGAGAGACAGGCAGAGAAGCAGTCAGAGAGACAGACAGGCAGTCCTCACCTTGTGGCAGCCTCCCAGGTGATAAACTAGTCTAAAGAGCTTGAAGAGGTTCAGGTCCTTGTAGCCCAAAACTGGAGGCTTGTTGATGGGGGTCCCTGGTAGACAGACAGACAGACAGACAGACAGACGTCAGTTAGATTAAACCAGGTCTTAAACAACTCAGCTGTTTTAAAAACCTGGCAGGAGTTTTACTGATGATGTGATATTTTATATAAAGTCACTGACTGATATAAAAAAAAGTGAGTTGAGGTGTGAAAGGGGGCGGAGTTTGAGATCTGAAAAGGGGCGGAGTTTGAGTCTTAACACCAACACTCTATCTTCTCCATCTTAGCAGGTCCTCGCTGGCCTAGACTGACCTGCTCTGAGCAGAACTGAGCTCAGGGCCCCTGTGAACCATCAGTGGTGTTCAAACTGGATGTAAACAGACAGACCCTGAAGTCACCTGACGTCACCTGGAGTCACCTGACGTCACCTGGAGTCATGTGATCAAACTGTGACAGGCATGCGTCAGTCTCACCTCTGTCCTCCATGAACTTGTAGAGCTGCTGCAGAAAGTGGTCCCTCTCCTCAGGATCCAGCTCCTCCTCCGGCTGGATGGATGGATGGATGGACGGACACACACACACACAGAGAACACACACACACACACAGACAGACACACACACACACACAGGTAAGTATCTGCCCCTGCCCTGCTGTATCAGTCATTCTTGTCTTCACATCACTCACCTCCTCCTTAATGTGTTTCTTCTTTTTCTTCTCATCTTCATCCTCCTCATCCTCATCACTCCCCTTTTCCTCTTCATCATCCTCATCCTCATCACTGGAGGAGGAGTCCAGGATCTGACTCATGTCCATCTTCCACACATCTGGAACCTCCCTGCTCCTCAGGAACATCAGGGCTGCTTCGAAACCTGCAGGAAAAGGAGAAACAGAAAAACACAGAGGAAACGTCAGCGCTGACAGGAAAGTCACTGTCCTGCTGCATTGTGGGAGTTGTAGTGGTTTAAGACTGTACTGATATGAATGTCTCTATTGATTGTCTGTGGTGATCAAACGCTGCAGCGCCTCACCTCTTCTGGTGGAGAACTCCGACTTGGCGATGCTGATGGAGCCGACGACATGGACGTGTCTCCTCGCCACCGTGTTGCTGCAGGATGACAGGAAACAGGAAGTGGAAGGGTGGGATGCAGCTGACTGTTTCCTAATCAAGGGTCAATATTAGTGAGAAGAAAAATGAGAGTGAACTCACAACTTGGAGTCGCTGAAGGCTCTGACCAGACACTGATCCTTCTTCACCATCAGCTCGTCGTTACAGCTGGGAGACACCACCTGCAGCACAGACACACACCTGAGCGACTGCGCTGCCTCCGACACGTCAACACTTCTCACATCACACACATCGTTTGATCTTCACTTCTCACCAACATGGACTCAACTGAGCGACCAACCAGACTCAACTTTAAACACGCACACACACGCTGTTTGAACCGTTCGTCTGCTGAATCACATCAGTTGGGACAAAGTTGGTTCTGATGTCGCTCGTTTGATTAGAAAACTGCTTTTCCAACAGACAGCAGTTTGTTCTGAAGCTGATTTCAGTGTTTTTCTCTTCACCGAACTGAATTCGTCTCAAGTCTAAAAAAATCACCAGCCTGATTATTTGTTTGACGAATGTTAAATTTCAGGTTCAACTGGAAATTCCTTCCTTCAAATAATCAGTGAATCATAAAAACCAAACGGATGATGTCACCAACAAAACACACACTGTGATTTGTGGACACGTCTCCACACTGTGTGTTTATCTGCCGTCCCTTCACACAGCAGCTTCAAAAACGTCTCACGATCATCAAGAGGCTCAACGTCTCAGCATATTTCAGGACGGACCTTCTGACCAACCACACGATTCACTCTGTCTGCACCAATCACATCATCTGACACGCTTCACCAGCAGAGGTGTGTGTGTGTGTGTGTGTTTACCAGAGCCAGGTACCAGTTCCCTGGTTCTTCCTCGTTCTCGATGCTGCACACTTTACCCAGCAGCTCATCATTCAGCCTCCTCTTGTCCTCCTCCTCATCCTCACTGGATGAAGACTCATTCTCCTCATCAGCCCTGAGAGAGAGACAGACAGACAGACAGCTTCAGGTTTAAGAAACATCTTGTTGCTCTTGTTCATTAGCATCAGGAAGCAGCTTCTCGCTGAGTTTAAATGAACAGCAGCTTCAGTTGGACACTAACAACCTTTCATATGTTACAAATCCACTTCCTGTCCAAAGCTTTCACATCCATGAAGAATCAGATTCCAACAAGTAACTGAGTAAAGTTCAGACTAACTCAAAGCTTCAGCGGAGCTCAGTCTGCAGACAGCAGAGCACATTTTTCATCAGAACGAGTTTCAGATGTTCTTCTTTGGTTCAGTCTGTTTCCTTTTTCACGCATGTCGAATGAACAGAAGGTTGAAAACTCACACAGCCTGGGACGAACGGCGCCCCCCGCGGTTTGACTTCTTGCCGATGACCGGAGTGCCGAAATGCTCCGGGTTGGTCAACGGCAGCTGGTCCAACGTCTGCAAGTGAGACAGAAGACAACGATCATGTGACATGAAGACAGTTTTCTGGTAGGAGGTTGGAACCAGACGCAGCCCCTCCCCCTGAGGGTGAGACCTACCTCACTCTCTGCAAAATGTCTCTCCCCCTTCAGACAGAGGGACGTACGACGGAGAGTCTTCTCATCTCCATCATCAAACACTGAAACACACACACACACACACACACTCTGTGAATCTCATTCATGTTGATGAAACAGGAAACAAGAAACATTTGCTTCTGTTGGTTCGTCGCCTCAAACGTTGCAGGAACATTTCAGAGCTCTCTTTAGCTTGAACGTGCTGACAAACAGACGAGCCGAAACCAAACGCGCCCAGCTCATGGAGCACCACGCAGCAGCCGGAGCTCCTCATTGGTCAGATGCATCCGGATACGTTGGACTGGTTTGATTGTTCAGAGGAAAACTGAATGACTGAGTTCAGACCGAAAACACGGAGCCAAACAAGTTGACAGTTTGTCTGATAACAGACAAACCACAGACAGCAGTCAGACTGGCAGAGGATTGGTCAGACAGCCAAGAGAAGATGTGACATCACATGACATCATCAGCCAATCGAGCGAAACCTTTCTCAGCATCATCACTCCTCCTGACAGCCAGTCTGCGTCTGACTGGAGGCTGGAAACCCTCTGAGGCAAGTTTATCCTTGTTTTAATGAACAAAGTGGTTCAAAGTTCTCAGTAAAAACCTAAACATCAGGTGATCGGTGTGGACCAATCAGCAGGCAGGAGCAGCGACTCACCCACAGTATAAAGGCTGGCATCCGTCAGCTTACTGATGACGGCCTCGCTGGATAAACCCTCGTTAGTCTTCACTTCCACTGTGGAGCCCACCTGTGGAACACACACACACACACACACACACACACACACACACACACACCTTAAGATCAGCTGGAAAAAATGATTTCTGGTTTATTTAAAGTCATCAAGTTCTCGTCTCACATCACAACAGATTTTTCACTTTAACGAGCAGTTTTCTGTTTCCAAGGCGACAGTGACTCACTGTGCAGAGAGCTGAAGGCTCAGCATGACACACTCATCATCCTCACCATCATCATGATCTTACCCTGAGTGGTCCCTTGACCTGGTCGTCTTGCACCACCTGGGACGTACTTTCACCTTTCAGAGTCACCTGCAGACACAGTGAGACAGGTGAGGGCTCCACCAGCCGACAGGTGGGTTTCAGTCACACAGACAGGATGTGTTCAGACAGACATTAGTTACATAAATCACTGCAGCACCTTGAACAGGTGACTCTGCTGCTGTCAGCTCAAATCCAAGCAGACAGACTACACAATATTTGGCAAGTCGTTCTCTGTTTTCTGAATCATCAATAACAACATTACAGCAGAAACTCCCTTAAATATTGTGATAACTTTGTAGGGCTGTATCACCTGTCCAGATTCAGGTGTCTACCTGGACCACCTGTCTGCAGGTGAACCTCGTCCCTGCAGGTCTTACCTTGACCTTCACCATGCGCTTCACAGTCTTGATCTTTGCTTCACAGAAGGCTCCTCTGTACTTGGCACTGACATCCGTCCCCACTGTCAGGTAGGCAGGCTCATCTGCTGCCTGAAACACACACACACATCAGTAACTTCAGGACACGCACACTCCCAGCATGCACTGCTGCACACAGAGAGCTGCAGCTGCAGGTCTCAAACCTGATTTCAGACTGAATCCAGATTCATGAGCTTCGATGTTTTAACAACTGGCTTTAGTGCAAAGCTCCGTTTCAGCTCCTGTCTGGACCTCTTCACTCTGTATCACTGTTAGCGTAGACAGCTGCTAACGTTAGCCTCATAACAGCAGACATGCTAACGCTGCTGACTTCATGCTTCTGCTCACTTCACAGAGGTAGTTTGTGTTGTTTTAGAGATGAACTGATTGATGAAGAAGGTCAGATTTGTCAGTTTCTCGTCAGTGATCACGGCTCACACAGAGCCATGCAGACAGGAAGTCAGGGTTTCCCTCCCACACCAAACCAGCCAATGTTAGCGCTGCTTCTTATTTACTTGTATTGATGAAGAAGCAGAGTGCCGTCACATGTTGAACTGATTCTGAGCAGTTTCATGATGTTGAGCATATGAAGGAACATGGAGCTGAGGAGCAGAACGACACCTTGGATGCAGCAGGTTGCAACTGGCAAGACATTCACAAAGCAGCTGACTGAACACAACAGTTAGCGTCTGAAAGATTTTCTTTCTTGTGCAGGGAAAATGAATTTTGTGGGAAACTAAGAGGACCAGTTGCAATCAGCTCATGAGCCAGCCCATGAACATGAAGCCTCGTTAGCTTGGTGGCTGCAGCACAAACGTGCCAAGTTGCACCGTCTGACTTTGTACTGTTTGTCTGAACCCGTCAGAAAGGGTGAATGGTGAACAAAAAAGGAAGTCCTGCAGCCTTTTTATCTTTATTAGTTCATTATTTAATTTACTGTACAGCTTAACACTACCTGCAGCACCTAGTAAATTTTAAGGTGGAATGTTTTCCTGAGACATCAGAAATCAATCACCTTGATATCAGAATGAGAACTTTGACTGATCCGTTGGTTTTATTGGCTTTTTTGCAGAGATGTCTGGACCTTCAAGCTTCACGTGAATATGAACTGTGAATATTTGGTATTTGCTAATAACGTGTCCGTTAATTTGTCATTTGATCTTACGATTTTGATCACCTCACGTTATTTGTGACGTCACATTATTAAGTCAACATCAGTGAGCTACCTGCTGTGATTCAGTTCGCTGGCTCGTTACAGCATGAAGCTTTGAATTTGATCAATAGAATGATTGATTTTTTCTTTTTTCACAGCAACATGTTTGAAGAGAAACTCGTAGGTTTGCAGAGGCACCTTTCAGCACCTCTCATGGATGCTGATGAAGTTTGAAAATAAAACATTTTTATTGCAATTTTAGAGTTTCAGCGTCACGCGACTGTACATCATGCTCTCAATGTGAGCAAAGTCTCTGGACAATTCAAGGTAATTTAGTAAAAGAACAGAAATAACAAAAATTACTGCCGATCATTTAGGTGTGGCTCATGTTTTGTGAACACTGCAATAAACTAAAGCCTGAAACTGATGTTGTTTTGTGGTTTTATTGTTGTAAATGAAGTTCAGACTCATGCTGATGTGTCAGGCTGCGAGGCTCCGCGAGTGAATGATGCTAAAAAAGCTGCAAACCACAGCACCAAAGTTCAAGCGTCCAGCTGTTCAGAGCTGGAACCTTCTGAGCAGCTCGTCTGCTGAGGTGAAAATGTTAAAGTTAAAAACTACATACTGAACTTGACTAAAGAATGACCACCGTGCGAAGATGCTGTTTCAGTTTTTTTGTTCGTTTTCGGAGCATTAAAGCGTTTCAGCCGCAGTGCAGATGTTGCCTTGTCTTACTGAACTAAACTCAGTCTGATTCTCAGCTCATCCGCCTGTATTTGTCTTCTGGGCTCATGAATGGATTCTGTTGGAGACCCGTAACGTGTGAGGCTTCGTCAGTCTGCACACAACTTTCAATTTTAGGTCTCAACATGGATCGAGTTCCACTTTCTTCCCTGATCTGATCGTCATTCATATATTTCGGACTTTCCTATCGATAACTGCACCTCAGTCTCACAGATTGGCAGCTGTTTCCCTCAAAAAGAAGTAAAACTTTGAAAAACATGAGTTTCAAATCTTCTCTTCTGTCTGCTGCGCTGTGACAGCAGTTAACACGTCTCACAAGGTACATGTCCAGACCTTGACCCAGACTCAGAGGGCAACCAGATAAATAAGAGGCTTTCATTGACAGCTGCCATCTTTGTTTGGGTCCCTGAGCAGAGGCTCATCTAAAGAAATGATCTAAACTGAAGTTCAGCGCAGGAAACAAACATTTCATTTTATGGCAATCTGTTGTATTTCCTTCTAGTTTTTTTGTCTGTACATTAAAAGCTGAAGCTCGGCTTGTTTGAGACAGAAAACTATCCGGTCTTTAAAATCCAGAGGCTGCAGAGGGCTGACTTTCTTCTTGTTGCGTGATGGAAATGATTATCAGATGATCAGAACTTTTGTCTGTCAGTTTTCGATTGATGAACTAACAGATGAACAGACTGATCATGTCAGACTGAGTTACACAGCTGTGATAAACAGCACAACAGTCTGCGGTGTAAAAACGGATAAAAGGCTACAGAGCATCTGAACTGGACGGAGATGAGTGTGAGCCGGTCAGAACCCGGTCCTGAGCATCAGAGCCCCGAGCAGAGCCGGTTCTGTCAGCCGGTGTGGGCTCGGAGCTCAGACCGGGAACACCGCCTTCCGCTTGTGTCGCAGGTCAAACACTCACCTTCATCTCTCCGGTTATTTGAGGGAGTCCAGCTCGAAGGATCTCGGATCACTGAAAGACACAAACGGGACGGCACTTGTTATTAAAGTTGGTGGTGGAGCAGAGGACAGACGGGGACGGAGTGTCAAACTGTCCTTTGGTTGTAAAATAATGCTAAGCTAACCAACTAGCCACTCACTTGTGTTAGCTCAGGCATTCTTCTCTGCCCCCTCCCTCCCTCCTCCCTGCCCGGATCACATCAAATATGTGGCACAAACAGCTCACACTAACTTAGCTAGCGACGTTTCCTTCCACTGAACGGGAGCTCTGCGGTTTCAGCGGCTTGTTTGCTGAATATTGGCGGATCGGTGAGGACACACCGAGCGGCTGCGGCTCCGGGCGAGCGGCGCCGCCGGAGAGGAGCGTCCCTTCCCGCTCCGCTCCCAGCTCACTGAGTCACGTCGCCATCACGGCTCGCCATGTCAGCTCTGCTAGCTCCGCTAACTTTACCTTCCCCCTCAAACCGCCCGCTGGCGTCCACCGCCGGGGGGGAGCTCGGTTATACATTACCGAATACCGACGCTAACAAACCTCAAAACAACGGCTAATCGCCACCGGAAGAGCAGAGAAGCGAGCGGGTGTTCACTCTCCGCTCCTGAGCTAAATTTAGCTAGTTGGCTAACTAGCGACTCAACTAGCTAGTTTCGTGGATCATATGGCGATTTAAACCGTCTGATAACAGCGGGGCAGCCTCGGCTAACGTCCGCGCGAGCTCCCGTTTCGAGGCTAAACTAAGTTTGTGTCTCACGGAGCGCGAGCCCGTGACATTGGACACGAGAGGAACTGTTGTGGATTTATTTATTTAATACGTGTCTGCTCCACAAAGGCGCAGAAGCTTCACATTTCTTCACTGCAAAAACAAGCCGACTGCTGCTGCCATTCAATTCTCAGCCAGATCGGTTCAACAGCGACTAACTGGAAAGCTCGCGGCCTCTCCGGTGACATCCAGCCGACACTCCGCGCCCGGCCTGCCGCTGGTTCTCACCGTTTCAAGTTTTACTTCGGTTCAGGAGAGAATGAGAAGATTTTTATACTTACATACACGGACGCGGCTGCTTCCCCTCTCGCTTGGGTTGCAGAGCGATACACGAACAACAAGCTGTTGAGCCCCGAGCTCTGTTTCCCGACAGGCGATTGGCTGCGGTGACAGCGGTGGTCGCAAACGAGAATTTCGATTGGTCGAGCGATTCCTCGGTTTTCATAGGACAAAGCTTTTCTGGCTTCGCTCTTGGCTGAAACGAACGCGGCGCCACAAGGGAAATGACGGCATCTGTTGGATGCTCGTCCAATCAGAGTTGAATTTAAAGGAAAAACCCGCCACTGGAGATCGCCATTGGCCTCGCGCGTTTTGTGCCCAGCAGCGGCGCGTCGGGATTGGCTGAGCGGGCTTCCTTGTCTCTGCCGACACAGGAGAAAGCCCCGCCCCGATACGTGCAGGAGATGTGAACGCCAAACTCCATTCAAAAATCCTCAGAGTTAACATGAACTTCTCTGTTTACTCGGCTGTGTAAGCAGTAAAAAAAAAACTTAATCAATTCCTGAAACCATTGGAACTTAAAGTATATTTGCAGGAGTTTATACACACGACCTCCTAACAATTACATCAGTTCATGTGGTTAGCGACCCCATTCAAATGCAAATGCTGTCTGATCGTTCGGAGCCCTCAGAGGGAACAAGTTTGATTTAGATGTGTGAATCTGCTGCTTGCTGTAATGACATGTACGCCGGAGACAAGAGGGGGCATTGTGGCTTAGTGAAAGGCTGTAAGTTTTGTTCTGTCGAGTCAAAAAACAGAAGACAGTTGCTTTAAACATTTAGTGAACGCTTCCGTAAATGGAGTCCGGCGATGTGGTTTCCATCCGTGAGACAACGTCACATATCAGGGGTCGTGTTGAACCAGCTTCTACAACTAACCGCTCGGCTGCAGTTTTTACCCCACAAACACGCCGAAAATGAGCCGAACTGAAGCCGGAAGGTGGAGATGCGACGATAAAGACACATTTAGAAGAAAACCACGCGAGCAGACGTCGGTTTTAGTCGGGGACAGTCGATGTTTGTGGCGCCGTTTGTAAAGGGCTGGAGTGGGCGGGCACATCGGTGCTTTTACGTAACAGGAAGAACGTGACGGTAGAGCCATATATGTCATCTTCCTCTTAAGGAATGTGGAGGTTATTTCTAAACAAACGCACTCTGCCTGTCAGGCTCCATCCATGCACAGATCAGGGACCGAAGTCTTCATGTAAACGGTCTGATCCGGATCCGTCCACCGATTCTCACCTTTTAAACAACAGCGAGTGTTGCTGATGTGCTCCAGAACGTGAGATGAGCTTCTGCTCAGTGAACTCAAACATTCAACAAACTTATCAGGTGTGTTCATGAAACACTTTTTAATGTCTCTGGTGAACTGATCTGCTGGACGCTGGGCCTCAGTCAGAGTCACTGCGCCTGTTTTCAGTCCGTCAGCTGTCTGTGAGTCACACACAAAGACAAACACAGCCGCCACACAAACAACATTTTCTTCAACTTTTTTATTTTCAAAGCTGAAAGTGATCAAACCAAAACCAAACAACCACATGAATGTTCATCAACTATAAAACATAAAAAAGAATCGGATGTGTGTGAGCCGTCTGCAGGGACGGAGGGGTGTGTTACATGTTGTCTTCATCAGAGTCGTCCTCCTCCTCCAGCGAGTCCTGAAAGACAAACACAGGAGGTCAGCAGACCGAAGCCGTGACGGAGTGTGAGCTCTCCACAGGTGCGTCCTGCTCACCTTGGCGTATTTCTCAGCTTCCTCTCTGACGTCTTTGGGTACCAGCTCGTGTCGTCCGTTTGTGACTGAGGAAGAGCAGACGGACAGGAGGAATCAGAGGTGTCGCCATGGCAACAGGAGCGTTAGCAGGAAAAGGTGGCAGCATGTTTCTCGGTCAGTGTTTATCTGCTCAGGTTCAACTCTCTGACGTTCCTGTAACCTGCAGGTGTTTCGATCTTTAACCTGTTAACAGAATCAAACCGCGCTGACAAAAGATGCCTTCATCTTCACGAGGAGACGATGTGTCCTTGCTAACGGTCTGCAGGTGTCTCAGCAGAGACGTCTGTCCACAACACCTGAACAACATGACGACAGACGTCTGCGTCACTTCCCCTCCTCCACAGTAAACATGCAACACTGAGTCACTTTCAGAAACACTGAAACAAGCTTTGAAGCCTCTGATGAAAGTCAGTTTCAGTGTAAAACTGAGAGAAAAGTTTCTGAATGAAAACCTTCTGAGCACAAACATCCCAAACTGTGATGGGACGCGCTGGAACCAGGACAGGACGGCTCTGCAGCAGGTGACTCAACCTGCTGACCATCAGTCCAAACAAACCTGCTGCTGCCTCACATACACACCCATCTGCTGCCATCCCACCTGACTGAAGGACACCTGTGAGCCTCCTCAACCTTTCACCTTTCTCCACCAAAAACCAAACTCTTCTCTGTTCATCCATTTACGTCACTTGTAGGTAAAACTTGGATTCTGTTGACACCAAACATCAGTAATTTCCTGAACAAAAAAGTATTTCGGTGAGTCGACACTGACGTTTAGACACAGACACTCTGAAGTGTTGAACTTGAGACCAGAGTTTGCTGGTAGGTGACCCCCCCCACCCCCCCCACTGTTTATTGGTTAGATAACACATTTTATTTTTAGCTAAAACTTAACTACATATTTAAGAGTCATCTTTTTGAAGAAGACCAGCAAAAAAAACATGATGAGAAGCTGGAAAATGGAAGGAACAGCTGAGGCTGAACAGATGAAGCTGGAGTAGAAGAAGAAAAGCACTGATTGGCCGGGTTCTTACCTTCTCCGACCCAGCTGAGCTCCAGCTCGAACGCTTTGTCCTTCACCTCGTCGTGGACGATGTAGATTCTTAAATCAAACAGAGGACACATTCAGGACTTTGTGTGTTCACAAAGCTGTTCACACTGAGACAGAAGGTCAGAAGGTCAGCGTGGAGGCAAACAGACAAAACATCAGAAACACCACTTCAGCTGGACAGTTGGAGTTCCTGCAGCTTTTGGAGGACATGTGAGGAGCTGTGGGGTCCATCAGGTCCCCACATGAGTCGAGTAAAGCTCGAGCACCTTTAACTGCATCACTGACTGTAACAGCATTTCAACATAAATCAGTGTGTTTGATCTCTTCAGCTGTGGTGCCACTGAAGACAAGATCTCCATCCACACTGACACGAGCAGGAGCTAACAGCAACAGAGATGTGTGTGTGTATGTGTGTGTGTGTGTGTGACACTCGGGCAGAACATAAGAGATGTATTTAACGAGAGGAGACGTGGCTGATGGCTGCAGAACCCTGAAAACCACCATCTGATCCTGGAGAGTGAGCTGCTGTTCAGCGTCAGTGAAGTTGAGTCTGGAAGCAGTGGACTTACATCTTGGCGACCTCTTTGACCAGCTCCCTGCACGTCATCTCCTTCATCTGACACACAAACACAGGTACATCCACACCATCAGACCACAACGTTTCAGTGTCATGTGACAGAAACAAGCAGGAAACAGTCTGGGTTTTGAAAATGTCTGAAACCTTCAGCCGATCAGATTCTTCCTCAGAACCACTGACTCAGGCTCACCTGCAGCTTCTCGATCTCTGTCTTGGCAGCTTGTTTTGCTTTTCCAATGGCACATCCCCAGTAACCCTGAGCACACAAACACAGTCTGGTTACTGGTCTGACTGGGAGTCTTCTTCTAAATGAATCCTAACGACCTGAATCAGCTGTTAGCTGCTGTTCTCACTGTGAGCTTCCTCGTGACGTCTGTTCGATGGAACAAACCACGTGATCTTAGCATCATGTGATCACAATAACATCATGTGATTGTTGCTCCTCAGACCCACGATAACATGATGTCATTGTGACATCACCGTGATGTAATTGTGACATCACGGTGATGTCGTACAGGGCAGCAGAGGGCTGCAGAGTGAGGGTGAAGAGTCTGAAGGGTTTTCTGTGTTACAGAGTGAGATGATTCCTCGTGGGACAGAACGAGACCTGAACTCATTTCTGGAGTCTGACGTTCGAAGCAGCTGCATCAAGTTCAAAGGTCAACGACTGATGATCAGCTGTCACGTTAGAAACAAACTGGAGGCATCAAGAATCAAAGTAAATATATTTATGTCTTTTTAACTGCCGTTTCTCTCCTTTTAGCTTGAAAAGAAACGTTTGTCATGTTCTCCACAGGTGGAAGCGAGCGGCACAATCGGGCCATTCTGTGTGTTGGTGGAGTCACATGACCCACTGCACGAACTGAGCCTGAGGAGGAGGGGCGGAGCTAACAGGTCTGATAACCACCGTTTTCTTCGACTGGAGCTTCAGGTGTTGTCGAGCCGGCTCACAGTGTGAAAGCCTGACTCACCTGCTCTGGGATCAGTTAGTTCACCTTCCATCACTGTGACAACAGTCTGGGACTAAACACATCAAACTCTGATTGGTCAAAGTCTCTCCGTCTCAGTGACTCACGTATGAGATGCCTGATGGGTCGACCATGTAGAGCTGAGGACCGTCGTCTTTATCATACGAGCCCAAGATGAAGCTGCAGAGAGAGATCAGCACTGTGAGGAGGAGCATGAGGAGCATGAGGATCATGAGGAGCATGAGGATCATGAGGAGCATGAGGAACATGAGGAACATCATCATCATCAGCAGCAGAATCATCAGCATCTCCAGCTCTCTGCTGACTTCATGGACACTTTGAGATGACTGTTACATTGTCCTCTAAACTTCTGTCATGATATAACGACACTGTGTTTCACAGGGACCAGCGCTGTACCTGAATGCAACACGCTCTATCAGTCCCTCCAGGATTTCGCAGGCGTTTTTCAAGATTGTTGCGGCCTAAAATGCCTGAATTCGCGGCAGCTTTTCTAAAAAATTGCGA
>JAPZDY010000007.1:85372-102382 GCA_029783645.1 Ctenochaetus hawaiiensis | reverse complement strand
AAAAAACTTCAACACCGACAAAAAAACTTCAACACTGAAAAAACTTCAACACCGAAAAAAACTTCAACACCGACAAAAAAACTTCAACACTGAAAAAACTTCAAAACTGAAAAAACTTCAACACTGAAAAAACTTCAACACCAAAAAAAACTTCAACAACAAAAAAACTTCAACACTGACAAAAAAACTTCAACACTGAAAAAAACTTCAACACTGAAAAAAACTTCAACACTGAAAAAAAACTTCAACAGTTTAATTTAGATACAAAAACTGAAATGAAAAGGTAAACGAGTAGATCAAAAGTCTACATGTTGGTTTATTTTGTCGGGTTAATAAATGAACATCACAAGTTCCACTGAAGCTTCAGGTCGTTTGCAGCCGATCGTCTTCGTGTGAGACTCAGCTTGAGTTCATTCATGGCTGTTACATCTAAAACAAATCTGGCAACAGGTGAAAATTAAATACAACAAAAAAACAAAGCTCAAGGTGTCGTCTCTTAAAAACGAACAGCAGGTGACATCCTTCACCGAGTGGAGACACGAAATGTCGGTTCGATCCCGACTCAACATGTTTCCTGACTTCTTGTTTAGGAGATACAACTTCCTTTGTCACTGCAGCTGCAGGATCTTATAGTTGTGGAGAAACTAAGAAGAAATGTGAAATGTTTTGTACGTAAAAATCCTCCATCTTTCTGACTAAATCAAAACGTCAGCAAGAACAGAAGTTAACAGTTCTGTTCAACATCTGCTGCGGACATTCAAAACCAGAAACAGAACTGTTTTTTAAAGATTTTAAAATTTTGAGTCTAGAAAATATTTTGTCACAATAAAGTGAACAAATATTTAAAAATGACTTTTCATGTTCCCTCATTCAAAATAAAGAGTCTCTAAATTAGTTAATGTACTTCATTAAAGTGAAGATGATGAAGGAGCAGAAGTTTCAGCAGCATCCAGGAAAAACACATTTTAGTGAGATTAAACACCATAATTTGTTTCTAAATGAAAAACAGGTGATAAAAACTAAAAAAGGGTTTTTCAGGTACGAGAGCAGGTTGGTTTCAGAAACTTCAATGACAGGTGTGTTGTGTTTGTCTTCCAGCAGGTGGCAGTGCTCTCCAGCTGTCTGACCTGCAGTTGTTGAACTATGACGCCGTGGTGGCACACGAAGTTCTGCAGCCTTTGTCCCGCCTCCGCAGCCTGTCCATATTCCACCTGTACTCGGTGCCTGGACCCACCTGTCACCTGCAAACATGGCTGACGTCGCTGCCGCAGCTCCGTAGCCTCAGTGTGCACGGTGAGTCTCAGCATCTCCTCCGACTCTCTGATTTCACTGTGACTCTGTCGTGATTCTACGTTAAACAACGACACACAGAAGTGACTCTGAGCAGCAAATTTGAGACATAAAAATCTTAAACAAAGACAAGAACTCAGCAAACAACTGTGTTTAAAGACGAGTCCTTCACTGCAGCAAGAAGTTCTCAGAAAACAAGAGAAAGTCAAAATGAGGGTCAGAAACTGCAGCAGATTCACAGCTGATCACCTCGTGTCAGGCACGTCTCAGTTTACTGCAAGAATTCTCAGTTTGTAGCTGAAAAAAAAAATAGAGTCTTCTCACCTTTAAGCAGGCCGTCTCAGGAGGTCGCCGCCCACAGAGAAGAAGGTGAAGAAGAAGGTGAGAGGGGCAGCAGATGGTTCAGGTTCTGAGGTTTGTGCCAGTTCAGGGATCAGACCGACAAAGTTTAGAACCAGAACGGGTCCTGCAGGAGAGGAACGGCTGGTCTCCTCGTATCTCCGCTCAGAGATACGAGGAGTGTGTTTCGGACTCTGCCAGAATTCTCTAGAAGACTTGGACTTTTCTCTTGAATATCTGGCATCAGGGAAGCTCTCAGTCGTCCCACGCTGTCTTCTGATGTTTTTCACAGAAGATCTCCAATGACAAGCGTGAGCGGGAGAACAAGCTGAAAACTTCAGCATGATGTGATGAGGAACGGAAGCTGCTGAGCTGGGACGGTGGTCCGAGGAGGGCGGAGATGAGGTGATGTCATAATAACCTCACTCTGTCTGTCCAATAGGAGGCCATCCTCTAGCGGTGTATGCTGACCTCCTGCCGTCATCCCTCCGCAGTCTGACTCTCTGTGTGGATCTGCAGTCTGAGGATCTGCAGGTGGTCTCAGACAGAGCTCCTCATCTGGAACACCTGCACCTGGAGCCATGGACCTCCTCCTCAAACCTGGTCAGACTTCTGCCACAGCTTTTCCCTCACCTGAGGATACTGCGGATCAGGTGAGTCACTGACAGCTGATCTTTTTATCCTCAGAATGTATAAAAGAAGTTTTGCTGATGGATTAATGGAATCACAGCCTGACGAGTTGACAATCTGGTGTGAAATCAGAAGGAAAAACTGCCGACTGCACGTGGAGTTTTCCACAGTGATGCTCTCGTTTCCACCGTAACCTTCGGTTTGTTGTGTTCCAGACATCATCATGTGTCAGATTGTGACTTCCTGCATCTGCACCAGCTGCAGCGTCTCCACACTCTGGAAGTTCTGGACTCGTTCCACAGACCGGACCCGACCGACCCGAGCTGGATCGTGGACGAGCCGAGTCCTCGTCTGCTGCGGCTGATCTCAGACTTGCAAAAACTGACCAATCACAGAGTCAGAGTCATTACGAGCTCACAGAGAGACCTGCTCACCTGTCACTGTGTCTGACCCCCCCCCCACACTTATCAACATTATGGAGACCTGATTTTTGTGTTTCTGTTGCAAAATGTGCACATGAAGGCGATCACACACTCTTGATTCACTGCTGATTTGACACATCGAACATGATTTATTTGTAATGTGGCACATTTCCTCACAGCTTTTCACTTTATTTAAGTTTAACGCTGATTGTACGCTGCACTTGGTTGTTTTTCTGTATATTTAAACATAATAAATGATTAAAATGGTCTGAAGTTTGGATCATTGGCACGAGACCAGCCAAAAGTGGGGTTTGATGCTTTCACGTGTGTTAGTTATTTAAATGAATGTATTTATTATAATAAATTACTAATTCCGATTGGATGTCTACTGCATACACGCCAGAGGTGTGGACTCGAGTCACATGACTTGGACTCGAGTCATGAATTTGATGACTTTAGACTCGACAGAATGTCAAAAGACTCGTGACTCGACTTGGACTTGAGCCCTTTGACCTGAAAAGACTCGCTGCTTTCACCGAAACACAAAGATTATAGTGTTTGTCGTTAACGAACGCATCTCTCTCCCTCTGTGTGTGTGTGTGCGAGCTGCAGGCACAACATCCAATCAAACAACCAACGAAGAAGAAATGGTAATCAAAGCGCCAGTTTGAAAACTGATACCAAAGTTAGTGTCGTTCGGGTACGAAAGTCACGAGGTGGTCAACAAAAAACGGATTGCAGCGCGCAAAACCTGCGGGACGAAGATTACAGACGAAGATTACAGACAACTTCAGCTAACGTTAGCTTAGCGGCTAAGTAACTGTGCTAGCTGTGTAGTGAATGAGGCTGTAAACTTAACGTGACATTGCAAAAGGGATGATGATCTGTCGCGTCCACCGCGGGTCCTTAAACGCATCAGCTGTCACTCTTTAACAGCAGGACTTCATGCAGCTCTGTTCTGTCTGCTGTGTGACGCGTTCACTTCCCTTCCTCGTGCAAAACTGTATGTTCACTGTACAAACACTGTTTGTTTATATTTGTTCCACACTGTAAACATCTCTGCTGCTTTTGTGCGATCTGTGAATGTAAACACTGCTTACATTAGTGTTTCAATGCTACAAACCGTGAGTGTATTTCACGGTTACCCTGCGCATGTCAGGGCCCATAAATCCACATCTCTCCCATATAAATGTACATGTAAATAGTCTTGTGTGTACAGCCCTGCCCATTTGGTACGTTACATTATATATTTTGTTCTATTTGTATATTTTTAAATTCTGATGGTATATACAAATTTTATTTTTTAGCTTAATTTAATAAGTATCCTACTTTCTCCTTCCTGTCTGTTCTGCTTCAGCTGCTGTGACAGCTGAGTTTCCCCGGTGTGGGATCAATAAACTTTACTTTGAGGTGAAAAGGAGTCGAAACTCAAAGTGTAGGACTTGACTTGACTCGGGACTTGAGACTTGCAAAGCAATGACTTGGTCCCACCTCTGATACACACACACACACACATAATTATTGGCCACTATGGTGAGTAAAGGCTGAATCATCACGGAAACAGACGTGTTATTGATAATTTTACACAAGTTATTAAAACTGTAAGTTATTGACGATGTTTACTTTGATTCTTCTCATCATCACCTCATCAGCACGTCACACCGCCTCGCTGCACGGTCAGCTGATCCCTGTAGGAGGAGGAGGAGGAGAAGAAGAAGGAGGAGGAGAAGAAGAAGGAGGAGGAGGAGGAAGCGGAAGGAGAAGGGCGGGGCCTGCGCTCAGTCTCTCAGTTCAATATGGCGGACACAGAAGGTGGGTGCGCGGCACGTTTTTACCTGAAACAGATAAACGTGTTTTCGTGTGAATGTTTAGGTAGAAAACGTGTCTGCAACAGAAGCTCGTTCCGACGCAGAAACCGAATCTGTGTTTGTGAGTTTCAGACTGAACGGACAGTTTGTTTCAAGCCGCGTTGCGTTAAAGTGTCTAAATGTTTCTCCGGTTGAAGTAAAACAGCCGTTGATGCTTTTTGTTGCTCGTGTGTCTGAATCATGACCTCTGCTCGGTAGTTCGGTGAGTTCCATGTTTCCACCGGCAGAAACCCCGGTAATGTTGGAGCTCGTGCAGCCGACGGCCCGCGTGCATGAAGAACGGTCGGACGCACGTGCGGCGGCGCACATTTGGCGAGTTTCAGGCAAAACGAGAATCGAAGCGCTCACACACCGGAGAAGTGAGCTCGTGTCAGGACGGAGACTGTACCGAGACCGTTCACACCACGTGACTCCTCTCGTTGATCGTTAAAGTCCATCGGTTTTCTGCAGCGATCAGATCTGAGAGTCCAACATGTGGTTATTATGGGATGTATTCATGTTCCAACAGTCAGACTGGCTGTTAGCACTCTGCGTTAGCCTCAAGCTAACAACCACGTGTTGTGGGAGAGACCACGTGAACTTCGTGGACATCAGCGACTCGAAACTTAAAGAAACAGTTTTTCAACCTTTTGTCAAGTTTCAGCCAAAAGTCCGTTTCTCAGTTTGATGAAAGATGAAAATACTTTGATATAGTTTTCATGATGTTATTCGTAAATTCAGAGTCGCTCATTATGTCATAAAATACTGCAGCAGGTCACGAGATTGAAAAGTACGAGACGTTTTTCTTTTTCTCTTTAACACAAGCCTGTTTTCATCCATACATGCATCATCAATATTATTAATTATGCTGATTGATGAATTGCTCTGCATGGTTCACTGTTTCAGCATCTTCAGCGAAGAAGAAGAAGAAGGCAAAGAAAGTCAGTGAAGATGAAGTCGGGGTAAGTTTGGAGTTTCATGAGCTGATGTTGAATTTGAAAAGTCACTTGAATTCAGACTGAACAGTTTCTGTTTCACAGGAGATCCAGCAGAGCGGAGATTTCTTCATCAAACCCGAGTCTAAAGTTGCTACTCTGGACACGTCGCAGTGGCCTCTGCTGCTGAAGGTGAACACGCCGAGCTGCAGCTGTTTTACAAAACACTGTCAGCTTCTCATGTCACAAGTCGCTGTTGACAGTGTTTGACATCACATGTGTGGTAGAATTTTCCTCCTGGCTGATCGATATTGGGATTAAGTTAAAGATGTGTAAAGAAAGATCAACAGTTTTTTTCCTGGAGACGTCAGCAGGTGAAATGATGAACCAGTTTATCCATTCTCTGAGCGGCCATCTTGTCACAGTCTCAAACTCTGCTCCCGTTCTGGGGGCGGAGACTCTCCTCTGTGGTTCCGGTGTCGTCTTGGCGTTCTGCTGGATGATGATCTGAAACCACATGGAGAGCTTTGACTTGACCCGATGACTGCCGAGACGACTTCCTGTTCTGATCACGTGATGCTGAGACTTCAGAAGAACTAGAACCAATAAAATCTGCATGTAACGAATATTAGAAAAGTTAGGGTCAAATTATTAAGTAGCATTGGATGTTTCTGTACACCTAAAGCTGAAAAAATAATCAAATTAATAACAATAATCACATCAATGTCAAATAACATCAGAAAATTATCTTCAGTTGATACTGACAGCAGTCAACTTGGAATATTTGTCAGAGTGATAAATGAACAGAAGGTAAAATGGAGCCTTGCTTTGTCTTTGTTGATGACCGCTCGACAAAGACGACTGATGTTCTGTTACGTTTCTGCAGAATTTTGACAAACTGAACATTCGGACGGCTCATTACACTCCTCTACCAAATGGCAGCAACCCTCTGAAGAGAAACATTCAAGATTATGTGAGGTAACCTTGAAATGAACTGTAGCCATCATGCTAACGTCCTCTGTGCCACCTGAACACACAGTGATGATCACTTCCTGTTTGCTGCCCCCTGACAGGTCAGGTTTCATCAACCTGGACAAACCGGCCAACCCGTCGTCTCATGAGGTGGTTGCGTGGATCAGGAGGATCCTGCGGGTGGAGAAGACCGGTCACAGCGGGACCCTGGATCCAAAGGTCACCGGCTGTCTGATCGTTTGTGTGGATCGAGCCACACGATTGGTCAAGTCTCAGCAGAGTGCCGGTACGGAGATGAACACTTCCTGTTTACAGTCAAAATAAGAGACGTGTCTGAGATTGCTTCCTGTTCCTGATAAATGTTGTGATTAACTTGTGTAACTGTGAAAGTCTCCACCCAGCTGGCAGGCATGTGAGCACAGAAAAACCCAGCGGCCCCCTCACTACTCTCTGTGTGTGTTGCAGGTAAAGAGTATGTGGGGATCGTTCGGCTGCACAATGCGATAGAGAGCGAACACGCTTTAGCTCGGGTGAGTCTGGGAACTTCCTGCTGAACTGAACTGGTCTTTAAAAGAAAAACTCAGAGCTGAATTTTCATCGTCATTGAAGGTTCGGCCGTGAACATGAAATGATCTGCAGGACGTTTAAGTTTGAGCTTGTGAAGGTCGATTTCACCATCACTTTCTAGTTTAACTTGAAGCTCTTTTGGTATCTAAAGGAAGAACCTCATGGCTGCAGTTCAAACTTTGAAAGAAACAAAAAGCATCAGAGGTCATTTATCATCAATTATTGATAAAACCAAAAAAGTTCCATTCTCTCCCTGGAATGAGAAATAACACAATTTAAAAATGAGTTAAGTGTTTGGTTGAACAAATTCTTATTGGAGTTAGACTGTTCAGCCCTCTGATTGGCTGGCTCTCAGCCATGTGACCCTTGTTGATTCATTTGTCTGCAGGCGCTGGAGACGCTGACTGGCGCTCTGTTCCAGCGACCACCGCTGATTGCCGCTGTCAAACGCCAGCTGAGGGTTCGAACAATCTACGAGAGCAAACTTATTGAATACGACCCTGAGAGAAGGCTTGGTAAGATCAATAATCACTTATCAATACAGCCCTGTTGGTCATGAATGTCCAGTCGTCAGTTATTTCACAGCTTAACTATGTTAAATATTTGCAAGTCGAAAAGAGGGTTTGTTTGTTTTTCTAACCCACAGTTTGAGTTTAAAGAATCCAACTGAAGCTGCAAACTTTGTTCGGTTCAGATGAATTTAATTTAACCTTTAATGTTTATGGTCGACTGTTTCTGCATCAGGATCGTGTCTTCACTGCAGAGTTACGTGATTCTGTTTTGCAGGTATCTTCTGGGTGAGCTGTGAAGCGGGAACTTACATCCGGACGCTGTGTGTCCACCTGGGCCTGATGCTCGGCGTTGGAGGTCAGATGCAGGAACTGAGGAGGGTGCGGTCCGGGGTGCTGGGAGAGAAGGTCAGCATCACTTCCTGTTGGAAGCCACAAACACTCTGAGGTCACACGCAAAGTGTTGAGTTCAGTCCTGCTGCTCAGTGCAGGTCTGCTAATGAAACTTTGGAACAGAAAGCTGCAGCAGAGACACAGATTACATCGTCTGTAAAGGCTGTGCACCTCGATGCTGCAGACATCCTGATCACATCACTGTCACTGCCGACGCTGTCGCATCATCATGTTTTCATGACATTGTTTTCTCTGTCAGGACCACATGGTGACGATGCACGACGTCCTGGACGCCCAGTGGCAGCTCGATCATAACAAAGACGAGTCGTATCTGAGGAGAGTGATCTTCCCTCTGGAGAAACTGCTGGTGTCTCACAAACGGCTGGTGATGAAGGACAGTGCTGTAAGTCTTCTGGTCTAAAAATCCCCGGCTGGTTCCTGGTCGGTCAGGACAGATTGATGGGATTTCACTGCTTCTTCAGCTTTTTGTTTCTGATAACCAAACAGCAGAAAACACCTGAGTGACTGATTGTTGTGTCTGTAGGTGAACGCCATCTGTTACGGGGCCAAGATCATGTTGCCAGGTGTCCTCAGGTACGAAGATGGAATCGAGCTTAACCAGGACATTGTTGTCATAACAACCAAGGGCGAGGCCATCTGCACAGGTGAGACAGTGTGTTATGCATATACAGGTGTGTGTGTGTGTGCGCACAGATGACAGCTTTCTACATACAAAGTTCTTAAAATGATTTTTTTCTCATGTAAAAAAAATTCAGTCATCCTGTTTCATTTTTTTTAATTATCTCAGTTAACAGCATTAGTTTGTCCACAACAGATTTATGAAAAACCAGAACACTTTTAAGCAGTAACTTTAAAACTCAACAAAAGGTTGACGAGCGCTTAAAGTCTGTCTGTCTGTCTGTCTGTCTGTCTGTCTGGAGCCACATGATGAGCTGAGTAGCGTCAGTAGCTCTCTGGGCTGTGATGACCTGCTATCTATCACCCTTTTCTGATGGCTTCATTGAATATTTGGTCTTTATGTTCAAATCTTTATCTCTAAATTTACGTGACACGAATGTCGTTGTTGTTCTGCAGCCGTTGCACTGATGACGACAGCTGTGATCTCCACGTGTGATCACGGTGTCGTGGCAAAGATTAAGCGGGTTATCATGGAGAGAGACACTTATCCTCGGAAGTGGGGTCTGGGACCGAAGGTGGGCCGGAGTCTTGATCTCCTCTGATCAATAAACAAATAATTGTGTCAATCTCAAATCACGGAGTTTGTTCTGTTTCATTCATTGGTTCCTAAAAACAGGCCAGTCAGAAGAAGATGATGATTCAGAAAGGACTCCTCGACAAACACGGGAAACCAAACGGCAGCACACCAGATGACTGGAAGAACCAATACGTGGACTACAGGTACACCTGAGGAGGGCGGGGCTGTAAACAGGTGTGCTGGTGGTTTAACAGAAAATGGATCTGCAGGGTGCAGACAGTTATCTCTCAGTGTGCTGATGTGCTCTCTGAGGGAGTCAGTCTGCTACAGAAACTTTCAGGTTTGAGCTTGTTCACTCTGCTGCTTGCTGAGCTGCAGCTCACCTGAAGACAGTGATGTCACACCGACACTGGTGACATCACACCGCTGTGTTTGTTTTGCATGCAGAAACAAACCGTCAAAGACAAGTTCATTTAAACTGTTTTTGTTTGACAGCGTCTCCAAGGCCCCGGAGGAGTCGTGTGAAACTTCAGCCAAGGTAAATTCACTTTATTAGACATCCAATCATGTGACCTACACCTGCACTACAACAGCTGCGTCCCACCTGCTGGGCTGCATCCTCTTGTTTTCAAAAGAGATCGTAGGCTAATAATTGGCTTTCACCTTTCTCAGATAGTCACAGCGTGCTGTGTTTGGGGTTGGGAACACTTGTTGCTGGACTTCCCTATTTTAAAAACACAGTTTGGGCTTTATTGGTGTAACAAAGAAACAGCCAGGCAGCGGGACCACTTCCCTTAAATGGGACGCAGCTAGTTTGTGATGAATCTGCTGGCACGATCAGCTGTTATCAGTCACAAACTTTGAAACTCTTGAGGTGATGCATTTCTGGCTGACAGTGGCCGTCTGATGCCGCAGGTTTTTAAGTTTTATCAGAGTTGATTTCTAACCTTTGACCTCTGTGTTCTGTAGAGAAAGAGGGAAGCGACAGACAGCGACGGAGAAGCTACGACCACACCGAACACGCCTTCTGCAGAGGACGTTAAGAAAGAGAAGAAGAAGAAAAAGAAGGAAAAGAGGGTGAAACTGGAGGAGGCGGAGTCTGAGGAGGCGGGGCCTGAGGTCGAGACAGAGGTGAGTTTGATTCAGTTTTAGTGATTTTTAACAAGTTTGAACCTTCTTCTTGTTGTGCAACTTAATAAAAGCAAAAGAGACAAACTGCATCTCTTTTTTTAACTGAAGTGAGTGTTGATGTTAATTTCTGACTGACGTTTCTGTCTGATCGACAGGCTGAAGGTTGTTTGAAGTAAAACATGTTGATGGAGTTATTGTGTCTACAGGATGAAAAGCTTTAAATCTTTTTGTCCTTTTAGTCTGTTTTAGTTTTTGACTTTTTTCTTGAACTGACAAAAAATTTGTTAAAATGATTTTTCAATTAAAATAAAAAAGAATCAAAGACACAGTGAACTCTAACCATTTTCCATCAATCTAAACCTTAAGTACTCAGAACTTGTTTAGGTGTTAAATGTGATCGTGTGTGACTTAAAATAATGAAGTCTGTGTCCTTCAGGTTGTTGAAAGTGCCAAAAAGAAGAAGAAAAAGAAAAAACAGAAAGATGGTGACACTTCAGAGTGACAGCAGCACATGAACAGGTGAACAAGAAACTGTTGGAGACTCGGCTCACCTGCTCAAATGCAAAGTATTCTGGGAAAATGGACTGCAGGAACGAGAGAATGGAGTGTTTTTTATAGAGCTCATTTTATGTTTATCAATTGTAAATACTGTAACAGAAAGTTTGTTTGTAATTTCAAAATAAAAGTTTTTGTTTTCTGCATTTGTCTCGCATCTCTTGTAGATAAAATGTCAGACGGCTGTTTACGGCTCATGTCAGACGAGTCGGGTTAAAATGACTGAAGTGTGTTTGTGTAAATGTACGACAGCAGAAACTGATAAGATTTGAGTTGTCAGGTTCACTGCATTTTAGAATCACTGAAGTCTAGATTTGGTCAAGTGTTGGTTTGTAAAGACATGAATGTAGAAATCAACTGCTAATTAAAACAGTCTGACTGAAAACAACAACAGCGAGATTTCTGAAGGAAACATCTTGCAAACTGCAGATTGTGGTTTTACTTGTTGATTCACAGTTCAGTGACACCAAAAGTGACAAAACAGACACTTCAGTTTGTTTTGACATCTGTCATAAGATTAATGTTTAAGTCATTTATTTGCAGGTTTCATAAAAGTGGATCCTGAGCTGATCGAATGCAACTCTGATTGAAAAGATTTTCCTGGATTTCGCTACAGGTGACATTTAGGATTCAGTCCTGCAGAAGCTGGTTTTTACAGCAGTCTGACTCTGACAGGCTGTTTCATTGATCAGCTGTTAGCCAGAGTTTTCAAACAGACTCTGACATATTTACAGTGACTATTACAAAAAGACGTAACTCGTTTGTTTCCCTGGAGCTCAGGTTATTGACAGCGGTGGGTATCTGGCCTGGATGTGTGAGGAAAAATGGTCCCCCTGGTGGCTGTTATTGGAACTTAAACTTGGGAAGGTTCAAAGTTAAATGATTCCTGTATGTGTGTGTTTCTCCTCCTTTTCGTCCTCTTCCCTTCTCTCTCCTCCTCTCTCCATCTGCCTTGGATTTACATTCTACCAGTGCTTTTTACTAACTTGCTTCCTCCAGAGTCTCTTCTGCTTTCTCACCTCTCAGATTCCCCTGGACGATTGTTCCTGAACTACTGAGCATCGTCATGCAGATTTCTCCATCATAACATCATGCACCATCACTTTTTCTAGTTACATTTCTACCATTATAGAATTTGTTGTATTACTCAAAATGAAGACCAAAGTGAATAAAAATGTGAGGCAAAATAAGATATAAGGAGTCATGGGTTTCCTGTAGCTGTCTGCAAATTCCATTTTTTGTTTAACAACCTAAGTGTCTTTGAGATTTAGTTCAGTTGGTAAACACTCATCAGCCATGGAACCAGGAAAAAGGACCAGTCCATTTGCAGGATGTGTTCTGAAGGCCTGAATGTGAAGTCCTACACAGAGTCACTTAAAGCCTCCAGCTTCTGTTTGCCCACCTGCAGCTGGTCTTCATACTCCTGCAGATCACATGTTCATTTCATTACCACCTTAGCTCTCGTATTTCTCAGAACAATTACATGAATTCATGAATGTTCTTCTGCTTTATTTGATGACTGACCTCACGAGCTTGAGCCAAGTCACGCTGCAAAGCACCGATCATCGCTTCTTTGGACTCAAACATTTTCTGAAGACAGAAAAACATGTTCAGATATTTGTTCTGAAGGAACACAAACATTTAAAAAATCTGGACACATAAAAATGCAGGCTGCATTTTTCATTACACCTGATAAACAAGTTGGACCGAACACTCTAAATTCTAATGTTAAAAATTTTTGATCGACTGATCAGATTCAGCACCACATATCTGTTGAATGGAAGGCAGATTAAGAGGGGGACAGATGAAAAAGTTTTCTACAATTCTGTGTTTATGGCATCTGTCCATATCAAAAAAATATAAATAATAAATATTTAAATAAATGTAAAGCTTCTTGAGAATAAAGCACATTTGAATCTTCATGTAATGCAAAGTTTGTACTAACCTCTGGGTTACTGAGAGCATCAAAGCTTGAGACAAGTAAAAGCTACATGAGCCGTACCTTTGTTCGTGGCACTGCTGCCCATCAGCTGGTCCATGTTGGTGCTTGAGAGTGCGGCCAAGAGCTGAGCTTCCTTCTTCTCCAGAGTTTCCGTCAGCACTGCCAACTTCATCTCCAGCAGCGACTCCCTCAGGTCCCTCTTCTTCTGGATGTCCAGAATGGCCTCTGTCTGTTTCTTCAGCAGCTCATCCCGCTCCTGCTGAACCTGCCGTGCACCAAAATGTGGTTATGACTCCTCACTGCTGGATGAAGGTGTAAGTTGTGATGTGATGCTTTACCTTTTCAAACGCCTGCAGCAGCCACTCATGCTCCACTTTCAGGTCTCTCAGTTCCTTTTCAGTGACCTTCATTTGTGCTCTACTCATCTGTCAGATGAATTTTCAGCAGTTTGAAAGAAGAAAATTACAGTTATCATTTCTGTTGTACAAATTATTCATTTTACTGTAAGACTGAGTCACAGTGGCAGGTAAAAGTAGTTATAGTTGTTAGAAATATAAGATGTGATGAACCTTTATTAAGCTAAGTTTAGATTTAAAATGACTTCTAGCTTTTTTTTCTCATCAAAGTGACAAAAATCGGCTTCATCATCAGAAGCTTGATGAAAGTTGAAATGAAGAATTGATTATTGAACCACAAAACAGTGTGTTTCGTAACATTATTGTAAAAATATACAGAATTCTGCTTGAATGCATTTGATTGCCTGGTATCTCAAAATGTTTTTCAGTCTCTTTTATCTGAAACCTGCAAAGTGTTACATGATTCTTTTTGTGCAGCAAACGCACAGCAGTTGTAGTTTTGGCTTCGCTCTGGACTTCCAGCTGATTTCGGAGGTCGGGCAGCTGCTGCTGGGCTTCCTGCAGAGACTTCTTCAGGCCTTTGTTTTCCCGCCGAGCTGCTGAGAGCTCTTTGAGCGCCTGATTCCGCTGCTGCTTCACCTCCTCAAGTTCTTTCTACCAGACAACAAACACAACAGGTGGCCCGTTAAAACAAAACCAACATGCTTCATTGACTTGTTATCAGCATCTTCACAACATGAAAAAGTTCACATGTCAGAGGTATTTCACTCATGCAGGTTGGAATACTTTCTACATTCTAGGAGGATTTGAGGAATTAAAAAAAAAAGTTAGAATAAAAACGTCACAAAAAAAAAGTTGTGATCCAAATAAATCCTGAAAACTTTGTTAATGTAACATTTTGTGACCAACAAAACTTTTGATGCGAGAGTAGAAAAAAGTTTGCACACTGTGATCACTTGATGGTGAAACAGACACAGTGGCAAAAAGATTTTGTTTGTGTTCATATCTCAGATTTTTTTTTCCAGAATAGTAGTCACAAATAATTAGATCATAATAATAAGAAGAAAACTTTCAAAATAATTGGTAATCTCTAAAACAATTATGATATGGATCGATATTTACATTTTCCATTGCTACATTGATCCAGATCACTGGATTGTTGCATCTCAAATAAATACAAATAGGTAAAATCTACTTAGAAAAAAAAAGATTAAAAAAATGCTAAAACATCATTGTTCAACTAAAATACAAAACAAGTAAGAATTTAAATGTTCAGTAATTCACCTCATGAAATTTTGTCTGAAAAAACATTTTGCCTAAAATTATATCTTAAATATGACAGAAATCACATAAGAAAGTGGTATTTTTTATTTGTTATTTTGAACAATAATGACCTTTTGTGGATGTGAAACATTGCCAGGACAGAATACCTCATGCAGTCTGATGTCAACCTTCTTTGCTTCATTTTGTGTTTTCTTTTTTAATGAGTTCGTGGCGTCTCTCACCTTCACCAGCATCTGCTCCCCCACCAGCCTCTCTTTCACAGAACTGTGGTGCTCCTCAGCTTCTCTTAATGCTCTTCCATTTTCCTCCGTTAGAGTCACAACAAGACGTTGCATTTTGTCCTCGAGCGCAAAGACCTCAGTCGTCCGCTTTTTTCTCTCAGCTTGAATCACTGAGTGCATTTTCTGGTGATGCATTTCCTCAGTTTCTATTTGATAGCAACAGAGGGAAATACTTTGTTTGTAAGGGCAGTCTTTGAATTTATCTTAGAAATAAGATTTGGGATTATTCACCTCTGAATCTCTTGTCCAAGTCTTTTGCCAGTTCCATTAACTCCACCTGGTGCTTCTATTGAAAATCAACAGATCTGTTGCAGAGATTAACTTGTTGAAACGAAACAGAAACTGAACTGTAAAAAGGAAACCAGCCTCACCAGCTTGAGCTCATTGATGACTGTATCGCTGTGGAGATTGAAGTCTCTATGGTCAGTCTGCAGGTTTTCCCTACGGAGGCTGAGTTCAGGGTTTATATGCTGATTCTGGATCAGAAAGGTCGAGGTGGCACCGTCCATCTTCATCTTAGAGATGGCGTTGTGATGTTCGGCCAGGACGTGTCTCAGCTTCTGCTTGTACACCTGGACACCAGCCATCAAATATGGCGATAAGATGTGAAATTCATGCACTCATAAAATGTCAAATGGTATGAACAGAAACTCGTGATCTTAAATATACATAAACTTGTCGATTTATACAGTGATACTGTTATCATGACATGTTTCATGTAATAAAACATGTAAACCTATTTAAATTTTTGCTAGTTCCTGTCTTTTTAATCTAGATTTACTTGTTTTTAGAGTTTTTGTTGCACTTCAGTTTTACTTGTTTTTTGTAACTGTCTTTTTCTGAACCTCTTCATTTCTTGTAGTTGTGTCCAAATCCAAATCAGTACATCCAAATACAACTAACCAATGAAATATCCAGTCATATAAGATAAGATAAGATAAGATAAGATGAGATAAGATAAGATCCTCCTTTATTAGTTCCACAGTGGGGAAATTTGTATTGTTGCAGCAGCAAGTGACTAACCCTAACCCTAGCAATAAGAATAAAGAACAATAAATAAGTAAAAATAAGAACAAGAAATTTAACAATATTTACAAATATTGTAATATTTACATATGTCTCTGTGACTTGTCTAAAATCAATAATGAACTCTAAACTGTGTGTGTGTGCATGCAGCTCACTGTGATTTCCACTTGGTGTCGTTCCTTTGTCTCTTCGCTCTCTCTCTGACTATTCCTCAGCTCGGCCTTCATCTCCTCCAGGTTCCTCTTGAAGATTTCCACGGAGGCCTGGATCTTATCCCTCTCCAGCTGGAAGTAGCTCCTCTCCTCCTGCACTTTGTCCAGCTCCTCTCGGAGACAGATGATGTTCTCCTCCAGCTGGAAGTTCACAGAAATTTGGGTCAGACTGTGAGATTTCTGCAGAAACACTAACATTTACAGTAAGAGATGGCCATTAAGTGCTTCTGCTTGGTGGTATCTGATTTCTTTTTTTTTTTTACTTTTCTCAGCTGACAAGTCTCAGAGTTCAATCAAAAACAAAAGACCAAAAGAAAACAGATAATATTCATTGTTTTCTACAAAGAATGAGTAATATGTACATGACGTGATGTATGGAACATTCTTAAATATTAAAGTCAAGTGCTCATTTTGCTTATGCACATCATCCAGAGTGCAATATTATTATTAAAAAGGTAATAAAAACGTTATTTACTTTAAGTAGTATTTCTGTTTATTCTTATTCTATATCAATATATTCAATCAAGTATCATCCAAGTTTTTTTGTAAAGTCAGTCTGTTTTTACATAAATGTAGCAGAGCAAAGCACACAGTATTTAAGTACATCAGTTAATTGATATGAGTAATATTTTAAAAATTACTATTAAATAAATTAAATTAAGTACGTACAGATACTCTCAAGTCATATTTTAAGCACCTAAACAAATGTACTTGTGCCACTCATTTTCGAAGTAATGGCTAAAATGGATTTAATTACATTTTCTTAAAGTAAAAAGGCTTTAGTTTAAGAGGAATACTTGAGGTTGCTATTCGTTTTCTCATGGAGTTAACTCTGACACTGGACTGTAGATGTGAAGCTAACGTTTAGCTAGCAGACTGTTAGCTGTGTTAGCACAGTTTAGCTAACTCTAACTGTAACATTAGTTACAGCTAGCTGCGCCCAGCAGCTCTGACCTGAGCCTTGGACACCTCTTCCGTGGAAAAACCGTCCACGAACGAGGATGGTTTCCCTTTACCAGTCTTCTGGGTTTTTCTTCTTGGTGGCTGAAAAGAGACCACAACAGCAGGAAATGCAGCTTGAGGGGAGCCGTTTTCCGTTAGCC
>JAPZDY010000007.1:54457-66581 GCA_029783645.1 Ctenochaetus hawaiiensis | reverse complement strand
CATCAGTTCGCAGTAGATAGCATCAGTTAGCAGTAGTTAGCATCAGTTAGCAGTAGATAGCATCAGTTAGCATCAGTTAGCAGTAGATAGCATCAGTTAGCAGTAGTTTGCATCAGTTTGCAGCAGTAGTTAGCATCAGTTAGCAGTAGATAGCATCAGTTAGCAGTAGATAGCATCAGTTAGCAGTAGTTAGCATCAGTTAGCAGTACATAGCATCAGTTAGCAGTAGTTAGCATCAGTTTGCATCAGTTAGCAGTAGTTAGCATCAGTTAGCAGCAGTTAGCATCCGACCCACAAAGGAACAGCGACTGACGATGTCTGTTAGTCACGGAGCTCCTCACCTGGTGAGCAGAGGGCGAGATCATCCGCCATAAAACAGAAACACTAAATGTTTGTCGCTGCCACTTCATGCAGTTGTTGTTTACGGAGCACAGGCAGGTCACATGCAAGGCTACATGCCGGCGTGTTGTGCCAAACGCCCAAAGCTGGCTGACTGATACCCCACAGGTCTGGGCTGTGCCGGTCTCGGCTGGCTTGGATTAAGTTTAGTTGGTTTAATGTGAAATCTCTGTTCAGTTGATAGTTTACGGTGTAAAGATGCTTCTCAGTCCTGGACCCCGACATGAAATTCATCCTGAGATGCTGGAGGCTCTGGACGCGTTCTTGCTGTCTTGGTCGGATATTTCTTGGAGGTTGGAAACTTGGACCTGCTGGGTTTTTGTAATATATATGTTATATCACGCTTGCGTGGAGCTACAGATTTATCATTTAGTAAGCAAAGAACCCATCGAGTGTAAATATCACCTTTTATTTATTCATAATTTTAGAGGCATGAGTCAACATTGAGTTACTGAAAGATAAACTGACCAGAGACTTGAGGTAAAAAAGATCCAGTCTACAGCATTAAGTAACTAATAAAGGATGAATTATCAATGACAATAATGAATTATTGTCTCATTTTTGATGCTTTATGAGGCTTTTATTGTTTGTGTGTTTGATTACACAAAAAATCAGCAACACTATTGAAACCATTTAAGTGCCTGTTAACTAAACAGCCCTGCAGACCAAGTGTGCCCCCCCCAGCAGCAGCTTCTACAATGTGCCTCCCCATAATAAAAGTGATGACCAGCGGACCCAAAGAATCCACCGCCAGCGTCCTGGTGCCCGACACCTCAGGACCAGCGTGTGACGGCTGTTCAGGTAACACCAGGTGTGTGTGGTTAAAGAGTCCAGGCTCAGCTGGCTCCTTCAAACCTGCCACATGTTTTTGTGTCTATCAGAGACTTTTTGCCTTGATTGCTAAAACGTTTCAGCTACAAGAGAAATGCATCGATCTGTAAAGGGAAGCGTGTTTTATCTGCACATATTACAAAGCGAGCACATGTTCCGTGTTTATGTTCAGACCTTGGCCAGCAGCAGCTCCCACAGGCTCAACATTTTCGTCAAGCGAGGAAGCACAATGTCCATCACCTCCTCGTCCTCACACTGCTCCACCAGCTGTGAACACACATGATGAGAAACACCACACGTCACATATCTGTCACTCATCATCGTGACGCCTTAAAACACAAACTTTGAAAGTCTACAACTCCACTTCCTTCCTCCTACCTCCTGCAGTCGTTCTCGTCTTCTCTCTGCCTGATGCTCTGCAGTTACCGTGGTGACGGCAAGCTTCGGCGGTCGACCGCGACGGCCCCTTCTGCTGATGAGGCCCACTGTCACCTGCCGGGTCCAACAGATCAGTTTAACTCGTTACTCATCGCTGATGTTTCTCTCAGTTTAAACTCTAAAACTCTTGCGTTTGACTGAAAAGGTGGAATTTTCTGTGGAAATCTGGTCATTCACTCGAGTGCCAGCTGAAAGTCCACTTTCAGGCAGTCTGAGGAGATCTCACCTTAGGAGCCGGTCCCAGCGATCGACCCCGCCCACGACCCCGCCCCCTGCCTCTCCCTCGTCCTCTGGGCCGGCCAGGTCCCCGATAATGGAGACCCCTGAGTCCCACAGATGCTGCTGGACCCCCCTCCACCTGAAGACAGATTCAAAGTCAAGCAGCTCGAAACCGAACGTTAAGTTAGAAAGGATCGACAAAACTCAAAAATCTGTCAGTGAACCTGACACACGTCTGAGCCCTTACTCTGGTTGTTGCAGCTTTGTCTTCTTTCTTCTTCTCTTCCTCCTCTCTGACGCCTCCTGCTGTCGTCTCCTGTGATTGGCTGTGGTCTCTGAGAGGGCGTGGTGTGTTGCTGGGCGCAGTGCCAGGCAGGTCAGGCTCCCCGTGGCTCGGGTTCAGTTTATAGTGCCGGTTCAGGCCCCCGGGACCGATGTAGGCCTTGTCGCAGGTCTGGCAGCGGTGGGAGCGGGACTTGTGGCTGTAGGTGAGGGAGTGGGAGGAGCCAGGTGTTGTGCCTTCCTTCCTCCCGCCCTCCTCCTCCTCCACACTCATGTCAGAGTAGTCATCAGAGTCGGACTGGTGGCTGTCAGCCAAGTCCTCCGTCTTTATGAACTTGTAGTCTTTGGCTTTGTATTTCGGTGGTCTGGACACTCGACCAGATCTGGTCTGAACCTTCACTGCCTTCTTTTCTCTCTTCTTCACCTTCTTCTCCTTCTCTTTTTCCTTCTCTCTGTCCTTCACGCCTGGGGCGGGGCTCACAGGGGGCGGGGCTGTTGTTGCAGGTAGGGAGGCAGCAGGTATGGCAGACTGTAGTGGGGCTGCGGGATTCTTGCTGACGGCCGTCGTTGTGCCGTTAGCAGCGGTTTTAATTAGCGGAATGCTAATGGTTTTAGCAGCGGAGGTGGGAGGGGTCTTGACGATGGAGGCATTGGGGGTTTTAACAGCAGACGTGGTCTGAACTCTGATGGGAGACACTGCAGGCTTCTGAGCCTGAGCGGAGACGGTGCCTGCTGATGTTGACTTACTTGTGACCTTTTGAACCAATGGGAGCACAGAACCCACGACGGGGGCGGGGCTCTGCAGCAGCAGCTGGATCGGGGGGTCGCCTGGGCGCTGCTGCAGGAAGAGCTGCTGACCCTGCTGACCAACCACAGGCTGGATGTGGATGATCTGAGCGCTGCTCAGACTGCCGTTGGTCGACAGCTTCACCTGCTGCTGATTTACAGCTACGCCCTTCTGCTGGGGGGCGGAGCCAGGCTTCGCTTCCTCTTTGGGGGGAACCTGGATCTGGATCCTAACAGGTTCCAACTAAAAGTACAGAATATCAGAAACCAGATGAAACATCAGAGCAATCAAACTTTTACTTCATGAAGAACAGATCAGGATCTGAGGAGACGACCGAAAGCCCCAGAAAAGATATTAAATGCACAAAAAATATTAATCAAACTAATAAATCAACCGATCTCAACCAATTCTCTTCAAATCATGAATGTTTAAGCTACAGAACTGCAAATAAAACTGTTTAACAGGCTGCGACTGAAGATGAAAGTCATATTTGTTCAGTTTGAAGCTCTCAGCATCAGCTCAACAGACCAGTTAACTTTTTTTTTGTTTGTTTTAACTTGAAAATAAATGATCTGCCATAAAATAACAGCTATGCATTTTTTTATGACCCCCCCCCCCAAAAAAACAGTGTGTCACTTTGGGTCACATTTGTATGAGAAACACTGGATTATAGACAAAAGTTAGAAGACATCTTTGTCTCAACACAGCTGAACGTGGTCCTGTTGGCTCCAATCAGGTCCAGAAGAATGTGGATCAGTCTGAAACAGTTTACAAGCTGTTTGTCACACAGGCCTCATCTCCACCAACAGGTAGCCAGGTACCTGATCAAATCCAGGTGAGATCTGAGACATTTACACTCAGTCACAAGTGTGATTACAGTCTCTTTTTTCTGGACAACATGTGAATCAGAATCAGATCACAGAGAGGTGGACCTCCTCAAGACCAGGAGGAGGTGCTCCTCAAGACCAGGAGGAGGTGCTGATGCACCTGAAGCTGTTTGTAACAGATTAGGAGGAACAACAGCTCAGTTCAGCCGGATGTGACTAACAACTGGAGCCAAAGAGCAAAAGGCTCATTTCAGAGAAACTGGAGCTGATGTTTCCTGAGACCAGAGGAGACTGACGGAGTGTTCACACTCTCTGTGGTGACTTCGGGTCACAGATGCGTTCACACTCTTTCAGCTGCTGGCTAGAATGAGTCTCGAACCTTTTCCAGAGAGAATCTAACCATCAGGTTTCAATAAGTGCTCCATGTTTTTTGGATCAGATCAGTCTGATGATTGAATAAAACTTTGGTCCAATTTTTACCTTTTTCAACCAAAAAGTCAAAACTGATATCATCTTGGTTCTGTTTGCTGTTCAGTTGGGTTCTTCCATCATCCCAAATGTTGCACAGAATTTCAAATCTGGAGAAATCTGACGTTTGATTTGAGATGACGATGCTTTTCTTTGGTTTACCGGAGAAACACCAGCTTTCAACTAAAACCCTCGAATGAGTATGTTTCTACAGTAATGACAGCAGGTGAGCAGACCGGTGAGTGCAGCTCAGCACAGACATGCAAAAGGTGCTAGGCAGTGGGGGAGGGGTCAGTCTGGACCAGGTGAGTCCACTACAGTTTGAAAGAACCTGACTGATCCAGACTCCACATCCGACTCACCTTCTTGTGGACCATCTGGGCCGAGCTGCCGGTCTGCATGGCAAACTGCTGGGCGACACTCTTCAGCTGCTGGGAGGCGTTGTTCTGGGTGGTGGTCTTCAGATTCTGCTGCAGTGTCGGACCCTGATTCTGCTGCTTGAGACCCTGCTTGGGGACCTGGACCTGCTGCTTCGGGGTCTGCTGGGGCACCTGGACGTGGACCTGCTGCTGGGACTTTGTGACCTTGTTGATGACCTGCTGCAGCTGACTGGGATCCAGAGCTGTGTTGTGGACGGGGATGGTTTTGACCAGCTGGCCCTGCTGGAGCAGCTGGGCGGCCTCGGTGTCAGAGACCTGGACTATCTGCTGCTTGGTGAGCTGGTCCAGCAGAGCCTGCTGCTCCTCGGCCGTCATTCCGGAGCCCTCCACTAGGCTGCCGTCGGGCTGCACGTATATAATGGTGGTGTTAACCAGGTCCGGGCCCAGGCTGGTGATCTCTGTGCCCACCAGGATGCTCTGCTCGTCTGCGCAGCTCTGCAATAAGTCCGCCAGCTGAGCTCCGGACGCCGCCGCAGGTGCACTTTCCCCGGGGTGACTGCTCTCTGCACCGGACACTGTCTGTGCTCCCTCCGCGGGCTGACCGCTCCGGTCGCTGGCCGCTGCAGATACGATCTCAGCGGGCTGGATGGAATGGGCGGCCGCGGCCCCCGGCGGCTCCGCGGCTGTTATTGTTCTGGTCGAACCGCTGTCATCCTCGTTGTCCGCCATTTTGGCTGTGAGGCTAACTGTTAGCTTAGCTCAGTCTCGGGGCCAGACGGTGTGGCGAATCAACCTGACCGTCGATCGTTATTCACGAATAAATACTTTGTCATAAAACCGGTGTCTAGTGGCGAATCAAACGCTCTGCGGGGATAAAAAACGACATGAACGGGATCGGTGATAACGTGAGCAGGTAACGGATAGCTGGGGGCGTTTTGCACTAGCCTAGCTTAGCCGTCAGCAGGAGCGGGAGCTTGGAAAGCCTGGACCGGATGTGACAACGGACCGGACTAATCATTTTAAAATTAAATCGTTATTTAGTTAATGGACTAAGCAATCGGGTTTCTATTTCTATTAACATCTAGTTTCAAGTATTTATATATTTAAAGCAATTTGCAGGGAAACATCCATCCTGAATGTTTTCTGCAAAATAAAACTAACAAACTGTTTTTTTTAATCCTTCAGCGCCGTCACATGTGCATTAATGTGCGCTGTTCGACCAAAGTAAAACTGACTCAAAACAAACTTACAAACCACAAGCGAGTTCCTTTTTATTTATTTTACAGTTGTTTTAAAGCCTAACCTTAATAGAAATTTCGTCATTAAATTTTCAAAAAATTCGAGATTTTTTTCCAAATATGTGCATGTCTTTGCACTTCTTTTACACTTTTAAAATGATGCCAAAGTTGCAAAGCCCGACGCCTCTACATATTTTTAGAGTTTAAATGGAAGCGAGGATCCAGTTTCCGGGTTTTTCCACCAGCAGCTTCTTCTTACCGTCATTCATTTACACATTTATTAATGAAATTTCCATCCGGCTGCAAGCTAAGACAAAAACTAAGAGATAAAATCAGTGTGCCCTGCAGAAACTCTGTGATTTAGAGCGTGCTTTGAAGGAAAATAGAAAACTGTCAAATACAGTAAAACTGAGGGTAGAGGGTGTTGTTCTAAATCTTGACAGCAGGTGGCGCAGTTTGTTGACAGGTCAGTGATGGAAGCTGTGAGACAAACAGACGTTGACATCTCTTATTTCTCACATATTCGTCCGTAATTAAGCCGCCTGTAAGAACATTTGAGTGGAGACTTTCACCGTAAACTCAGAGTAAGTGGCTCTTCTGGACGTTAGCTTCCTGCTAACACTGATTCAGCTGTTTCACGGGATGCTAGCTAGCTTGTGCTCGGTGTTTGAGAGGCTGTCTCAGTAAACAAGATGTTTAATTGCTGTAATTAACATTATGTTGTTTTCGGGATGTTTGCGTGCATATTTCAGGGCAACCTGCTAAGCTATTGTCAACCTTACGGCCCCGTCATTTCCTGTAGAGACAGCGTCACTCAAACTCCATTAAACAAATGGCCAATTTAATATTTATTCCAAGTTGGGCTGAAACAGATTCACTGTTACTGGCGGTGTAAACCTTCTTACATTTGGACAAACTGTTTTCTTTGATTCGGTCGCATCTGGTCCATCAAATAGCGTTTAAACTATGTTAAATCTCCTCCCTTTACATTTGCTCATGCTGTTCGTTACCGCCCTCTGTGATACGAGGCATTGCAGATGAACTATAAAGCCTAAACTCTTTTTGTTGCAAAGTGCTTGTTGGTGTTTCCCTGAATAAACCCCGACTTTTCTTTTTGCCTTGTTTGAACAGTCATTTATTTTCCTACGTAAAGGTCAAAGAACAGTAAACAGCCGATTACTGTAACCGGGTTTGCTGCAGAGTTCCCGTCGGATCAGGGCGCTCTGGGCGTTTAGCTCACCAGACTTTATTTAACAAAATGTAGATTTTAACTAACTCTTCACTTTAGCTAAAATGTTTTCGCCACAGAACAAGACGCAGGGCCTCGAGCAACTTGGTTACATGTCCTCCATAATCCGGCGAATGTTTGGTTCTCCGAACAAGGTTCAAATGTTAAGCATTTTAATTGTTTATGTTTGTGCCCTTAGTGACTCTGAAAGGGGAGACGAGTACATGAGTATCAGCGTGTAAACCATAACCCTTAAATTTAACGGAAATAAAGCCGTAAATTCATTGACCTTATGGAAATCACAAAAACTTATATTTTGTTTTGATAGTATTGTATATCGATAGATGAAAAGAGAAAGGCACTTTTTGGAACAGACTTTGGTGCAGAATGTTATGCAGCTGTATGATTCTCAGCTTCCTCTCAGGTTACTGTCATGTGTATTCACACTGGGGGTTTGGGCTGACTTTCAGAACCAGCTGGGTTCACCTCGGTGGAAACATGGCGGCCCAGCCGACACCACCTTCCGTCCTGAGAGAGTTCTGCCCGCTCTACTACCTGCTGAACGCCATCCCGGCAAAGGTACTGAACCGTTCCAAATCATGCCAAACCCCAGGCCAAGACCCGTTCCACTCAAAACCCAACTGGGCATTTACTGCCCTAATTCTGTGTATCTTATTCAGCTGGTACCTGAGAGTGAGTGTGAGGTCCCTCTGCTCCCTGCTGTCCTCCTCCTTGCCATTAAACTAAACACAAAGGTTCTTTCAGCGGACAGAGGTGCTCTGTCAACACCTGAGCTCCTCCGCTCTCCCATCGTCTTGTCAACATGTTCATGAAATTGCTATTATCTTTTTTGGAACAAACACATTACATTTTTAACTTTTGCTCATGTCATCCTTTTAACCTGTTTGTTTTGCTGAAAAAGAAGTTATTGTACAGCTGCTCACCCAGTCACACTTAAACCTGTCTGCTTCTTCACCTTTCACGTGTGTCCTGAACCAAAACTCTACCTGCTTTGTAGATTTCAGATGAATTGAACAATGTCTTTCTTTTTAAAGGATCCTGGCATCAGTTCCACTAAATATAAATCATCTTTTATGTATTTAGACTGCAGATTAAAAATTATGATCAACTCCAGAGTAAATCTGCATGAGAGGAGAATCTCACTCCTTCGAACCAGCTCCTGATTTATGCATATTTCATATAAATATATATATATGCATATAAAACACTGGCCTCAACAAAGTGCAACAAACAGGAATGCTAAGTTGTTCCCTTTATCAGAAAGATGTTCACACCACTCAGGTTTGTGAGGTGCCCTTCAGACCCCACCCACCCCCACCCCATCCAGGCACACATCTCTCACGTGGCTTTAATCCACATGCTGCTGGGCTAATTACCCAAAGAAACCTAGAACTGAGTCCAGCTGCTTGTCAGCTCAGAGACACCTGCATGAATCCGCAGGCTGCACTTGTAACCTCAGATATTGCAGCTAACCAGGTTGTGTGTGGATTGTCTTGCACACATTGTGCACACTCCTTTTTAACAATAACGTCAACGTTTCAGTCCATTTCACCTCTTGGATGTCCTGGTGGCATTATGCCCAGAGAACGGTGCAGCGTCTGCATCTCTAAATTGACTGGATTTGCTCTGAGAGCCTCTGAGAGCTCCTGAAGTTTGATCTTTAGGGCGGCGCACTGAGCCGGCTCTTTCTTTTCACCACATCCGTCACAGGTTCTGCATATTCTTCAGCACTTGTCTCGGCCAACTGCTTCAAGCACATACAACTATCATTAGTGGTGTTTTATTTCATCTTTTGTGGATGTTTCTGATGATGATGAAGGCTCCTACCTGTCTCTCCTGCAGGTGCAACGTGGATTCAGGTCAGTACTGGTCTACCTAACGGCTCTGGACAGCACCAGCGACTTCCTGGCGGTGGGCAGCAGCATCGGCATGCTTTACCTTTACTGTCGGCGCCAGGCACATATGAACAAGTACAGCTTAGAGGTCAGAGCTCTTATTCTGTTGTGCTCAATCTGTGTGTCCAGCTGGGTCCTGGTTCAATCCGCAGTGGGTCACTTTTTGTTTTAGGTTTCTTTGAAAGAATGTGACACTAAAACTGCACTGAGTTTAAGCTTAACATCCATCAGATGGTGACCAATCAGTAAAACCAGCTAATCAGTAAAAAGAAGGGACAGTTGGGAGCGTTGAAGTGTTTTTTGTTCAAAATTACCAACAAAGATCAGACTGTTTGTGAGTTTGTGAAAAAAAAACTGGAAAAGGAGCAGCATCAACTGAGCGACCGAAAGATTCCATTTTCAACAAGGAGCCAAGAGCTCATAATCTCAGTTACCCAGAATGCATTGTGCTGCAGTCAGATGTTCAGCAGTGTGTTCAGGTGATTCAGGTCTGTGCTGTGAGTTTGGAGGCAGGTGGACGGCCCAGTCTCACTTCCTGTTTGTGTGTCCGACAGGGAAAGAGTGATGCAATCACAGCTGTGAAGCTGCTCAGCTGTTTTGATGATTTGGTTTCCGTGGGAACCGCGTCAGGTCGAGTTGCAGTCTTCCAGCTGGTGTCTCCACTTCCTGGTCGAAACAAACAGGTGAGGAGTTCGACAGGTGTGTTTCAGACAGGTACAGCAGGCGCTGGTACGTCGGAGGGTTTGCACCTGTTCAGCAGGAGTGGAAGAAGCTTTCAGGTGAATCTGACGGTGGAAAAGACATGAAAGTGTTGAACTCGTCAGAAGGTTTGTTGTGTCGATCGTCCGTGAGTGCGAGCGTTCGGCATCAGATCGTTTCATTCAGCTGTGACCAAAGTTCAAACCAAAACATCTCTCTTCTGCATTTGCTCATGAATTGAATGAATGTTTACATCAGGCCTTTTGATTTCAGTCACCTACTTTGATCGATGATTTGGTTATTGGAAGCTGAATTAAGCCAAATTCTGATCTGCTTCCAATTTCCCAGTTAGACTTCCTGTTAATGAAAACTCAGCACTTCCTGTTTGAATTAAAACTAAAAGGGGTCGAAGTTAGATTTTACCTCAGGTCAATGATTTATTTCTAACACCCCGTCTCTCTCTCTCCCTGTCTCTCTCTCTGTAGTTGAGGCGTTTCGATGTGGTCGGCCTTCACAAAGGCTCTGTGACGTCTCTGGCGTGGAGCACCAACGGAATGAAACTTTTTTCTGGAGACGATAAAGGACGAGTCGTGTTCTCGTCTCTTGACCTGGACCAGGTGATTAATCTGGTTATCTGAATGACCAATCAAAGTGAAAATGGCCATTGGAATCTCCCTCCAACCAAATAAATCTATTTGGATCAAAGTTTTAAGATGCTTTATTGATTTCCACTTCCTGCTGTTATAAAAACTGTGGCAGGGCTGAAATAAAAACAGACATGTTGAAAGCTGCAGATGAAAAACGACATTCTGTTCATCAGTGAACCAATTAATGAAGTGATGTTTGCAGGTTCAGACTATACACACATCTGTGTGTGTGTGTGTGTGCGCAGGGGGTGTGTAAGCCTGTGCTGCTGCTGGAGGAGTCCTCAGGTGTGGTCCAGTTGGAGTACAGTCACCAGGTGCTGCTGGTTTCGACTCAGCAAAGATCTCTGCTTTACTGTACACAGGAACAGGAAGTCCAGCAGCTGGGCACCAAACCCCGCAAGAGGTAAACACACTACATGCGTGTCACGTGCGACATGTAAAACACACTCACCACACAACACAATTTTGTTTGTTACTTAATAAAATAAACGAAGCTTAAGCCACTTCTGTGTTTCACACCTTCGTACCTTCCTGGCTCTTCTGTGAGGGATTTGAAGGTGTTTGTACGAAAAATGTCCAAACTGAGCTGTTGGTGACAGAACTTCAGCATGTGTGACCGTTTCCGGGCTGCAGCGGCGTCACGCACAAACGACCTTTAGATCATGCACAATAATAATAATAAACCTGACTTTTATTGAGCTTTTCTGGATTCTCACTTTTCAAGGAACAACAGAACAAAGAAAACAATGCAAAGATGAAACAAAGCAAAAGGGGGAGAAAGAGTTTTCATGAAGGTTGGGGGGGTCAGAAGGTTGGCAGAAGGTTGGCGTCGGCAGACCTGACAGTGGTGGGAGTGTGTTGGTGGGTAGGGACAGGTGGGGGGAGGTTGTGGGGGCCTGGTGCCAGCTCATCTCACAATGCAAATCTGAACCATCTCCAGATTATTGAGAGTTTTTGTTTCTTCCATGCAGCTCTGTGTGTTACAGGAACAGGAACCTCAGACACTCTGATCCTCTCAGCAAGAGAAAAGTTCAGTCACCTGAAAAGAAAATCTGATAAATCTAACGTGCATTTGTTAGACAGGAAATGTGTTTCTGATGCCACTGAAGCACCTTTTGAGTTTAAAAAGGTTGTTGTTTACCTGTGGGAGGCAGCAATGCTCTAAACGGCTCCTAGCCGACCGGAAAAACAAAGAAGAAGAACATTCCTCCCGCAGGATATTGAAAGCAGAAGAAGAACTCAGTGGGCAAATCAAAACAACACAGCTGACAAAGACGTTCGAGGTTTTCATCGTAAATCTTCATGAAATTCTCTCGATGCTGCTGGCAGAGTTTTTCATTGACTGTTGTGGTGCGAGTGAGACAGTTTGACAGACAGACAGGCAGACGGGCAGGTAGACAGACAGACAGACGGGCAGACAGGCAGACACACAGATGGGCAGACAGGCAGACACACAGACAGGCAGACAGACAGATGGGCAGACAGGCAGACAGACAGACGGGCAGGCAGAGAGACAGACAGACAGACAGGCAGGCAGACACACAGACAGAAGGGCAGGCAGACAGACAGACGGGCAGGCAGACAGACAGATGGGCAGACAGACAGACGGGCAGACAGACAGATGGGCAGACAGGCAGACAGACAGACAGACGGGCAGACAGACAGACAGATGGGCAGACAGGCAGACACACAGACAGGCAGGCAGACACACAGACAGACAGACGGGCAGGCAGATAGACAGACAGACAGGCAGGCAGAGAGAGAG
>JAPZDY010000007.1:24373-35908 GCA_029783645.1 Ctenochaetus hawaiiensis | reverse complement strand
TCTGTCTGTCTGTCTCTCTCTCTGTCTGTCTCTCTCTCTTTGTCTGTCTGTCTCTCTCTCTGTCTGTCTCTCTCTCTGTCTGCCTGTCTCTCTCTCTGCCTGTCTCTCTCTCTCTCTGTCTGTCTCTCTCTCTGTCTGCCTGTCTCTCTCTTTGTCTGTCTGTCTCTCTCTCTGTCTGTCTCTCTCTCTGTCTGCCTGTCTCTCTCTTTGTCTGTCTGTCTCTCTCTCTGTCTGTCTCTCTCTCTGTCTGTCTGTCTCTCTCTCTGATGCCATCGTGTCGTGGTTTCTTCTAAATGTTCATTAGTCGTCAGATTCCCAGAGTTCTTTGCTGTCGTTGCAGGTGATTCGTTTGTCTGTTTTATTAATAATTTTTTAATAAAAATCTAAATTAGTAACAAAAGTAGATTTCGTAAGTATTACTTTGCCGATGATTGCGAACACAAATCCAGAGTCAGAGATGACAGACGGCGGCGGCAGCATGTTGCTGAGACCCTCAGAGGTCAAAGGTCAGCAGGACAACCTGTCAGGTGGTTTCCCTAAAACAGACTGACCTGGAATCTGCGGTGGAACGGGTCACCTGATCCTGCTTACGTTCCACCTGGACGCGGCTGGAATCAGCCATAATGTTTTTGTTTGGACGGCGCTCTGAGTGACCTCATCACAAACGTTCTGACGAGTCTTTCCGAAGGTTTTAAGTTTGAGGTCGTTTCTTCCCTTCGTGTAATTTTTATATTTAACTTCATATCGTGCAGTTTACTCTCCCAAAGAACTGACAAACGACTGCAGCAAACTGCTGTCCTGAGTCAGCTTCAGGGATCCAGTTAGTCATTTTGAGGTTTCAGGGGTTCTGGGCAGCGTTTCATTTGACCTGTAGGTGGAGCTGCAGGTGCCGAGGGTTCTTCAGGAGTTCTTCTTCAGGTGATTCTGTTCGTACATTTCAAGGTTTCTCGAGGAGGATCCGAGGTCTCACAGGATCTAAGAGAGGTCCATGAGGTTCTGAGATTTCTCATGTTGTTGTTTAAAGATATGAATGTGTGTACAGGTGTGTACAGGTAAAATATCACCTGTGTCTTAAAGGGGGCGTTCGTCTGGTCAGTGTGAGCTGTGGCAGTCAGAACGTTTGGGCCGTGGACAGCAGAGGAGTCGTTTACTTCAGAGTCGGAACTCAACCTCTGAACCCGAGCATGATGCTGCCCGCCTGGATCCACATAGAACCACCTGCACAGGTAACACACACACACTGGATCCAAGCAGAACCTCCTGTGCACACTGTTCGTGCGTGTGTGTCACCTCACTATGTTACCTGACCAGGTAACTGACGTCATGTCTCTACAGCCAATAGGAGTGCAGCTGGTCAGCATTCAGACGAGTCCTAACGATCGTCTCCTCTGGGCTTTGGACAACCGAGGAAGTGTGTTTGTGCGGACAGGACTCAGCGACGAGATGCCTGTGGGGACGGACTGGGAGATGGTACCAGGTAAACATCTGTCTGTCTGATCTGCACACCTGTCCAGGTAATGCACTGACCGTTGTGTTCTTTGGGACTCTTGAGTTGTGACGTGTGGATGACTGTGATTTGCCAGGAAGTGTTTGCTGGTTTTCATGTGTTCATACAGGCTGTACTTTGATCTGTGTACCTGTGTGTACCTGCGTGTACCTGCGTGTACCTGCGTGTACCTGCGTGTACCTGCGTGTGTGTTTGTGTGCTTCAGGTTTAGCCGTCAGCCAGCTGGTCCTCAGCTCTCGAACCGTTTGGGTTCGGTGCGTGAACGGCGATCTGGCCCGACGTTACGGCATCTCTGACAAGAACCCTGCAGGAGATTACTGGAAAAAGATTCCTGGAACTGCCAACTGGCTAACTGGTAAGTAACTGGAGTCACACTGGTGAACTGGGGGGGGGTTTCACTGAAAGAACGTCTTAAAGAACCAAAGATCAAAGATCCTGATAGATTTGATTTCATACGATTCAACTTCAGTTTATTATTTCATTTCAGATTTGTTATGATTTTTTTTTTGAAGTTTTACCTCTCAAAGAGTAAAGTGATTTTGTGTGTGTGAGACTGTCTGTCTCTCTCTCCGTCTCTCTCTCTCTGTCTGTCTGTCTCTCTCTCTCTCCGTCTCTCTCTCTCTGTCGCCTGTCTGTCTCTCTCTCTCTCTCTCTCTGTCTGTCTGATCAGCTGATCGTTGCTGTTTATCTCTGTCTCTCTGTTTCTCTCTGTCTGTCTCTCTCTCTCTCTGTCTGTCTGTCTCTCTCTGTCTGTCTGATCAGCTGATCGTTGCTGTTTATCTCTGTCTCTGTGTCGCCAGTCTCTCTCTCTGTCTCTGTCTCTCTGTCTCTGTCTCTCTGTCTCTGTCTCTCTCTCTCTGTCTGTCTCTGTCTGTCTCTCTCTCTCTCTCTCTGTCTCTCTCTCTCTCTGTCTGTCTCTCTCTGTCTCTCTTTCTGTCTGTCTCTATCTCTCTCTCCCTGTCTGTCTGATCAGCTGATCGTTGCTGTTTATCTCTGTCTCTCTGTCGCCCGTCTGTCTCTCTGTCGGTGTCTCCTCACGTCTTCTGTCTCCCCTTCATGGTTTAAGGACACGCCCCCCCTGCAGTGATTGGCCGGTGCAGCCTGTCTGCTGTGTAGCGTGTGTGTGTTTGCGTGAGTGTGTGTCGACACAAACGTCCGTCTGCGACTTGTTCAGGTGACGGCTGAAGCTCAGGTGTGTTTGTGTCTCTTCCTCCTCAGTGACTCCTGAGGACGAGTTGTGGGCGGTGACTCTGATTGGAGGATTATCCCGTCGCCTCACAAAGCTCCTCCCACAGACTCCAAGTAGGCCCGCCCCCTCAGGCCCCTCCCTCAGCGGAGACGACGTGGACGATGAATGGGAACTCATCTGACGTGTGACATCACTGTGATGTCACCGTTGTTTGGTGTTGGTCTGTCACCTGTCGGACGTTGTGATGTCAGTCAACACTAACACCACTTCCTGCTTACAATCACAACGTGGCTGTGTGACGTCACTGTGGACCAGCACCGAGCAGGAGCTGACATCACTTCCTGTGACACGTTTAAGGATGGTTCTGAATGAAGATGGCTGCCACACAGGGAACCCAGTTCTCTGCTGAGGATTCAAGTGATATGAGACTCTGTTCAAGTTTTCGTTTTCTTATGAAGCACTTTAACCTCCGACGGGACGCTGGACGAGCAGGACGGCTGCTGGTTGAAACTGGTTCTGACTGGTTCTGACTGGTTCTAAACGGGCCTTTTCTCATTCCTGTGTAGTTCAGTCTGATTAAATTTGAGGACATCAAAGGGCATTTCACTGCACACAAGTGATTTCAGTCAAGTTCAGTTCAGCTCAAACTGGTTCCAACCGGTTTCTTAATCAACACATTTTCCTCCAGTGTGGTTTGAACCGGCTCAGGTTGGTTCCAGCTTGTTGTTACTGGTTCTGAATGGACGGTTTTCTCCTAATTTAATTTGACTTAGAGGCCGTCTCACAGGTTAGTTTACTAGCTCGGTCTGGTTCTAACTGGTTCTAACTGGTTCTAACTGGCTCTCTGCATTGGTTCATTTTTCATTCCAGGTTACTGAGGTTTTCTTTGAATTCCTCTGACTTAGTTTGGTTCTCTCGGCTCAGTCTTCTTCCAGCCGCTGGATCAGAGAGCAGAGCGTCAAGCTGAGTATTTCACAGACTCTCATGCTGGTTTCTGTGATGAATGTAATGGGGGGGGGCGTCCGTCAAGAGACTGAAGATTTTAATTTGGTCTAATGTTTTTAATAAACTACAGCTTCCATTGCACGTTCTGCTCCATCAAGTGCTAAAACTTTACAATTTATTTAAATAACAGCTGACTTCAGATCAGCTGAACTGTGTTGACTCTGCTCCTCAAACTAGAACCAGACCGAAGTGAATCAACAGACTAAAAGGGAAACTCGTTCACTGAAAGTTTTACTGTCTGATTCTCAGAAACCAACCTGTGTGTCGGTCTCAGTTACCAAGGCAACAGGCAGGGCCCTGCCCACTGGAGCTGGTTAACGAAACATGTAAAAATGTAAATTCAGTAAACGTCTGTTTGACTTTGTTTTTGTTTCAAGTTTAAGTCAGAAACGGTTACAGAATGAGATTTAACGAGACATCGACTGTGGTGTGATGAACTCTGATGGACTGTGATGGACTCTGATGTTCTCTGATGTTCTCTGGTGGACTCTGGTGGACTCTGATGGACTCTGATGGTCTCTGGTGGATTCTGATGGAATCTGATGGACTCTGATGGACTCTGATGGTCTCTGGTGGATCCTGATGGACTCTGATGGACTCTGATGGATCCTGATGGTCTTTGGTGGTCTCTAACTGGGGTGATGGACTCTGAACCTTGTTTGGGTCTGAGGTCCGAATCATCTATATCTAAATTATTTATTAAAAACCCTGGATTGTTCCTCCAATTTTACCCCCATCCTTGTTTCAGACAGTGTTGCTATGGAAACCTGAGCAGGTGTAATTATGTTATGATGTCATCCAGGTGTCAGCTGATTGGTTGGATGTTCTAATGAATTCAGTGTAAACTCACCTGTTATGTAAGTTAATCCATTATCTTAATGGCAGGTTTAAGTAGTGAAGCAGAATCAGGTGATTGATCAGTGATTATTGATTAATGATTTGTGTGTCCTGCTGCAGAGACGCAGGTCTACCAGCAGGGTGAGACCTTGAGGGCAAAGCTTCCAATAACCTAATTGATCCACATGAGTCATCAATAAATAAACAGTTTGACTGGGTGAAAATGATCCTTATCATTTTCAATAAACTGATCAGATCTGATTTAAACCATGTGTGTGTGTGTGTGTGTGTTTCTAACATCCATTGATTTGAAAACAAAGTCCAGGTGCGTCGCTCCACACGGCGAGTCGGCGTGTCGGTTTCTGAATCTGTGGTTGTGAGTTTCGGCTGACTGCTCGTTGGCTCATGTCTGTCTGCATATTAACACACCTCATGTAATTAGCCATGAAGAGGAAAACCTGCATACAATAAAAAATAATGAAAAGGTCTCTGCAAATTTATATTTCAGCCAACATTTTTATTTACAGTTAATGTCCTCCCACAGAAACGCTGGAATTAAACATAAGTCATATTAATCCTTAGAGTTCTGTTCTGACTGACGAACTGAAGTCAAACATCACAGAAAACAAACAAGAAAAAAACATTTTTGAACTTGACGGGAGAAAAAACTGCAGGTGAAAAATGAAACAACAAATATCACCACAAAACTTCCTCTGTTGAGTTTTTACATGAAGAAAATTGTTTTTTTTTGGAGCACAGTCCACTTTGACTGTGTTCGAATAAAAAAAGAGGCCTCTGATTGCACTTTTTCAGAAACGTCTAGAAGAAAATCTGAACTGCAAATGAAAACCTGGATGTGTATTTTGTAAGTTATGGAAACAAACTTTGACCAGAAGATTAAAAACCATGTGAGTCCCAGCTGACGTGAAGCAGAGACGCTGCGTCCGTGTGTGAACGTCCGGTGACGTCAGAGACTCTGACCACATGACTCCGTCACATCGGGACGCTGAGGTAGAAACATGTCGGTCACTTCTAGACAACGATGTGTCCGCCTTCAACCGTCTCAGTGTTTTCACCAGAAATTTAACTCTGACTGTGAAAACAAGTTTAAATTCTCTTCTGTTGATCAATGAAACTGATGAAGGAAAAGCTTAGAGCTGCACACACACACACACACACACACACACACTCTGGCTTCATGTTAAAACCTCGTATCTCCTGGTTTGGTGACCCTGTGCGACAGCTGCTCCTCCAGTCTCCTCAGGGTCCTAAAGCCTGTCAGAACAACTGAAGTAAGTGTGCGGGCCTTTTGGAGATACTAGGTTTAGACCTGACAGACTGTTTAGGTGATTGCTGACTCAGCAATATTGATCGCAGATCAGTGATTAGGTCTTTTTGTCTTTATATACATCTTATTTACATCAACACACAGTCCTGGGTGTGTTGCCATGGTGACAGATGATATCATTGCCAGCTGTGCAGCTGCAGGAATTCTGGGAGCCCGATGATCTGATCCGGGCCAGATCGAGCCAGACACCTGAGGGCCTGCAGCAAGAGGGGGGGCGGAGCCACACCACACAGCCAGCTAAACACTTCATTACCCAGAAGGCTTTGCCAGCGTTGTGGATCCTTCTGCAGGCAGTGTAGCGCCGGCGGTTTAGGCAGGAAAAGCAAAAGCAGGTCGAGGCAGCGCTGCGCGTGGCGTCGGTCCATCACATCGCAGGAGACGAGCCGCTGCAGAGCAGCATCGAGGCCGTCAGGGCGCGCACCGTGAACCAGCAGCAGCAGCAGACAGTCCGACCGCGACAGCTCCACTGCCAGCTGCACCGCAGTCTTTCCTGCATCTGCCACATGCGAGCAGCCACCACAGCCATCCAGGTAGTCCTGTCTCCCACTCTTGGTGCCGCAGTCCTTCAGAGCCTCTACGATCATGCTGAGGATTGACACGCGGTTGTAGCGCACCGCCACAGACAGGTGTGTTGAGCCACTGCTGCGGCAGCAGCAAAAACTGCAACGCTGCGCTTCCAGCGCACTCATTGAGTACGTGTTGAGAAGGTAGCGTGCGTAATCCTGGTGGTCGTGTACGAGCGCGTACAGCAGCGCCTCAGCTGGCAGGAAGGCTCGTGGGCGTCCGTCTTCCCAACAGAAGACCTCCATACAGCGCATGTCCTCCAGCACCCAGACCGGCAGCTGCTCGCGCACAGCACAGTAGAAAGAGAACGCTGTCCGCTCACACTGACGCTGTGACGGAGACGCAGACAAGCACTCCAGCTGAGAGGACAGCAGCCAAGGCATGGTGACTCCCTCAGACACACCTGGTTGGACTAAGACTAACACCTGGTCCGAAGCAGAAGCTCTGAAATCCACCTAAGACCCTTTTAACGGCTTGCACTGGTCCTGGTCCAAACTGCCTGTGTCTCAGTCAAACCTCTGTCCTCAGTTCCGTTACACTTTTATAGCCCCTCTGCCCCCTGAGCGGCTCCTCCCACTCTGCAACGCCCCGCCGCGCCGCTCCTCCTTCCGCCTGACAGCGCTGCCGCGCTGCGCCTCTGTCCGTCTCCCCACTGCCGCGCCTCCTCTCTCTGCTCCATCCGCGGCGTCCCGCTCCTCCCACCGCTCCGCCCCGCATCTCCTCCGGCCAGTTCAGCTCCATGTGTGGATGTTTGTTTTGTGTGTCGGGGTGGGGAGGGGCTGGGGGGCGGGGCGGGGCGGGGCGGGGCGCATCGAGTGTCTCACATAGCGAACATAGCGGCCATGACGACGTGTGTGTGTGTGACTGTGTTTGAAATAGGACGCAGAGGTTTGTTTTCAGTCAGCTGCTAAACACACACACACACACACACACACACACACACACACACACAAATACACACAGAGTTCAGCCAATGCAGTAATTTTGAAAATCTTCAATATGTTCAATTAAAGCTTTTCGAGGGTCACGTGACTCATATCTCCTTTTTTATTGTTCAGAGTGTTTTGTATTATTTATTTATTTTTTTCTGTTGCTATGGGAATAAAAGGAGGAAAACAGGCCAGAAATATTAAAAGTGGACCTTTTGTTAAACCAGATCAGTTGGTGTGAAGGATCCTGAACCACCAACAAAAAGCTGACGGAGATATTGATCAGTTGTTTTCTGTTTATTGTTGATTATCGGTCATGTTTGATGATATTTTAGCATCTCTTCATTTTTCATCTCTGAGTTTAATCATTTTCTTGCTGCATGTTGTTTTGACTGTGATTGTTTCACACTGAGGTCAAAGGAGGTCAGGACCAGCATGCACCGCGCTGACATCTGACAGGATCATCACGTTGTTTGTTTGTTTGTTTTCTTTCTTCTTTGTCCGCCGAGGTCACGTGGCCGCGGTGCGGCAGGAGCACTTTGCTGTTTTTAATTGGACTTTCTTTAACCAGCAGAGTCTCGTGTCCGGACGCAACATCTGGCGCGTGGAACCGAGAAACGACAGCAGAGTGACGTCATAGCGACTTCGGCCACGTCACAGTTTCACTTTGGTCTTTGTCTCAATGAGCAGCATGAAAACGAAGTTCACGCTGGAGCCGCTTCTCTCATGACAGTTCAGTCATTGAAGCAGCAGGAGACGCGAGCTGCTCTCTGACCAGCAGGGGGCGCTGTGATCCTCCCGACATCAATCACTCAAGATCGATTTAATTGAAGCTCATTAAAGAAAACAAACTTCATGATCTCGATGAAAGTGGAGATTCTGACGTGGGTTTTCATGGATTTGAAGGAAAGAAGCGCGCAGACAGAATTCAGGTGTGTTTCACCTGAAGCACCTGTCAAAGGTATGTAGGGAGCACGTGGGACCTGCTAAAGTGTGTGTGTGCGCGTGCGCTTGTAACCTGAGGTCCTTTACTGATCAATCAGCATATCGATACCTAATAACCAAATGTTTGATCGGAATAAAGTGATTATTGAAAACAGTTGCTGTTAATCGATTAATCGTTTAGAGCTGATCAAAAAATAGTTCAATGTGTTAAAAAAGTGATTAAAGTCAAAAATCAATAAAACTGCTTAAGAATGAGCAAGTTGGCAATTTAACAATAAAATCAATAACTGTCATGTTTGCTGTGATCATGTTGTTCGATGTTTTAAATGAGGCCAGCAGAGTTCACGCACACACACACACACTCACTCACGCGCGCACACACACACACACCTCCTCCTCCTCCTTCACCTCCTCCTCCTCCTCCTCCGTGATCGATCAGCTCCAGTGTGTCTGATCTCTGATCACCTTCGCTTCAGTCTGGATCGATACTTCGACTTGCGTTCGCGCGCGTGCGTCCGTCTGTCGGCGTCGGTCTGGTTTGATCCGGTTTCTTCTGCTTCCGGCTGTTTGTTCTGGAACTTTTGGGACTTGAAGCCAGTCTCGAGCTAACTGTTAGCATCTTCCTGTCGGAGCTCGTTAATCTTCCGTTAGCTTCATTTCACGGATCATTTCCGCCTCAGAGGCTCCGCTTCACGCCGAACCCGCCCGCCGCCCTCGGATCCAACAGTCAGCTTAGCTTCGGGGCTAGTTAGCCGGTTCGGTTCCGTTAGCAGGCAGCTCACATAAGTGGTTAACTAACGTCACTAACCTTAGTTAGCAGCTAGTTGTTAGCCCGCGCCGCCTCCGTGCTCGTCATGCCGGCGATGCTGGAGAGAAACCCGGAGGCTCCGGGGAAGCGGAGAGGCAGAGCCCCGGCGGGCAGCGGGGGCAGCGGCCCCGGAGCAGCAGCCAACTCCGGCGGGAAGAGTTTGTCCGGTAATGGAACCAGCTGCTGGGAAGAAGGAAGTTCAGGCTCCAGCAGCGACGAGGAGCATGGTGGGTAGCCTCGGTCATTGTAGTGCAGTTGTGTACTTCTGTGTACTTCTGTGTACTATTACTGACTAATATGTGTGTGTGTGTGTTTATGTGTGTACAGGAGGAGGAGGAATGCGGGTCGGACCGCAGTACCAGGCCGTGGTTCCGGACTTTGATCCGGGTAAGAATCTAAGCTCGGTAGCCTGGAGGTAGAGTGGTAGCCTCGAACAACAAGAGTACTTAAGTCCATGAAACTGGCTAGCGGGGCCCTCTAACTGGTTCCAGTCCTTTTAAACTTGTTTAAATTGTACAGACTGGTTCTGACAGACTGGTTCTGGGTCTGTCGCTGAAATATTCAACAGTTAATCGTTTTTAACAAGCAGTTTCTCCTCATGGTCGCTCTTCAGCACGATACTTTTACTGTGTGTGTTTCTGCAGTGGGCAGCTTTCTTCTTCTTCTCTGGTGTTTGTTTTACTGCTGCTGATCCTGGATCAGACCGGTTTGAAAAGTTTGATGTTTGAACTTGCATTTCTAACTCTGCAGTGTACTCAAACACACACACAAGTATATCTGAGAGAGTGTGTATATGTGTGTGTGTAAGCTGGAAAAACAGTCACACTGTCCTGTGTGTTGTTGTTATTCATTAAACTACCGCAGCGTTTTTCAAAAATAGTTAGAACAAATTGAAAATGTAGTTGATTAAAACAGTTTTAACAGCTGAATGAAAGAAGATGGGATGGCAGTGAGAGGGTTCAGGAGCTGAAATGAAAAAGGAAGACGTCACGGAGACGAAAACACTCAGAGCTAAAAATCAAACACACAAGATGAGAGGAAATAAAATGAACACATGATGTTTTATTTTTCCTCCACTCATCCGAATAATCCTGAAATCTCCAGTTACAGATGCAGACACTCTGTTTTTAGTGACGACCTAAAACACTCAAACCTCCATCAGCACCTTTCACTCAGCCTTCATACTACTGATAACATGGATGCTAAAGACTCAGCATGTGCTTTGTGTTGGTGTTGTCAGAAGTGGCCCAGGCGGCTCAGCTCAGAGAGAACCTCGGCATGTTGGTTTGGATCCCCAGCAGCTGTCTGAACCAGACTCAGTGTAAGAGACTCCAACCTCACAGTAACTTTAGCAGTGAAACATGGGGCTGATGCTCACAGTGCCTTTTGTGTTCCAGTAGACGAGTACATCGCCATCGCCAAAGAGAAACATGGCTACAATATGGAGCAGGTGAGATCTTCATACGCGCTGACTGGTGGACAGCAGACAGCTTCCCTGTGTCTCTCTGACCGTCTCCGTCTCTGTCCTCAGGCTCTCGGGATGCTCTTCTGGCACAAACACAACATTGAGAAATCTCTGGCTGACCTGCCGAACTTCACTCCTTTCCCTGACGAGTGGACGGTGGAGGACAGAGTCCTGTTCGAGCAGGCTTTCAGTTTCCACGGGAAGAGCTTCCATCGCATCCAGCAGATGGTACATTTCCATTTTTTAAGTCACTGTGTTCAGTGCAGATTGATAATCCAGAGTAAAGTTCCATCTCACTGATTCTGACCTGGAGACCTGCGAGATGTCTGCCGGCTCAAACGCAGAGCGACACAGAGCCACGTGACGCCAACAGATTTGTATCCTGGACTCTGAACTTTGTCAGACGTCCTGTCGAATCCGTGTCACTCTTCATTTCTAACATCTCCACTGAAACACATGCTGTTCTCAGCCGCCGCCTGCATGTGGGTTTGAACTGTTCCTGGTGCAGGACTCTTCTGACCGGAGTGAAGATACTCTGACAAACACAAAGCACGAGTATCCGAGTATCCGAGTACGAACTGACGCTTCTCTCTTTTTCTCTGCAGTTACCAGACAAGTCGATGGCCAGCCTGGTTCGCTTTTACTACTCCTGGAAGAAAAGTCGCAGTAAAACGAGTCTGATGGACCGACAGACGAGGAAACACAAGAGAGAGAGAGGCGACAGGTGAGCTGCATGCTGCACAGGTGACACTACAGGTGACATGACAGGTAACATGACAGGTGTTACAGCTAGAGGGAGTTTGGCTGCTTCATCAGAGGGCCGACGTCCCGAACCGCAACAAGTCAGAGTGTGTGTGTGTGAGTGTGTGTGTGTGTGTGTGTGTGTGTGAGTGTGTGTGTGTGTGTGTGAGAGTGTGTGTGTGTGTGTGTGTGTGTGT
>JAPZDY010000006.1:24182537-24192655 GCA_029783645.1 Ctenochaetus hawaiiensis | reverse complement strand
GACAGATGGGACCCACATGACCCCCCACTAAGTCAGCTACGCCCTTTCCAACGGTACCACCCCCGTCTCTCTACGACCCACCGTTCTCCTGCAACTGACAGATTGACCCGGGGTCAATCCGGGTTAATACCCCCTATCCCTAACCACATCTATTTAGTTATTTATTTATTTATTTATTTTTATTTTTTAATATTGGAAGGAACTGAAAATGGAAGTCAACATAGGAATTCCTCTGCATAGAAATCTTCCACTCCCCTCCCCCTTCCTCCTCCCGTCCCCATCACATCCTCTCCTCTTTCTTTTTCTTTTCTATTCTAATATGGCTCATGAAAGCAAGTGGGAGGTGGTTTGAACTAACTTGCACCGGCCAGTGCCTTGCTGTTGTCTCCCGCAAAAACTATGTTGTCGTTGGTCAACATAGGGGAGACTCTGGGTATTTACCTCTCACCTAACCCAACGTCCTACAGACTCAAGACTACTACCATTGGACTCGGGGTACACACGAATGGGGGGGTAGGTCCAGGTCCCATCTCTCTATCTCACTTCCCGGACAATGGCAACTTTTGCCATTTTGCATTCATCCCCTTAGTCTAACCCTAACCCTAGGCCACAATCACCTATTTGACAATATTTCAGGAACGGAAGCTCCTACAGACTCGGGAGTGCTACCATTACATTCAGGTGACACACAAATTGAGGGGGTGGGGGGGAGCTCAAGCTGTCATGGTTCTATCTGGCTTCCTTCAGGAGGCCAACTTTGAGAAAAGTCACCTTCACAAGCATGTCCAATCTACTCACAATGCTCTGAAACATCCTAACAACTTCCCAGGGGACACTTTTTGGCCTCTCACACTTAGGCGCATTTTCCCTACCTATTTGCTTCTATGGCAATTTGCAAAAATCAACATAACTTTTCAACTCTAAGTCCTAGACACATAGGACCCACATGACCCTCCACTAAATCAGCAACGCCCTTTCCAACGGTACCACCCTCGTCTCTCTACCACCTACCCTTCTCCTGCAACTCACCGATTGACCCGGCTTAATTTACATAAATGCCCACAACTTTGCAACTGTAAATCCTAGACAGATTGGACCTAGATGACCCCCTACTAAGTCAGCTACACTCTTTCCAACACTATCACCCCCGTCTCTCTACCACCTACCATTCTCCTGCAACAGACCGATTGACCCCGGGTCAGTCCGGGTTAATACCCCCATCCCCTAATCCTAATCCTAATCCTTATCAAAATTGAAACTTTTTTTTAAAACATTTAAACATTTGCAGCAGAGCATATACATACAGGCAAACACACCAACTTGCTCATTTCTGCACGGACCTTTGATGCATGAGCATTGCTCTGGTACATGCAAACCATATAATCTCTTTTAATTTTAACTGTGCCCAAGCCTGAGGAAGACCTCATTAGGCTGAAATGTTGCATGTGGGCATAATTTCTTTTTTTTATGGAGTTTTTAGTTTAGCATAATTTTTTTTAAAGTTTTTCTTCTGAATCCAATTCATTTGGGTTACTTTTTATTAAAAATCTTTTTGTTTATTTAAAACAATTTCATTTTACATTTAATTTAATTAAATTAAACACTGCTTACATGAGCTTTGCTCATGAAGATGGGTGGACTGTGGTCTGCTATGGGAGAGGAGCCTGCTCCCATTGGCAGATGGACTGCAGATCCCCCCACCCAAATCCAGTCTTGGCAGGGGGGAAGGGGAGAGGCCAAGGGATGGACTGTGCATCCCCTTCCTCCCGTCTACAATGACAAGTTCTTCCCCTTTTCCCTAACCCATTACCCCCATCCTAACTTTTTATTTTGTCAAAAAAAAAAAACAAAAAACAAGTTCTGCTTACTATTTCAGATATTTTATTTGAACAGCCAGCATTGATTTACATCAAAAGACGGCTTTTATTAGCTGCAGTTGATTTACAGTGTAACTTCATTTTTTGTTTTTTAAATCTTTATATAAGATTGATCCTCTTTTAAATTCTCCACATTTTATGGCTTGTCCAATCTTAAAAATTTCAGTTTTTCAACACCCAAATTTTATTCTCCAATCACAATATGATTCAAAGACAGTCTTTAATCCAAGGCATCCTCTTTTTAAAGGACAAATGCATCCTTTAAGCATACACGCTTTAAGGATATTATTCACACAACAAATGAACCAAAATTCACATTAAATATAACCTACACACAGTTAACTGTATGCTGTATATCTGGTTGGTTGCAGTTTGTTCACATATACAAATAGATGTAACTCCTAGTTTTTTCTATATAAACAATTACTCATAATATACTCCAACAACAGTCTCATTATGACTGGAACCTGTAGACAGAATTTGGGGCTAAAAGACAAATCATGAAATACATATATTGTAAATACATTTGTACATCTGTGTTTGTTTTTGTCTACCAGTCCGTTTCTTGGTTCTACCTTTCTGTCATCCTGTCTTTTTTCTTCTGGTTGCATATTACTGGCAAGTCAGTTTGACACAAATTTAAAAAGTGGGAAAAAATACCCACAATACAATTCAGGTGCATTGTCCTTTTTGGTTTAGAGTAAATAAAAAGACTGTGGGAAAAACCTTGAAAAATTCGGTCTCCTCCTCAGTACACACTTACTTGCTACAACCAACCATGTCTTTACCTCTTACAAAATAATTGTTCCGACAGATGTTTTCACTGTTTTCAAAATAATTCAAAAACCACCAGATGTGAGAGTAACTCTTGTGAAAATTATTTTTTTTTATTCTGCTGTTTCCATCAACCTTTTTTAAGTGAAATCTAAGTGGTACTGATACAAGATTTGCTTCCAATGCGCAAACCTTAAACAAAGCTTCTATCAGTTTAGGTTGTATCTCACTTGAGCTTTTAACCACAGAGATCAGAGTGGCCTTTCACCATCAATCACTGTAACAGTGGTGTGTTGTCACTACTGTACTTATCGGGGAGACACCTATTGATATCATCCGGTGAACAAGTTAATACACATACCTTAACACATCATCACACAGCTCCGGGGACGTTTACATACACTGGACAAAAGCAAAAACGGGTCGTGTTTCAGGTCAAGAGCAGTTTGGTAAGAAGTCATTTGAGGAGTTCATATCTTATCTATTTATTATGTCCTCAGTCTGCAGGAGGGGGACCCTCCTATGTGACACAGTCAAAGGCATTGAATGGAGGGAACAATGTCTGTACTGCCTGTCTGCCTCTATCTTCCTGTCTGTCTGTGTGTTAGTGGAACACTGTCTGTCGCCAGCGCTTATCAGGTGTGAATGGCCACAGACAGTCAGCGATGGCCAAGGTGAAAGGTCGTGGTTCAACACTCAGGTTCAGCAGCTCCAAACGAGAACAGTTTAACTGACTGTTGAATGGACGGAGAGTTGATGCTGGCAGCTGCTCAGTGAGCTGCAGGCGGACAGACAGAGAAAACAAATTATATTACAATATTTCCATTATACAAATTATTTACATAGAAACCATAACAATAGTGTGTCTACTCAGCTCAAGTCAAATAAAAAGTAATCAGACAAGGACTAATACTATCAATTCCACAAACATTTACTACTTAATCTACCGAGAATGAGTGTGTATTTAGCTGTGGAAAGAAATGCAATCAGGCTATAAGTATTTGATGAGCTGACACTTGGAGAAATGCAAAGATATACCAAGAAAAGTATATTACATCCTTACAGGTACATTAGTAAACATACTGATAAATATATTGATTGATTGTTACAGAGACTATTTACAGGTATGAGGTGGTTGGACGGCAGGTTGAAGGCCTGAGCGATGGCTACGGCCATTTCATATTTGGTCATCTGCTCTTTAGCTGAGAAATGAAAAATTCCTCTGATAGACGGGTCCTGGAAGAAGGACAGACAAGCGGTGAGACAAAAGGTAAGATACACAGAGGGAGGATAAGGAACATTTGAGAACAACATGGTGGATATTGAAATGTTTTTAATTTGTGGTAAAGCTCAGTAAACATGAACATCCAGCAAACTGCAGGTTGTCTTCTTCAAAATCCTAATGTGCATTAGTTGTTGCTGCCCTCTGGTGGTCTGCAGTATTAACACATGTGCATTAATAAAACATTTTAAGTGGTAACTTCCTTCTCATTTTAATCAGCCAATCAGCATCTCAACTCTTCACACTCTAAAAGAGCCAGATACACAAGGTGTGTTCATAGGCTTCATGGACTGTTTCTGTTTTTACTCTGACAAATGCAGAGTTTTTACTGTTGTGAGTGTGAATCCCGAGTAGCATGGCTCGATCATCATCAGCACCTCATGCACATTTGTTACTTCGCAACAGACCCCACAGTTAAGTCTACGCCTTTGACTGAGGCACAAAACTTGAGTTTGGGAAACAGAAAGAGATGTGAGAGGATGTCTTAATATTTCCCAAAAAGGACTGAATGCACAATGTGCAACTTCAGTGTCATTAGGGGGGCGGAGTTAAGGTTCAATGTCAAAGGCCACACTGTCGGCTCGGAGCAGGAAAAAAGGAGGCAGCGATGGAAGTTGAGGAAGTCCTCTTACTTCTCATGACACTTAAAAAAAAAAAAAAAAGAATAACATTTTTCTAACCTTTGAAAATCAAACAATGACTAGTGAATACTCACTTTGTATTTAAAAACAAATGCAAACAGTTTTTACCCACAATTCCAGCCATGTGTACCTGTCTTGCTCTCTCTGACAGTTTCCTGCAGACAACAGCGACATCTCGTGTGTCCGTGGGGAACCTCTGCTGGCAGTGATCCAGAGTGCAGCTCTCTGTCGCCTCCTCTATTTTCTGCCACAGAGATGTCACTGCACTTTCTGTAACAGACTCCACCTCCCCAAACAGAACTGGCACCCGAAGCACCACCGCACCTGGCAGACAGGTGACAGAGAGACAGACAACTGAGAGTAGACAGACAGGGGACTTGACAGGAAACAAAGGCAGGCTTTGCAAATCACACCTCAGTGTCAAATCTGACCTGAACCTGATTCTTGGATTCAATCAGGAACTCTGAGGAACTACAGCGAACTCAACTTTCCAGAGTCTCTGAGTTTCCACGTGTGAACGCTGCCAAGGGTCCCATGATGTCCCAGACCTACAAAACCCCATCTGGCCCCACTTTGCTCTCTTTCATTCTAAGTCACCTTGAGAAAAAGACAAAAAAAGGCATTTCCCAGCAGTCCTGCTCCATGCAGACTGCTACACTGCACTCTTCTCCAACAGCAGAGCTGGGACAGCCTGTCGAAGGAGTGATTAGCAGTGGCCATGTTTAGTTAGCACCTGTTGCCAGGACACAAGGTCTTCTTGCACAGATTTACAAGCTTTGGGAGTCTGAAAGCTGAGTTTTGTGAGCTACTAACTAAAAGAATAAAGGAGCAACCAGTGGTCTTCAGAGGCACAGACCAGCCTGAGAAGCATCAGGAAGCCTCACAAACCTGCAAAGCAGCACAGCTGGAACAACATCTGTCCAGTTGGTGACATAAATGATCCTAAACAAGCAAAGCGAAGCACAGAACTGTTCAACTCCTGTCACTGTTGCAGGGATTTGACTCAGTGTGTCTCTGAGTGTGTTGTCTGGTTATTAAGTTAGCTGTACATTTTACACACACACACACACACACACACACACACATAACTAGTGCTTGTTAGATCAGATTACTTGTATTTTCACTTGGTATTTGTAAATGACTTTGAATATTAAGTCATTTGTTTGTCTGTTGAGTGAATGTTGCCAACCTGCAGAACTACAAACGCTGACAGACGTGACGAGGTAACTTTGCTTGGAATTATCACTTCAATTATACTCATTATTTTTATGAGGCTGAATTAATCATTAGGCTGTCATTTTTTAAGAGACATGCTCTGAGGCAGATCTGATGTGAATTAAATCCTATTTCTTCATGTGATTATCAGTCATTTCTGATAACTAAACTTAACGTTTGCACCTGTTTCAAGCAGCATACGCCAACACGTTTGGTGCAAATGTGAGGGAGGGTCCTGAAGTGAAAGATGGGTTAGAGACAGGCAAGTAAGACACCAGAAGTGAGAGACAGGCAGGTACCTGGACAGTGTCTGAGTGTCTCTCTCTCTCCCTCCAGTTTACTGCGTCCATAAACATTGAGAGGATTGGGACAGTCGTCTTCTCCGTATGGAGGATTCCTCCCATCGAACACGTAGTCGGTGCTGATGTAGAGGAAGAGTGCGCCGCAGACAGCTGCATGAACAAACACCGAGTAGGACAGACAGGTGAAAACCACAAACAGCTCCAACTGGACGTCCCATCAGGATGTGACCGACTGTTTGACTTCCTGATGAGCAGCTTGCCTCTCTGCCGTGAGTGTGTGAATGTGCATGTGAATTTTTTTAATGGTGGCATAAACTTTTCTGTGGCTGCATGAAAGGTAGTAAAACGACCATTTTTCATCTTGACTTTGGATAGTTCTTATGTACACAGATGTTTTAATCAACCTATCAAACAGTGGCAAGTTAACATGTTTACAGGCACCACGACAGCTCAGAATGACGAGGGGAACAAGACCACAGAAGTTGAAACCCTACCTGCCTCTTTGGCGAGCATGCTTGTGGCATGAACATTGAGATTTACAGCTGCTTCAGTGTGTCTCTCCACAACGTCTGGACGTCTCTCTGCTGCACAGTGAACAATGACGTCAGGCTGAAACACAGACATTCATCTGTCTTAACATCAGTGATACCAACGGCTCTCCTGCGAGACTGCTCACATCAACCAAACGAACCAGAAATGCCGGGGCAGAATCATGTGGAATGTAGGTCACAAAGCCTCGTGCATAAAGTCAAATCCAACAGATTTCAAGGGTGTGAACTTGGTAAACGGCTAAAACACGAATCTTAAAGTGGAAGACACAGTTTTCTGCCTTCAATCTTCAGTTTTTGAGCTGCTACAGACACTTAAACATCCACAGACGGTTCAACTGCTGGTTAATCCGAAACTCACTCTACACAGAACTAAACTGACTTCGATGTCAGACTTTCCTTTAATTTGTGCTCTGAGCACCTTTAGAGAGGCAAATCTTTCATGGGCACCACATCATCTCCACACCTACGACACACCTGAGCTACAATAATGCATCTCTTCTTAATTAGGGTGAACTGCATCACCTACCTGATGAAAAACACAAAACACACCTGTCACTGTGTGTGGTTCACTGCAGAAGCATTTTTAACAGCACTGCCTTCACTGCACCTTCCTCTCTTCTGTCATGCTCAGTGTGTCCATGGGAAGCTGTTCACATGTGATAACTGTCAGTCAGTCAGTTACTTCCTGCTGAGATAAATGGCCCTCAGTGTAATCTGTTCAAGTGGAGTCTTCGCTATTTTTCCAGCATTTTTTAATAGAATCCTTCAGAGATGGAAGATATTCAGTAAACATAATCCGTACGACTGATTGCAATACCTTGTACTCATGAAGAAGCCCTCTGACTGCATCCTCATCTGTGAGGTCACAGCGGAGGAGGCGGGGCCTGGCTCTCCTGTATCCAGTGCCAATAACCAACCAGCCGCTGTTTTGAAACTCTTTGCAGACAGCTCGACCCAGAAGACCTGTTGCCCCGGTGACCAGCACCACCGGGGCAGGAACCATCGCCTCCTCCTGGTGAAAATAACACTTCATCAATACTACAGTGACTACAGGACAGCTAAGTATTGATCAGATCAGATCTAATGTCTCCCACTTGAGCATCTGCATGATTAAAAGCTCAAGTGCACATTTGTGATGAGTCTAACATACAACATATAATGATCTTTTTAAATGTATTAAATATTCAAGAACTGTTAGAAAACAACGGTTTTATTTTGTCTCAGTAAAACATTTGAAAACTCAATTTTGACATCAATAACTGCTGAAGTTTCTCTCCAGCTTATTTTGTTGGTTTGTAATCTGTAAAATGGAAAATAAAGTCAACAACAACCGGAATATAAAATTTTAAAGATTCAAACAACTTCCAGGACGCTCCAAAACCTGGTCCAGGTGCACCTCCCTGCGTTAGCTGTTAGCACTGCTAGCTAGTTACTTAGTTAGCTAGTTACTTAGTTAGCTAGTTACTAAGCCAGTTTACCTGAACCAGCTGCACGCGACCGGGGCTGAACACGATCCTCAAGTCTGCGACTGCGCGACTCATCTCTCCTCTGTCCTATGAAACACGTATCTGATATGTATCATTAATCGATATCGATCACTCCGTCTGACGGATTTTCGGATGCGCAGTTTGTTCGCAAACTCTTCCGCTTCCGCTCGCGCAGCGATCAGCTGTTCGCCGTAAACCGGCTGTCGCGATGATCGGAGCTGATTAGCATGCGGGCTAACATGCTAACAATCTAACGAAACCAGAGAAATCGTGTCAAGTTCAGTTTCATCAAACTGGATCTGAAGCCAAAATCTAAACGAACCCGATCCGAAACGTGATTAAACTAAGAGACATCGTTTCTGACTTCACCGCCGTTTGAACTGAAGCTGCTGAACAAACAAACAAACAACTAAATATGAATTTACCTCCGAATCTCTTGACTCAAATCCCGGCATCTGATTCGGTCAGGAGCGGCTAACAAACCACCAGAGACCACGAGAGACCAGAAGAGACCAGAGGAGACCAGAGGAGAACCACTATTCAATGCAGCAGAACAATTTTAACCCGCTTTCTTCTTCTTCTTCTTCTTCTTCTTCTTCTTCTTCTTCTTCGTTGTCGTCGTTCATGTGGGTTAAACAACGGGAAGCTGCATGATCGCCGCCTGCAGGTGTGGAGTTTTTCACTGTTATTGATTGAATTAAATTAAAAAGAGTTTCAGACATGAAGACATGAAAAAATCTCAAATATCGAAACTCATGCAGTGAATGGCAGACTGGTGTTTGGTTACTTATAAATAAGCAATAATATGTTAGTGTGGGTTAGGGTTGGTGTGTGTGTGTGTGTGTGTGTGTGTGTGTGTGTGTGAGTGAGAACGTTTTTTTCATTAGATAAATATTGTCTTAATATAAGAACGTGTGTTAAAATCAATAACAACGGCACAGCCGGAGCTCACAGCAGCTTCCTCTCTCGTCGTCTCCTCTCTGTCTCTGAACTGATTCACTGAGGGGAAATCTGTTCAGTGCTGGTTGTTTTTTAATTTACAACAACCAAAAGCATGCAGACTGTGAGACTGATCCAAGTAGCAAGTTAATGTCTGTCTATCCACATCATTTGAGCGTAGCCTTCACATTTACAAACAGCCAAAAAATCATACTAACAAATTAAATATTTGACAGGCCAAACTTTGTACCACAACACCGCTCTGGTGATGCCAGAAGACGAGGCACACTGTCTTTCTTTGAGAAATACAAAGGTGAACACAAAGATCTGAGACAACTCAAATTTAGTAAGATATATTTTGAGTTTACTAGTTAACCCTATGTGGTGGGGGTCTGCAGGGTGAGACACTGGAAAAGATCCGGAGAAGGTGGGAAGTTTGTAATGAGCACTGGTGGATTACAAATGCAAAGCACAAGCAAAGAGAGAGGAGGAGAGAGGAGTTCAGTGTTTCATGGAGGTCCCCAGTGATCTAAACCTAGGCAGTCTGAGCCAGTCCTGACTGTTTGAAGCTTACTCTTTAATGTGGACATGGGGTTACTTTAGGAACCACAAGAAAGTCAGACAACAGAGTGATAATGAAGATGCAGTGAACAGCAGCAGTGACTCTGCAGTTGAAGATCCGCAGTGGATGATGTGCTGAAGAGGCTGCAGGATGCTGCACTGGTGGGTGGTTCACAAAGCAGCTCAGGTTTCCTTTCCCAGCCCAGTCCTGATTAACTGCTGAGGTGCGACAGCAGATGGAACGAGTCCAGGTTAGGGATGGGTACCTTTCACCATTGAATCGATACGATACTTTTTTCGATACCTGGGAATCGATACGATACCTTAAACGATACCCATTTCGATACTTTTTCACAAAAAAGAATATATATATATACACACGTAATATACACACACAAATACACAGTTATTGCACTTTTTTGGTAAATTTGGTTCAAATAAATCAAAGTAAGTCAAAACCTGTCCATTTCAACAGTTCTTTACTCAGAA
>JAPZDY010000006.1:24159817-24172535 GCA_029783645.1 Ctenochaetus hawaiiensis | reverse complement strand
ACACACACACACTCACACACACACACACACACACTCACACACACACACACACACACACACACACACACACACACACAGACAGACACACACACACACACACACACACACTCACACACACACACCTCCATGTGACAGCAGAAACACACTCACCTGTCTCACTCTGTCGATTCTTTGCTGGTTGTTGAATAAAAGCCGATAATCGTCACTGAGGCTCAAACTGCTGCTGCAGTCGTCGTTACGTTTCCTCTCTGTTTTCTCTTTAAAGTTCTTTTTTCAGACAAACTCTCACCTGAGACAAAGCATCCAATAATCATTCACTTCCTGCCAAGGTCGTCCACCACCAGTACTCCCAGTTTATACAGTGTCACCTGTCCACAGGTGTGCAGGTCCACTGTCCTGTGCTGAGTCTGTCATCAGTGTCCATGTGATGTTGTTTTATGTTAACATTTCAGTTTGACTTCATGTTTATTGAACTGTTTGTTGGACTGCCAAGTGTAACGTTGTGGACTCAGAGGTCACACGAGTTTCATGTATCGCAGCAAAGTGAATGTTGTCTGAAAAACATGAAACAGAAGTTAAACTCAGGCAGCCTGAGAAAGAGAAAACATGAAGAGACCTGAACACAAGAGCTCGTGGTTGGATCAGATGATCTAAAGTGGATTTAACCACAAGTTTTAGCCAAACCTGAACAGTGGTGTTTGAGTAATTGTCCTATAATTAAACGTTATAGGACGTTATAGGACAGCTGCTTAAAGGTTACAAATAGCACTTTGAATGTGTTAATGTGCATATTTTGACCTCATGGTAACCTACAAATACACCTGTAAATATGTGTACAGGTGAGTGTGAAGTGGCAGAACTGACAAAAGGCGACTCTGAGTGACGCTTAGACGGCACGGCTCACCCAAAAAACCCTGCAAACACGATGATGGAAGAAAAGATGGCTGCACAAACCAGTTTGCTGGAGGTCAAAGCTGATGGCAGTTTGTTTCTGGAAAGAAAACTGATGATGCTGATGTCAAAAATGCAGAACTAACCCAACTAGAAGCACACAGAGACGTAAAGTTACTGAACATGCCCGTTAATGCGTCACGTTGAACAGTGATACTGTGGGTCCACAAGTTTGCTCTGAACAGAAGAAGAAGATCCTCCACAAACAGAGAGCTGCCCCCTAACTGTGGGGAGGAGAAGCAGCAAAAGCAGAGCTGATCTTTACTGATCTGAAGGCATCATGAGTTCTCGCAGAGTTCATGTATTGGTGTGATGCATGGAGGATTCTGGGAGATTGAGTTTGGTTTAATCACCTTGGTTTCTGAGGGTCTCATCCAATGAAAACAGGCTTTGGATTCACGGCAGATTTCATGTTCCTCTCTTTGTTCAACGTCGCATTGAGCTTCAAACAATTATTAACCCAATTAAACTTTGGTCATTCATGCTGATCTTCATATTTTGTGATTTTATTTCCATCTGGACTAAAAACGTCTTTTTTCAAAAAAAAAAAAAACAGTTTGTGACTGTAATTATATAAAATAAACATTGAAATACTAATGTATGTATAAATCCCAGCCATTCAAATGGGATCAATGATCCAACAACAACAAACTGAGTTAAAACATGCAGCCGCTTTATTGCATTTTTTTCATCTGAAGTTTATACACAACTTTACAATAATAATCTTTTTTTCTCTATTTCACACATCTGCATCATTTTTAGATCAGAGAAATAAAATATGTCTGTGAGGACGGATGAATGATCCACACCATGAAACATCCCGCAGAAATGTAAACCACTCAGACCAGTTTGAACCAGTTCAGACTTCAGTTCAGGGTCCAGCTCCTCATAAAACCTCTTGTCTCCTTCCTGAGTTCTCAGTAGAAACCTACAAACTAGTGATCTGCTTAATCAAGTTGCACCACTGAAGCTCAAAGAAAAGTCTCAGCTACAGACTTTAGTGATGCATCACAGACAAAATGACTTCAAAAATATTTTAGAAGAAAAGAAAAATAGTTGCTAATGTCTGTTTTTGTTATTTTCACCCTCAAACATGGAAAAAACTCTGTTTAGGAGCAAAGTGCTGCTGTCCTTCAAACCCGCGTGTGACATCGTTGGATCTGAAATCTTTCAGGCGAATCGAGTTTCAGCTCTGATGTCAACATACTCAGTGTCTCCCTTTCTGTGGGTCAGATGGTGGCATGCTAATGTTAGCTTTGTCAGTTCGCTTACAGCTGCAGTCATGTGACCCGCAACAGCACAGGTGCTAAAGAGGTCTGTGTGAACACTGTGCTGCTCACAGGAACCTCCAAAGAGCTGCAACCGGTTTCCATTTAATGACAATAAAACTCAGCAGATTAGCATGAGACGAACACGTGGCTGACGCACAGCTGCTCACGTTGAGCGCCCTCTGCTGGCTTCTCATCTGCAAAGATTGAACTGGTTTCCTGTGCAGCAACTGGACTCGTGGATTTTGCAGGATCTGGTTCTTGTGTTTGTTGTTTTTATCCAAAGATCAGCAATTGACCCAAAATCCTGAAAGCTGCTTCTCCTGAAAATTTGCCTAGTTACAAGTTTGGATGAGCTGTAGCTTGTTGAAGCAACCAGACGCCGAGATCAGTGAAAATACTAAAGTCTGGAGTTTCTGTGACAAACAGCTGATGACGAAAGCTGTGAATTAAAGCAGAAACAGATGAAATGAAGCCAGCAGTCGATGAAGCTGTTGAACTTTCAGCCAACCAGTAAAGACATTACAGCAGGTGGAGGAGGAGGGAGCAAACACCTGTGCAGGTATGAGCAGGAGAAACATGAAGCTGGACCACATTTCTGTTTTTACACCTGATCAATAAGAATAAATAAACCTCCTGTCATGACCGGAAACACTCGGACAGTTTCTGTTCACTGCTAGAGTTTGTGCTAAACAAACAACTGGGTCTGAGAGCTGATTGATCGATTGATTGATTGACTGACTGATTGATAAACGATCTGTTCGCTGATTGCAAGACGCAAAATAAAACACTTGATTTCATTGGTCCTCTTTTCGTGCCCACAGAAACGCCCAGTGATCCAACAGAACTGACGAGTCAGCTTCTGTCTCTTTATAAATATAAACTCTTCACTTAAATAATTATCGTTTCTGTCGATGTGATTAGTCATCAGCTGCTCTGACTTTGCCCACACGCTGAGCCAATCACAGCGCAGGAATCTCGGCGTCAGCAGCTCTTCAACGTTGTGCTGCAGAGAGAGAGAAACAGAGACACGTGTCACTGATGATGTCACTGATGATGTCACCGCAGAGAGGCGTCACTCATGATGTCACAGGCTGAGCAGAGATTTTACGTTTGAAATAAATCAGACTCGACAAAAATCTTCGTTTTGGAACAAGAATAAAACTCAAACTTGGCTCCTCCTCCTCTGATCAGCCAGCCAATCAGAGGACAGTGATGTTTCCTTTATGTTCTAAAACACAAAGTAACTCACAACGATCAAACACACAGATTTTTACTTACACTCTAATTTATGGAAAATGCAAGTTGATTTTAATATTCATGACAAGAAAGTGATCGATTCTCTGGGATCCTCGTCTTCCTCCCTGCTGTGACGCACAGACCTGCAGCCCGTTAAAGTCCGAAAGACGAGCGACGTGACCCGGCCGTCTGTTTTTAGTCTCCATGTTTTCGGCCTGATGTTACACATCGACACCCAACGGCTGGAGCACAGAAACATCGCCGACAGAGAAAAGCAGCCGCAGAAAGGACGACGTCCTCCTGAGTCAGACATTCCTACAGAACACAAACTGAAACCCTGAAAATATTTTCCTGATTGTCCCTTTCAGAAACTTTTTGCTGCAGCTGCTGAGTTTTAAAACTCTGATATTCTTTATTATCTCAGGATGGCTGATGTGTGTGTAAGTGTGTGTGTGAACATGTGCTGTTTGATAAATATGTAGCTGATATTCTGTTTCTGTCCAGCTGTTTTTAAATAAAGTTACATTAAAATATCATCACTTTTAAACTGATGTTACATTTGTCAGCAAATATTTGCGTCTTTTCATTCAGCAGTTATGAATTTCAGCAAAACCTGCAGTTTTTATTCAGCGACTGACTGAGACTCTGTATTTTATCAGTGGCTTCAGGTGTTTTTGCACTCTGTCATTAGAAATGATTTTACTCACAGTTTCTAACTCGTATCCACACTTTTCATTATCTGGGTTAACTTTCATTATTCTACTTTCAGTCTCATTAAATCTACTGATGTGTATCCAGAGTTAAATATTATTCTATGGTTGATGACGTTAAAACAGCTGTTGAGACTCGTTTACCAAAAATCTGTTTGCAGGTGAGAAAATCTGACTGAGGTTTGAAGCCGCTGAGCAAGGCAGCGCCTCGGCTCCTCCGGAAAAACCAGCACAGTTGGAGAATGAAGGTTTAAATGAAACGACGATGATTCAAAGAGAAGTTTGACAGTTTTTTAATAGATTTAAACATCAGAAAAAAAATAAAACAAGTACACAGATCGACTCTCAGACGGATTCTTTCACTTTTATTTTTGTCCGTGTGTTTCCGTTATTTTGTCCCAACAGTTTTCAGTTCAGGATCTCTGATCTGCAAACAGACGGTAAAAAGAGTCTGAGAGCTGAAACTACAAACAGCAGAGAGGGAAAAGCTACCTTCACCTTCTTCATCGTCGTCGTCATGAGAGCAGAGCAGCTGTCCTGTCTAACAGTCAGTGTGTCCTACCTGTCCTACCTGTCCGTCTGTCAGTCTACAGGAGATAAACTGAGGCTTCAGGGTCTCAAACACAGAACCAGTGAGACGTTTTCTGCCAAAAACATCTCTGAACTTCAAAATAAAAGTCTGTGTGAAACAACAGCAGTGGTGTTTCTTCTAATCAATGACCCAATGATCAATTCGTTAGATGTCTGATCGGTCTGATGGATCCAACATGAACAGCTGATCTGAAAGGAAACAAACATCCTCAGAGATCCTGTTGCCATGGTAACTGCTGACTTCATGTGATTCTTTATATTTGTACCAATCAGAGCGATCAGAAACGATCACGTGATAAAACTAAAGTGGGACTCAGCTCGGACCCTGTTTGGGGCCCCGGCCTCAGTTTGGACAACTTTATATTTCACAGTTTTCATGAACTAGAAAGGTAATAAAAAAGCACTGTTTCAGTTTGTGGGCGTTCTTCAGCGTGTCACAGCGTTTCACACCGCCGCAGCGGACAAACCAACGAGGGAAACCAAGAGCTCAACAACAGCCAATCAGAACGAACACAGCAGCTCCAATCAGGAGGGAGAAACTGATACGATCGATCAGTGTAATCAGTCAACTCTGTGTTCGTCAGCTTAGTGTCGCTTTTACATCACTGATTCTGTTGATATGATGTCGACGTGTGACATCATCATCACGCAGCTCTCAGCCAATCAGGTCGATATTTTTCAGAAATGTAGTGATAAAGACTGGGAGGCGAGTGGAAACGCTGCGACTGATTGACAGCTGCCTCGAACTGAGGACATCTATGGAGACGGGCGAGGATGACCACAGAAAGAAGCCCCGCCCACGACTCCCCTGAACCCTGACATGTGACTCTGAAGCTCCGCCCTCTCTTCCAGACAGGAAGATAACACAAACAAACATCATCCGTCTGTCTGTGTCGGTCTCAGACAGACAGAAATCAGTCGGGGGGGGGGGCAAAGCTCCTCCCACTTCCTGTAATCAGTGCGGGGGGGGGGGGCAGCAGCGGTCGCTAATGCTACGTTTCAAACTGCGTGAGCAGCGCCCGAACTTCAGGTGTCAGCTGTTTAGCAGCACTGGCGGCCTCGGCTATCGCGCGGCGGTACGGCCCCTTCCTCTTCCTGTCAAAGCGAGACTGGAAGCTCTCCAGGAAGGGCGACAGCTGGGTGAGCGGCAGGAAGGAGGTGGTGGGGGAGCCAAACCAGGAGACGCGCGCCTCCTGCCGCACCGCCAGCCCCGTGTCACCGCGGCGCGACACCGTGATGCCAAGCACGCGTGCCGGCCACCAGGGGAAGCCGTAGATCTTCGCCCAGACGATGTCACCGACACACACGGTTCGACCGTCAGGGAGCAAACACTTGGACACCAACTTGGAGAAGACGGAGGAGGAGGAGGACGAGGAGGAGGAGGAGGAGGAGGAGGAGGAAGACTTCCGACGCCTCTTCAGCTCACCTCCCTCCTCCTCGTCTGCACTGGCTCTGGGAGGAGGGGCGACAGAGAAGGAAGAGGAGGAACACCGAGGCCCTAAAAAGGAGGAGGACGAGGATGGAGGGGGAGCAGGGGCAGGGGGGGTGGAGGAGAGCATGTGAGGGGGGGGGTCAAAGGTCTCGGTGGAGCTGCAATCTGAGTAAGAGGAGTCCAGGGAGGAGGTGTGAGGAGGCTCTCCTCCCTCCCTCTGCTCTGCCACCTCCCTCTCGGAGGAGTGGACCTCCTGCATCTCCAAGGCAACACTGGCTGGACAGGAATTGGGTGTTGGAGGAGGGGCTGCTGCTGAGGGAGGGGGCGGAGCTACAGGCAGGGCTGCACTAGATGTGGGTGTGGGGGTGGGGCTTAACGGCGGTTTGGGAGGCGACGAGCGAGCGCTGTGTTTTGTCAGGGGGGGGGAGGAGGAGGAGGAGGAGGGCACCTGGCTGTCGTCGGTACGATACCTTTGTGGTTTGAGGCGCATTCTGGGAGGAAGAGGCGTGTGGGAGCTCGAGCCGACGGACGCACCGCTGAGGTGCTGGCGCCGGGTGAAGTGGACCTTCTGGTTGTGGTTCTGCAGCGCTGCAGCTCGGGTCACAGCTTTTGTGCGGTCCTGACTCTGGCTCTGAACCTGGTTCTGATTCTGGTTCTGGTCTTTGGGCCCACGATGCGTCGACGGTGGCTGAGAGCTCCTTGCCAGCTTCTTGAGAACCTGCCGTGCTTTGGTTCGATCGACAGCAGAACTTTTGAGCAGAACCTTCTTAGAGTTCAGCTTCAGACACATGCGACTGGATGAGGTCGACGAGGACGAGGATGAAGATGAAGCCACACCCCTCATGACACGGCGAGGGGAGGATGACGATGATGATGAAGATGACACACGTATCCCAGACGAGGAGCGTCTGACGGCTGCAGCACGTCCTCCCTTGTCGTCGCTTCTCAGCCGTTTGACCTCTGAGGAGACCGGTCCATCAGCCGGTCGCCGCCGCCGGGACGCCTCCTCACCCCTTAGATCTACTGGACCCCGGCGGGCTTCCCTGTGCCCGGCCGATGCCACCACACCTTTGCACTTGTCACAGAGAACCTGGCGAGGGCGGAGCTTGATGGCGTTCATGATGGAGGTTGGCTCCTCACAGCGATAGCGCCGCTTTGGCCGTTTGATCTTGCGTGGCAGAGGCTGAGGTAAGGCCTGGTTGTAGGTGTCCCTGATGAACAGAGGAGGGGGGTATGGAGCCCCCTCCTGGAACAGAGGTGGCGGTTTCGAGGCCCAGGGGTGAGGATGGAGAGGTGGCGGTGACGTGGTGCTGACGGTGACCTCTTCCTGTTTGGTGGACGGGTCGCTGCTGGTAGCCGGTTGCGACTCCACTGACGTCTGCAGTCGACTGCGGTCGTCCCGTCTGGGAAACATGGTGATGGGAATACCGTACGGTCCGAACCTGAGACACACAGACACGAGAACAGGGTCAGAACCAAGAAGACTGAGGAAACCTGGTTCAGGACGAAAATGTGAGAACGGATCTTCTGCAGTGTGACGGGTTTCTGTGTGAAAACGGGTTTGAATGTGGGTCCGAAATGTTCAAACATCAGATATTTCTGCTGTAACAGGTCGCACAAGTCAGTTTGGTGCATTTTAGGTTCAGCAGGGAAACCAGAGAAACTGTGGGAAGATGTGCTGATGTTTGTCATCAGAAGTGTGATCGGGGAACAAGGTCTGATGTCACGTGAAACGTTCGGTGGTTCCGTCTAAACAGAAACTATGAACATAAAATTCTTTAAATGCTCCTCAGACTGATGGAGCCTGACGTTGTTGATCTCAGTCCTTTTGTCTAACGCAGCTTTGAAACTCTGAGTTCGTAGTGTCGTTTTAATGAATTTTTTTTTATCAGAACAATAAAAGTAAAGTTGTTGAATTTTCAAAGCTATTTAACACCTGCAGAAAAAAAGTCAACCCAGCAGATGCTGATCGGTTCTTGAAAGAAGTTTGTAGAAATCAGGTTCAAGAAGCTTTTGCAAAAATAAGAAAAAAGTATTTTATTCTGGCTTCCTCTCAAAATCCTTCACAACACATTTTCATCAGATCAAATGTTCTTTAAATATTTTCCTTTTTCATGTCGAATCCACCAACATGAAGATGTGACTGAGCCAAGGTTTTCTTCTACCATCACAGGAGGGAAAGAACCAGCAGATGAACTTTAATTTGAAGGAAATGTCCCCAAGACTATTTGTGTGTGTGTGTGTGTGTTCTCTAAACTGACTGTTAAAATCCTACAATGTGGTTTGTTTTCTGTCAAATCAAAAGCTGCTCAGAAAAATAATCCTCAGCTTTCTTAAATTTCTTCTGACTCACATGTAGGTGACCTCACCTTCATTCAGGTGCAGCTTTGCCTCCTGAAACATCAGATTTTAGTCTGTTTCTTTTTGTTCCAGGACAAAAACAACCGTGTGTTTTTTATTATACTTTGTATAATACTATAATACTTCATAACTGTAATGTGGTTATATGATTTTCTTTTGTTAATTTAAAGTAACATCTGACTGAGAAGATGTGAATTTTTACTACAAATTGCCTTCATGTGTAATTAAATCCATAATAATAATAAGTTTATTAGTATTTTTGGTGTTGAGAGCAAAAATGTGAGTTTATTAATTGTCTAATTGAAAAGTGCTTTTTCTGCAGCTTCGCTTCATCGTGTGTGTTTACGTGTCAGTTCACGGACGTTACGTCTTCTAGAAAAAGAAGAAAATAATTCTGTTATTGTTCACTGATTCAGACTTTCTCACCTCACAGGAAAATAATCAGCAGGACTTCTCATTATTTTAAATGAATCCTGAGTCGTGCAACATTTTTCAAACCAAACGATTATGAATAAAATAATCTGTTAACTACAGTCACTGATACCAATATCAATCCCATAACTGTTACAGTTTGTAAATACACTGAATCCTTTTTATGGGGTTTTATTGGGACGTGTGTAAAAATATTTTTATTTATTCATCTGTTTAGAATTATTTTTGTTTCATTACTCACTTCAAAGACCTCAAAGACCTCAGAGACCTCAGAGACCTCAGGTCAGCCACAGAGCTGCTCTCTTGTGCTTTTATTTTCTTTACAAATTCTCTTTTTGTCAGTTAAAAAAACAAAATGCTGCTTAAAGTTCAATCAGTCTGAACACAAGGAGACAAAAACCCCCAGAGCGCCGCTTCAGATAATAAAAAGTTGCTCATCATCTAAACAGCTTCCTGTTTCAGTGTCTTCATAGCTGAAAACTCACAAACGTGTCTTCAGACTTCAGATCAGATCAGAATGTGAACGGACCGAGAACTGATCAAACCTGATCAATACTGGGTCTCCTGAGTTTAGTAATGATCTCAGCTCACTGACGTTTTTCTAAGAACTGATTCCAAACCAAAGATCTCAACAGGATTCCTGAAACACTGAGGACATAAACCAGTTTTAATCACTGAATTCTTCTTCTGAGGCCAAAACTTTTTCAAACCTGCAGATCAAATTATTTCTGATTATTGATTATCTGACAAAGTTTCACCGACAGGAAGCAGAAAAACATCCAAACACCTGAAAATACGTCACCTTCAGCTGCGACGAAAGACGGACAACAGCAACGCGTTCAGGCTGCAGAGGCAGAAAAACATCAGGCGGTAACATCTGGCTGATCTACCTGTCCACAGGTGTCAGTGACGTCACCGCCGACAGAACGGATTTAAATCGGTTCATTAAATTCATTCCAGCTGTTTTACCTTTTGGAAACATCCATCAGGACTCCGGAGAAGACCTTCTCCCCCAGCCGGAAGGACACCACCAGCGCGTCATCGATAACGTGGTCCAGGGAAACCCGAACCTCTGACCCGGGACTCAGTTCCTGAACGGAGGCTAACGACGGAGCACCGAGCCCGGGATCGGGTCCGGGCTCGAGCCGGACAGAGTCTTCCCCAGCGGCCTTCTCCTGCTTCACGGTGTCCGTCATTAGCCTTCTTTTCGGGGACCGGCAGGGCGGGGAGGAGTCCCGCAGGCCGCGGCCCGGCTGCTCCTCGGTCCCCGCGGAGCCTTTCCCGTAGCCCGAGTCCCGATTGAGGCTTTCCGAGACCAAGAGCCGCTCCGCAGTTCCGTCCGACACGGCGTTCACCGCGGGGCCGGGCTGCAGCTCCGGCTGGACCAGGACCGTGTAGCCGTTCTCTCTGTCCACGGTCTCGGCCCGGTCCGTCGTCACGTTGGTGGTCGGTTCCGCCGGTTCCGCCAGTGACAGTCCCGCCTCGGTGACGGGCGGGGGAGCCGGGAAGGAGTGCAGGAAGACGGCCGAGGGCTGCGGGTCCGAGAGGATGCTGCGGTACACCGCCTGAGCCGACACGTTCCCACCGCCCTCCGGATCCCCCAGCACACCGGGAGAAAACCGGTCGATGCTGATCCGATCCACCGGGAAGTTGCTGATCAGTTCATCGTTAACGGCGCTTTCAGAGAGCGCTTTTCCCGCCGCGGGCTCCAGCTCCGGCCTGACATGGCCGCGCTCCTCCCCGTCCCCACCATCCTCCACCCGGGGGACGGTCGATTCCACAGCCGGGCCGCAGTCCCGCGGCTCGTTGGTCTCCAGCAGGACTCCTGGAAGTCCCGGGCCGGCCGGGCTCGGTTCTTGTGGGCCCTCGTCGTCCGTGCCCGCGGTTATTGTTGCCGTCGGAACCGCTGCAGCTCCTGGCTCTGCAGCCACGGCCGCCATTTTCTTCCGCTGTGCTGCTGAGCAGCGCTTCGCCCCGCCCTCCCGCAGCACAGCGAGCGACGAGGGCGCAATGCCATTGGCCAGAGTTCATGACAATCAAATGAAACATGGCAGATTGTCGTCTCTGATTGGATGATTCGGTCAGAATCGGACAGCGTGAAGCTGCCGCCAGGGGTCGTTTATTTTTATAGGACACAAAAACATTTGAGGCAAAGGATCAATCAATAACTGATCAGTCCACAGCTGATAATACTAAACTGATCTATCTACCCCCTTCATGAAAATACATCGCAAAGTTCTATACAGAATGATTAGAAAAACAGCGGGAGTAGAAAAAAGAGACAGAGATTTAAAGAGAGCAGCAGAAAAACAAAGGGTCCAATGAAATAAAGAAACAAGACAAACGGAGCACAAATGACTGGTTCCTACAGACAGCTCATCACCAGCTAATCAATACATTTTTTTAAATTGATGTCTGATTTCAGTCGGACGAAAGAAACACATCATCAGTTACATGAAATTTATGTGTAAAAAATTGATAAATGATTTTAAAAAAACTTCCTTCTCACCACAAACATGAAGAAAACCAGCTGCCGGTGTAAAGTTGAACACATTTCAGGTGATAGTATGTGTATTTTCTACAATTAATCTAATTAAAAAGACAGTGAAAACCTGATGATAATAATCAATGTACTGGTATAATGATATAAATAATATTCTATGCTGTGATCATACAGACATAAATCATTGAACCAATACAGATCAAATAACTGTGAGCTTGTGTTTGTGGATCAATAAGACTAAATAAAAGCAATAGGGGATAATGTTTTTGTGTTAACAGTACAGGCAGATGGTGATAATATGAGTTATTTAATCCAACTGAATGAACATACAGATCAATAAGAAAGTGACCATCAGCCAATCATACAAGAGTACTGATGAAAAGATTAAGTTCATACTCCAAGATTTATTCCAACCTCCTGTTTCATCCCAGGGCGTCTCACAAGTCAGGAGGCTCATTCTGATTGGTCCTCCTGATGACGGATGTGCAGGAGGATCAAATCAAACCAAATCAAATCAGCAGTGCAAACTAAGTTCATCTCCTACACCACAATTCTGAGGTTCTATTTCCTTTTGATGTTTCATTAAACTTGGACTCCCACACCAACAATAAAGTGTAGTGCCTCTAACTGTCATACAAGAAATAATTTGAAATCATGGACTTTGAAGCTAAAACAAGTTTAAATGAAAAATGAGCAACACTGTTTTGTTTTTTTGACACAGGTTTGTGTCAGTCGGTCAGGTCTGTGTCAGTCGATCAAGTCGGTGTCCATCGGTCAGGTCGGTGTCAGTCGGTCTGTGTCAGTCGGTCAGGTCTGTGTCAGTCGATCAAGTCGGTGTCCGTCGGTCAGGTCTGTGTCAGTCGGTCAGGTCTGTGTCAGTCGATCAAGTCGGTGTCAGTCGGTCAGGTCTGTGTCAGTCTGTCAGGTCTGTGTCAGTCGGTCAGGTCGGTGTCAGTCGATCAAGTCGGTGTCAGTCGGTCAGGTCGGTGTCAGTCGGTCAGGTCGGTGTCAGTTGTTCAGGTCTGTGTCAGTCGGTCAGGTCGGTGTCAGTCGGTCAGGTTGGTGTCAGTTGGTCAGGTTTGTGTCAGTCGGTCAGTTTGGTGTCAGTCGTTCAGGTTGGTGTCAGTCGGTCAGGTTGGTGTCAGTAGTTCAGGTCTGTGTCAGTCGGTCAGGTCGGTGTCAGTCGATCAAGTCGGTGTCAGTCGGTCAGGTCGGTGTCAGTCGGTCAGGT
>JAPZDY010000006.1:24109033-24122519 GCA_029783645.1 Ctenochaetus hawaiiensis | reverse complement strand
TGGCCCCCCCCGGTCCCCCCCCCCCCCCCGGTCCCCCTGATGTGACTCTCTGTTCACCTTCAGGCTTCAGGCTGATCCAGGAAACTACGCTCAGGCCGATACAGCAGACCAGGAGAAGAGACGAGATGATGCTGAGAAGAGCCTCCAAAGACGACAGAACGCGAGCCATTCTGCAACACACCAATCAAAATTATCAATCACTGCATTGATCCATTTGTCAGTAATCAATCAGCTCATATGAAATCTGACTGAAACTTCTCCTGTAACTGGTTCCATCAGACGCTCACATTCATGATCAATAAAATCCCTTCAGAGTTCAAAACCTCAAACAGACAAAACTACAGACAGACTCACCTGTTCACCTGCCACAGGTAAGCTGGTCAGCTGCTTGCTTCCTTTACTTCAGTGTTTTTCTTCACCTGTTCACAGAGCATTTGTCTTCTTGGACTCTGAATTCTGTCTCTTATCAGCTTTTATTGAGCTTAAAATGATTAATGACTGAATATAAAGACAGAAGCTGATAATCAAAACAGTAACTGATAATCAGTCCGAGGAGAGAAACTGCTGACACACTAAAGATTCAAAGAAACGTTTGATTTTTCTGCTCAGAAATTCAATTCTCATCATTTTCAGGTGATAATTTTTTTCTTTAGATTTTACTGGTTCAATTAAAAACTTCCCCAGGCCTTAAAGATGAGCAGTCAGTGAAAGACTTCAGCTGTCAATCAAACACCGATGAGGTAACTAATCTAATAAATCAATAACTTGTGACTGTGACCTGCTCATAAACATTACTGACATTGCAGCTCACCTACATGAACTTCTCCCTGAAGTATTTCTGTTTATCAAAATCTAAAGTCCAGCAGCAGTAAACCTGATGGTTATCTACTATCTCTGCACAGGCCCCGCCTCCTGTGCACTCACCTTACAGGTGACATGCACAGGGCTCTATCAGCACATAATAAAATGGATTTTTTTCCTCCATTTTACAGCTAATGGAGCCATTAAGTTAATAAGATATTGATACTACTAATAAAAATGAAGCACTTCAAGTGTTTTACAGCCACATAATCAGACTGTTTCCACTTCCTGTCAGTTCAAACAGCAGGTGCGTGCGTCCGTCACATCTGCTAACTGTTTCATCACAGTTATCAGCCATTAAACCTTCATAATATTCTGATTAAAAGATAAACAACATGTTTCCTCCTCCAGTTCAGAAGCTGTGAGTTTGTAAATATGTCACATGGAAGTCATTTCAAAGAAAATCTCAGTCTGTTAGTATAAATTTATTTTAAACTAAAACTACAGAAGAAGACCATACTTCTGGTCCATTACAGAATAAAAGTCTGGATTAATATAAATTTTAAAATATCATGTAACAGGTCATTTACAAACTGAAACAAACAGCTAAATGTTGCTGAAATCAATCTGGTGTTTTTATGTTATAAAGACAAAAGTACTTTAGATCTCAGTTTAGTCTGATGTTCTGCTCAAAACTTTTACACTGAAATTTGACTCTGAGGTCACTTCCTTTAAAGAATTTTTGGGGTTTTACTACTTTTAAAGGACGTCACAATATTACAGTTACACTTGTGTCACACATGATGGTTCATGAAGCAGAGTCAGATATTTTTAGAGAAATATGAACAAAGACAATAACAACGATCAATAATCAGCACGACGTTGCATTTAAAAACAACATAGTTATTTGAACAGAATTTGGTTCGTGGTCGGGAATATTTCAGCTGATTGTTTGATAAAACTTTCATTTTAAGCTTCTTTATTACAGACAGAAGAAACAACATGAAACACTGATGACTGGACGTCATGATCAGGACAGCTGGTAGATGTTCCTCATCATCGGCTGCTTCTCCTCCTCGTCATCGTCTTCATTGCCATGGCACTCTTAAAAAGAGGAGGAGGAGGAGGGGTCAGATTTATGAGGGTTAACTGTCTCCTAGCAACAGCTGATGTCATCCTGGTTGATTACCTCTCTGGCCTCGCTGTTCTTCTTCTCCCCTCTTCCGTACGTTCATTCCTTTGACCTCCTCTTCTTCTTCTTCTTCTTCTTCTTCTTCTTCTTCTTCTCTGCATTCATGGATGTTTCTGTACAGCTAATGACAGCAAGAGAAGCAACATGATGCATTCAGGTACCAAGTGTTTGAACCTGCCAGACGAGGCCGAGGGCACGGTTTTGCAGGAATCAACCTACCTGGCTGCTGTGATGTGGTGACGTGTCACTAGTGGAGGGGAGGAGCCTGCTAATGAGCTGACCAATCATTTTAAAGGTTGGTCTGTCTGTGGGCTCCAATCTCCAGCAGAGCTTCATCAGCTCATACCTGAGAGGACAGGTGTGTGTCAGATTCAAAGTAACCTCATTAGTATCAGAGGAGGTCTGAAATGTCCTCACATTTCTGCTGGAGCGAAGTCTGGCTGATTCATGTGGCGGCCATCTTTGATCATCTTGTAGAAGTTGGTATCCACAGCAACATTTGGGTAGGGACTCTTACCTGTACAGGTGTACACACAAACACACACACTCAGTCAGAGTCCCAGAATGCATTGCTGTCTGAGGATCCCGTCAGTGAGTTTTGGACCCTCTCTTTGTACACACGTGTTTTTAGATTCTTCTCTGCTTTGTTTGTTTTTATGTCACAGAAAATGGATCTATATGAAAATTCCAGTGTGAAGATATTCAGAGTGTGTGTGTGTGTGTTAGCGTGTGTGTTAGCGTGTGTGTTAGCATGTGTTAGCGTGTGTGTTAGCGTGTGTGTTAGTGTGATGTAACTCTGAGGTCACAGTTCTGGACACTCATGGGTACTGTAGTCTGTAGAGACGACCAGGACAAAGTCACCACTCCAGCTTAATTTTTTAACAGTCACCAATAAACATCAGTAATGATCGAAGCTGTCGTATCATTGGATGATTAATGTGCATTGTTGCCATGGTTACCCAGAGAGAAGATCTCCCACAGGAGGACGCCGTAGGACCAGACGTCACTCTGGACGGTGTAAACACACTGAAAGATGCTCTCTGGTGCCATCCACTTGACAGGCAGGCGAGCCTGTCAAAATGAAACAGGAAGTATCAAAATAAAAGAAACAGGAAGCAGAAGCCAGTGCAGTTGTACTTCTGTTGTCACAGAAATCAGAGTCAGAGACACAGGAAGTGTGTTATTTCTGTTAAAACACTTAGAGACTATTTTCTTAATGTCTTTCAGTAAACAGACTTTATCTCCGTTTCTGTAAATGAAAGAATGTTTGAAAGACAAACAGAAAGAGTTTCAAGATGTTTCGGCTTCACCACTGACGTTTCCCTGCACGATGTAGCTGTCGTCATTGCGAATGTCTCGGGCCAAACCGAAGTCGCAGATCTTTGCGACGTGATGATCAGAGAGCAGGACGTTCCTCGCCGCTACGTCTCTGTGGATACACTGACAGACAGGCAGACAGGTGGATGGACAGAGAGAGAGAGAGACAGCTGAGAGGTCTTACCACTTAATGAAAACACTGATGTGTGTGTGAGTGTGTAAGAGTGTCAGAACAGAACAGAAACGTCTTCGCTGTTCCGTCTTTGTTTTACCAGAAGCAGCTGACCACGTCAGTGAACTCATCATTCATTAGTGTGTATGTGAATAAAATGCTGGTGGTTGGTCCAATCAGAATGCGGCTCTTTGTAGGAAGCGTCTTCGAACCAATGAGGACTCTGCTGTTCCACCTGATCACAGGCTCGTCCCACCGACTCTAGTTAAGACTTCACTGGCTGTTTTTAATTCTTTCAGTTCCATCTTTCTGTTTTTAATCCATTTAATTCCATAATATGATGACTGATCAGAAGAACACACAAACCAAGAGATAGAAGAAGACTTAAACACACTGAGACCTTACAGACCTCTTTGTTTCTGTCGCTGAGTTCAGCGTCCGCCACTCCTGCTTTGAATTTTATTCTGTTTTTTTTTACTGTAAAATCTGTCTGGACTTGCAGTGAATGAAATTGTTCTCATTTCATTTTTGTTTTCAGGTAAAAAATCTAACGTCCACTGTGTGTGTGTGTGTGTGTGTGTGTGTGTGTGTGTGTGTGTGCTTACATTTCTGCTCGACAGGAAGTCCAGACCCTGAGCCACCTGGTGGGAAAATCTCATGAGGTCACCAACAGACAGACTTCCTGTCTGCTCACCTGAGAAACAGACCACAAGTCAGTTCTGACCTCAGAGACAAAAACTACAGGTGTGTTCAGGTGTTTACCTGTATGTGTTTGTCCTGGACTCAGAACCGGCTGCATCTCCTGATAATCTGAACAGCACGAGATCCCACTGTCACTGCAAAACACACACACACACACACACACAGACACACACACACACACAAGCATGAATAAATGTTGTTAATATGTGTGTGCAGACAGGTGACTTCAGCCAATCACACTGTTTCTTTATCAAACTGCATTTTAAGGAAACACACGTGTCCACAGCTGTCAACGAAAAAACACAAAAGATGTTTGAAAATTTAATAGATCAATTTGTCAGTAACAGAAAAATAATTTCCTTTTTTCCCCTAATCACTTTTCTTACTGGGAAAGAATCTTTGAAAAATGATTTTATGTTAATATAGAAAATTATTGACTCTGGCAGCAAATGGAAAACTCAGGCCATGTTTAAAGAATGACGATGGCTTTTGTTTGTCTGTTTGTTTGTTGTTTTCAGGATCAGGTGAGACGGCACACAGGTAACCTTAAGCTGAACGCATGATTTCCTGCTGAGCCGTTTGTTTGTGTTACAGCTGTTTAACTCAGGTCATGTGATGAGAGAAAGCTTCAGACCTCCGCAGCCGGGCATGCTGGGCCGCCATGTTCTTGTAGAAGGCCTCCCCTTCCACTTCATCCATGCTCAGAATAGACGCCACGAAGTCATGAGCGTGAGCCCGCAGGAAGTTAAGCAGGTCGCCATGGCTACAGTACTCTGTGATCATCAGCATTGGGCCTGATGGGAGGAAGACAGGTGAAAGGACAGAAGGTGCAGCTTTAGATCGGTGACTGTAAATGGAAGCTGATGGAGCGACTCCATCTTCTCTCTCTGAACAAAAGGCCAAACTATCCTGAAACAGACGGTGATGATGACCTGACGACGACCCCGTCGGTCGAGAGCTGCTCTGCAGTCAGACAAAATGTTGGAAGTTGCATCCAATGAGTGGATATTCATTTCTTGCCAGTTTTTACATTTATTTTCACTCAAGTGGCACACAGGCTCGTTTCCATGTCTGACACAGCTGGCTCAGCCAATCACAGGCTAGGATCAGCTGTCAATCATGACATTAAAACCCTGTTTGTTTGGTTTTTTTTACCATCAAATAACTAATAAAAACCCAAGTTATAAGGAAACTAAATGCTCCAACAACACATAAGTGATAAAAAACGATGGTTTATGATCTTTACTGCAGCTGACCACTAGGGAGCGATAAAGACATTTTTCACCCTTTTTATCATTTATACTTCAGTTTGTGTTCACACTCACATCTGTATTTCTGTCAGTTAATACAAGTTTCATTTATATGTTTGATGTTGTTTACATTGTTGGTCAATAATTAAACTATCATCACCTCCTTGAGTGCAGGCGCCCAGCAAGTTTACGATGTTGTCATGGTAACCAAGATGGCTGAGAATCTTCAGCTCTGACATCAGAGCTTCACGTTCCTCCGAGTGAGCGCTCGCTGTTCACAAACACATGAAACTGAAGTCTGTATTCTCATGACGATAACATCTGCTGTAAGAAATGATGAGGATGATGGAGATTTTCAGACTAACGTTTAAGCATCTTGACGGCGACTCGTGTGACATCATTGTCGGTTCCCAGGCCGTACGCCGTTGCCTCGACGACCTTCCCAAATGCTCCAGAACCCAAAACAGCACCTGACAGACAGAGAGGAGGGTCAAATCAACCCATCAAATGAGGACAAAAAAAACTTTACAAAGAGAAGGTGAACACTGAGGTCATGTACAACGTTCATGTTAGTGGAGATCACATTTGAGTGACCTCACTGACTTTCATTTTGAAATTCCTGCCTCTTCTGCAGCTCACCAGATCCTGTGATGTGTGTCCTAATGAAGGCTGTTGACATATTTATTTAATGATTGTTTTATGCTCAATCCAGGCTGCAGCCTGATTGGGTCTGAAGATAAATGAACGCTACTATTTTAGTCTTCAGTTAAAGTTGATCTCATACCGAGCCGGAGTTTGTCTCGAGGAAACTCCCACTTGTAGTTGTACGGCAGCTGGGTGGGGTCCACAAAGGTGTAGTTGTTTCCGTCAGTGCTCTCGATAATCTTCCAACGGATCTCATACCTGGGTTTCTAAGAACAGAAGCAGAACATGCCAGCAGATTGTAAATGAAGCAGTGAAGTCAGTTTTCTGTCAGTGTTCATGTTATCTCGTTTGTTCCTCCACAGGATTCTGTTCTTTTGAGATCAGGGTTAAAAAGTTTACCAGGTTACTCATGTTTGACTCTTTGAAAACAAGTCTGTGAGAGCAAGAACATTCACACAACATAAACAGAAAGCTGTGCCACTTTTATTACTCACAAGGTTGTTGAATATGAATGTTTTGTTCTTTCCCGCTCTGAACAGTTGTTATAAAAGACTCTCATAAAATAATTCATTAAAATTACGTGAATGTTTAGATTCCAAAATTACAGATGTAACTTGTTTCTCTGAGCTGCAATGTTTCATGCACTTCTTATTGTCAATGTACTGCAGAGCTTTAGCCACCAGGTGGTGCCAAACAGTGAGAAAACATGTAAAGTGCAGATATTTGGTCAGTGAAAGTTACACCGTGTCCCGGCATCCTCCTGTTTCTGCACATCCGACCTGTGAGCAAACTCCCACACTCATTTTTTCACTCTGAACTTATGAACATTCTTACTGGCCCCTTAAATAATTAGGAGATTCATATTTAGGACAGAGAGTCGATAAAATCTCAGTCATGTCACGTTTTTAACAAAATAACAAAAGAATAATGATAAGTCTGCGTTCAGTCTTGGACGTGTTTTTATCGTGTTTCAGTCAGTTTCATTCCTGTTGTTATTATCTTGCTCCCAAAACACATAACTTTAAATTTATAATGCTTCTTAGTTTTGACTTTAAAACAAATCAGTTGTGTGGTTGTGGTCCCATATAGAAGCATATAGAACCAGTTATAACCTACTGTAGTTGTATGTAATCATATGTTAGCTGATGTTTGCAGTTGATGGTTTTTTGTTGGCTTCTGTGTATTTTGTGTAATTGTTTGTCAGGAACAGGCGTCACAAACTGGCTCCATTTGTGGCATCAGTCCCTGATTTACACGTTTGCACATTAACCGTCCAAGACAACATGAAACGATTTTGTTTGTTCACGCACCTTTTTCCACTTGTAACAGACGACCAGTAAGAGCATGAAGAGGACAGCGGCAGCACTCAGGGCTCCAATGAGCACCGGCATGACAAACGCTGGAGATCCTGAACCTGAATACATCATGATGCATTTACTGAACCACAACCAGATGGTGTTTCACATAGGAGTCTTTCTAGTAGCCCACCATGACACTTACGATGGTTAAAAACCTGGCGAGACACGCCCATGAGGTTTTTGGCGACACACTCCACAGTGACATCATCTGCAGGGGAAACAGGGAGGGTCAGGTGACTCCTGACCTCCTCCTCCTGTGAGGTCACATCAGATGGGAAAACCTGGTAGGTGAAAGTGTCTCCACACCTGCAGAGGAGAAAACGGTGGAGGTATTATTTTCATCTATTTAAAGTGAAAGACATGCTTCAATCTGCATGTATGTTCCTGTCAAATCTTTGACAAAATCAGTTGTTAAATAATTGATGTGTTTCTACAGCTGTTAATTCCACAGCTGCAAAAAAACATGCTTTAATTCTTCATGTTGACCTGCAGTTGCAGAGGAGAAACAAAACCCAAACAAACAAATGTAAAGTCAAAAGACATGAGCTGAAATAATATAAAAGAAGCAGAAAGTCTTTTATTGTTTCACTACCCACAGAGCATGAAACGAAACGATATGAGAGAATCTACCAAAAGTCAATCCACATCACAACCTGAAAGCACTCCCTCCACCTTTCCTCTTGCGCCACCCTCAGGACAAACTCTCATATTTAACTCTGCAGCTGTTTGGACTCAAAACAGATAAAGAATGTTGTTGAACTCGGCGACCTGCGGGAGGCGTCAGTAACACTTATCACTGTCGGTGTGTTTGGTACATACGTGTCCCGGAGCCCAGGGCAGGTGTACCAAAGGATTGTGGGTGATGGATATCCAGAGCTGCTGCAGGTCAGAGAGTCGTTTTTCATACTGACCACAGCAATCGGAGAACCTTAAAGGTAAATTTCATTTCTTTAATTCAGAAGATTTAAACAGTCTCAGAAAACAGACTAATATTGTGAAATAAAGTAAACATTAAAGTTGTTAAAAATTTCTCCTGACCAGAGTTAAAGACTTTTAGGGGGTTTAAGATCGCAGATTAATTGAGTATCACAAGAAGAAAAAAAGTTAAACATAAGAGGATGAAGACAAAAAAGAAAAAAGAAAGGAACGAAAGTTCTTACGGTAAATTTGGAGGTCAATGTTTTGTGAACCCCTGAAGAACGAGTTAGAGAAGTGAAACAAATATTGGCCTCGATCCTCCTGACGAACTCGCCGCAGCAGCAAGCTCGCCTCTGACCTGCACCGTGAAATACGCCACTGTTACACCAACAATTCCTCCTTGGCAAACTTCAACACCGAAAGTGCCACCTTAACAAACCAGTTTGACTTGCAAAACAACTATACCACCTTAACAATCCTTAAACCCAACCGTACAGGTCCATTGCAGGTCTCTGTCTGACCCGCAACAGAAATCTAATAAAGTTATCCAGTTAGCATGCTAACCTGCAACCAACAGCGGAGTAGTTCTCCTCGTACACAGTGTTATTTTTTGTATTGTTGACGTTTCTTGGTGTCATCCAGTGCTGATTCCTGATTGGAGGATATGACTCCACCACAAAGGTCAACATCACATCTTGACCTTCATACACCTCCACTGTTCTGCTGCTACTAATGTTAGCACCGTTCTCCTCATTCACAGCCACGATATCAGTGCTAACATTAGCAATTATTTTCCTGCCCTGCTCTAGTAAACCACTTCTGGTGTTAACTTCAAGCTCCTCTTGTGGCCCTGATGCTGATGGCATGCCACTAATGTTAGCGGTCAGGTCCCTCTTGACCTCTATAGTCTTGGTTTTAGCGTTAGTAAGCTGCAGGTGGATCCTCAGGTAGGGACGATCTGTTGAGAAAGAAGAGAGTGTATATCACTGTTCAATCAGCTCGTGTCTCTTGATGCTCAGGACAATTTAGTGGATTTGCATTTTTTATTTTTAGATCACTTTCTTGTTCTGCAGTGAAACAGTACAGGAGTTATTATGCGCATCACTTACGTTTATTATCCTGTGATCAAACCAAATATTCCTACCTAGAACTCTTAAATGTGCAGCTGCTGTAGAACCTCCAGCTTCATTGAAACCTGTACAGGTGTAGGATCCACCATGTGTCCGCCTGACCGAAGACACCGTCAGAGTGCTGTTTACGTGCAGGCGTCGGTTGAAATAGTGACGGCTGACAGTGACGTTCAGTGTCTGGGACAAACCAAACAAACAATGAACATAGAGACAGTTTGTCGAGAGTGAAGACACACAGGTGATCCCTTACCTTTATGTGCGGGTGCGTCCAGGTGAGGTTGAAGAGATGAGAAGGATTACTGGACAGACAGGTGACCTCAAACTTCTCCCCTTCCAGACGGACAGATTGATCCTGACTGACGGACACTATGGGAGGATGACGCAACCCTGCAGACAGAAAGACAGACAGACAGACAGACAGACAGACAGACAGACAGACAGACAAGGCGAAAGAGAGTCAGTAAGTTATACAGGCAAAGAGACAGACAGGCAGACAGGCAGGTCTTACTTGGGACCACTAGCAGGTCAAAAGGCCTGGATCTGAACTGCATTTCATCCTTCCAGCCTGAACAAACGTAGCGTCCATTAAACGACCTTTGCAGATCTCGGATGAAGGCTCCTCTCTTGGGGTCAAATGTCACGTTCATGCCCTGAGGCAGGTCCCGCCCCCTGCCCCTGGCACTGTCGTCTAATTGGAGGGTAAGGTTGGTGACAGACGGGTCGGTCAGCAGACACCTGAACAGGACGTCATTGCCCTCCTTGAAATCAGGGGTTCTGCGAGGTGTGACGAACACACTGGAGGGATCAGTTGGGTCTAGAGAGGAGCATTATGGGAAATGGAGGTTATTTTTAGGGGATGAAAAATGCCACAAACACTACTGATAACAGCAGATATATTCCTTATTCTTGAAATTCCTTATTCAAATTCCGTATTCCGAACAATACGTGGCCTCTCACTGAGCTGATGTTCTTTGTGTGTGTTGAGCTTTTTTTAAACTCCTCTGTGACCCCCAAGACCACAAAACGCTTACAAGCTGCAACAATATAATACGGAAACATCTCGGTATATATGATGTAGTCTACATTACTTCACAGGTCCAGAGCACAAACACTTGGCACAGTCTGACTCTGGTGGGGGGGTAAAGCCTCAGCTATTCTTACCTTTAACATAAAGGTGAATCCAGGTGTCCAGGTGTTTAAGACTTTGGTTGGTGTACCCACAGCGGTATGTTCCAGTATATCTGGGGTCCAGCCTCCTTATCTCCAGTGGATTTGTCAGTTTGTCCTGATACTGCAGACGTAATGCTGAACTGGACAAGCTCACTGAGCCATTACCGACGCAACTGAAGGTGAGGGAGGAGCCGGAAATCAGAACCTTTTCTGTTTGGTTTGGCAGGAGATCCGAGTTCAGATGGATCGATGGAGGATCAGGAGGGTCAGGAGGATCTGAAACAAACAGTACATTGGTTTAAACTCTGAAACGACACTATCAAGGATGACAACATCTGACCATGACCACCTGGAATAATCAGGCACACCTGTGCTGCTGGTGTTGATATAAGACTGGGTCACACCTGTGGCCAAACAAAAGAAAAAAAGTGACAGCACACCACGACCACTGCAAATGAAGTAGGTTATTTTTACACACTGTTTTTAAATCTTCATTTATATATTTATTGTTATATTATCATTGTTGTTTTTGTTTTTGTTGTTGTTTTTGCAGTTTGAAATTCTTTCTTTTCTTAAGTTAAAGCAAACAGTTCTGCTGCTAACAGATCAGCTAGTGTTTCAACAGGGAAACAACACCAGCAACTTCTACATTTTACTCTTTGGCATACTGTTAATTTTGCCTCATACTGGCATTTCCCATGAGCTGCCACTATTTTGGTGTTTCATCATATACTGCGATAGTACATGGAGGATTTTGTTGTCTTTGCTTGCTAACAAACTTTCTTGTTTATGTTGCTGACGGCGGTGTGATGCAGTCCAGCTGATTAAGACAGTGACACAGTAACACCTCAGTACCGAATGTATCACACACACACACAGACAACCCCTGATGGATGATATATATATGACTTTATTTAAAATCAGAGAAGAAGAAGCAGAGCATTAGAATAGAGATACAGCAGCACACAAGTAAAAAAATCAAGGACATCTCATTGGAATTACAGTGAAAGAAGAAGAAGAAGAGTTTTCAAACTCAACATCAGCATTTTTTTTTTTTTTGTTGATTTTTTTGCTGGCTCACCCAACCATAACCTGACCTGGTCAGCAACAGATGAAAAAGACAAAACCACTTTACTTCTATTATTGACAGAAAACATTGTAAAAAATAAAACAGAATTAGCTGAATTTTGAATATCAATGTGTTATTGATTCTCACTGATCAACTTAGTGATTAACTTAGTGACAGTCTTACTGATTAGCCTGTATCAGAACATTAAATCACTGGCCTGCAGTAAGAACAAACCGATCTTATGGGCTGGCTTAGAACATAATTCCACTGTCAGTACAAAAGTTGGATCTCATTGGCCGGGAGCAGCAGGAGGTTTCTTGGCGATTTCCTGCAGCTGGGTGGCGATGCGGGACGTCTGCAGCAGCAGTGCCTGATGGTTTTCAACCAACAGACTCTGATGACGAGCCACATTCTGCAGATCCTGGATCTGCTGGGAACCCTGAGGACCCAAAGCCAAAAAAGGGATTAGTTCTGGTCAAAGGGATGTTGAGTGGGTCAGTCGATGACATAATGAATATGTCAATGTGTTTATGAGTTTTTGGAAGAGTTCAGGTTGATTATAGGAAGTCTCAGACCAGATTAGACCAGTCTGAACAGGTTAGGGTGTGTGTCTGTTCCACAAATCCAGACTGTGAGTGAGATCCAGGCTTAAATAATTCAACTTGATGTCTGACCGAGCTCCCAGCATGCCTTGCAGTGGACCATCCTGAACTAAACTTAAGCTGAGATGAGCTAAACTAGAGTTTAAGATTATCTGACAAACCACACCCACTTGAGTTCCCAAAATGCTGAGCACTTTGACCACATCAGTGTGGCTTAAAAACAGAACTAAACCTAAATTATACTTCAGAAAACTAACCTTAATACTATCTGATCACAGCTAAACTAAAGTAAGCTTATGAGACAAACTTTGACTAAACTAAACTAAACTAAACTAAACTTAATCAAACTGAACTAAACTAAACTTAATCAAACCAATCCAAACTTGACGCACCTGGGTTTCCAGCATGCCAAGTGATTGGACCACTTGGACCTGACCCTTGGCCACCTCCTTCTGGACCAGAAGAAGCTGTTTCAGCAGATCCAGGACCTCCAGTCTCCATGGTGCCTCCTGCTGCTGATCCTGGACCAGCTTAGAGACCAAGAGATGAGAGGTGTCCATGTTCGAACCAGTGGGGTTGACGTCTGATTGGGCGTCGCCCATCATCATGGCAGCAGGTGGGATGTTATGATGATCACCTGCAGTGAAGACGACTGAAGTCAAAACTTCAGTTTTTACATTCACGTTGCTCTGATTTTCAAAATAAAGTTTCTGTTAAATTACAGAGAATGTCTGGAGGAGCCAAGTGTCAGGTGCTAAAGCAAAGTTGTGACAGACCCGTAAGCCTGTGGAAAACCAAGGACACCTCCCAGATACAACCCGAGACCGTGTTCCTGATACAACCTGAGAACATGTTCCTGATACAACCTGAGAACGTGTTCCTGATACAACCTGAGAACGTGTTCCTGATGATACAACCTGAGAATGTGTTCCTGATACAACCTGAGAACATGTTCCTGATACAACCTGAGAATGTGTTCCTGATACAACCTGAGAACATGTTCCTGATACAACCTGAGAACGTGTTCCTGATGATACAACCCGAGAACGTGTTCCTGTGATACAACCTGAGAACATGTTCCTGTGATACAACCTGAGAACGTGTTCCTGATACAACCTGAGAACATGTTCCTGTGATACAACCTGAGAACGTGTTCCTGA
>JAPZDY010000006.1:23858982-23875075 GCA_029783645.1 Ctenochaetus hawaiiensis | reverse complement strand
CCTCCTGTCTTCCTCCGCCTGTCTGTCCTCCTCCTGTCTGTCCTCCTGTCTGTCCTCCTCCTGTCTGTCCTACTCCTGTCTGTCTTCCTCCTGCCTGTCTTCCGCCTGTCTGTCTTCCTCCTGTCTGTCCTCCGCCTGTCTGTCTTCCTCCTGTCTGTCTGTCCTCCGCCTGTCTGTCCTTCTCCTGTCTGTCCTTCTCCTGTCTGTCCTCCTCCTGTCTGTCCTCCTCCTGTCTGTCCTCCGCCTGTCTGTCCTCCGCCTGTCTGTCCTCCGCCTGTCTGTCCTCCTGTCTGTCCTCCTCCTGCAGGCCGTCGATCCTGGAACGTTGCATCCTCAAAGTGTCCACCAGCAGCGTGGCTGTGGGGACGGACGATCTGGACAAGCAGAGGTCAGAAAGCAGCTGAGACAAACATCCAATCAGATCTTCAGGGTCAATGACGTCACCCTGTGGACGACCAATCAGCTGCTAACGTCTCTGTTGCTTTTGGCTCTTCAGATTAATTCATTCACAAAAAAAAAAAATCTCAAATCATTCAGGCAGCGAAACCCAAACATGAAAATCGCTTCATGTTTTTGGACCAACTTGCATATTTTTTTCTGTTAAACACACAAACCTGTTGTCTCCGTTTTAAAGGTGAGCTCACCTGTTTCACTAGAAGATAAAGAGATTGTTCTGGATTATATGTTCAGATTTTTGAATCAGGTCTCTGCCCACAAAAGGCTCCATGTTTGATCTCTGTGCACCATTTTCTTTGCTCATGACTGCCACCACCTGGCCATCAGTGGAGCAGCAGTGTGAAGTCTTAATGCAGGTGACGTGTGCTCAGCAGGCCTCCTTCACCTCCACCTGTGTCCCTGCAGGCCTCCCCTCGCCCGCTGCTTCCCCCGCCTCCTGGACCCGGCCAACACCGAGACCAACGCCGCCGTTCTGAAGCGGCGACAGAAACAGATTCAATACGGCAAGAACACCAGCGGCTACCAGAACTACCTGCAGCAGGTCCCCAGGTGAGAGACTGCAGACCGTGACCCGTTTCAGCCGCTTCAGTCCAGAATGAGACGATGAAGCCGCTGACGGGTCGAGACGATCCTCCGTCATTAACAGAATGATCAGGGAATCGGCTGTTTGTGCTCACAGACACCTGAGGGACCCGAAGCTCCACCCATCCACCCCCAACAAGTACAGGAAGTACAGCCGGCGCTCCTGGGACATGCAGGTGCGCCTGTGGAGGCGAGCGCTGCACCTGTGGGACCCTCCGACCGACGGCCAGCCGGACGCCGCCGACACACAGGACCCGGTGGAGCAACTGTAGGTGGCAGCAGAGAGCTGAAACAAACATTCTGCCAATGTGGTTACACCGAGGCCTTCACCACGCTCCTCTTCATCACGATGAAGCTCCGGCAGCTTTGACAGGTGAAACCCGGTGAACGTGGCTGATGGTGGGTTTCTTTGTCTGCAGGCAGAGTCACCTGGCGAAGATGACCTCTGACCTGTGTGAGGACGGAGGAGACAAGCAGAGAGAGAAGGAGACTCCAGCAGCCTCTAAAGCCTCCTCTGTGTCTCCTCGGCCGGCCGTGACGTCTCTGGAGCTGCCCGGATCCTGGACCAGTCCGCCGTCACCGGTAACGGCGGTCACATGGTTGTTTTTAGGGGCCAATGTTGGACGTTTTCACACGGTTTCTCTGTGGTTGTTTCCTTCCTGTCAGGACGCTGAGGGACGCCAGCGGCCTCTGCGCTCTCCTCCCGGCCTCAGCTGCTCCTTCAGGGGTCAGCTGACCACCGACAGCATGAACGACTGGCTCCGCCTCCTGCTGGAGGCGGACGACGCCCGAGGTGAGGTCACAGGTCAGGTGTTACCGTGACAACGCAGGAGTTCACTTTGAATGGCAGACACAAACCCTGTCTGCTGACAGACTTCTGCCCCCCTCAGGCAGCAGAGGGGAACTGCACATCAGGCTCAGAAACAGCAGCACAAATCAAACAGAACAAACATTTTCATAAAGTTCAACTGAAACTTTAGACATAAACATGTCTTTTGTCTGCTGATGGCCTGAAAACACATTTCTTCTTCTTCTATCACTCTTTAAGGACCTGAAGAAATCGGAAAATATATATTTTTTAATGTTTGACATGAAAAATTTGACTGAAGCTTTAAGATGCAACTAGAAACAAACTTTTCCTCTAAAAAAAAAGTGGAGAAGTCGATGTGACGCTCACGTTCGTCGGCTTTCACACACGACAGAATAAGTTTTTGCAGAACAGCCATGAAGGTTTTTATCTTTTGAAGCTTCAGAGAAGAAACTCACTGAGGTTTGAACCTGATCGGAGCGCAGCGACGTGACCCGGTTTCCTCTGTCGGTTTCTCTCCTGCAGATCTCGGCTCTGACGACCAGCAGGTTCCTGTTTTCTCCGACCAGCTCCTGTGGAATCCATACTGACGTCTGAACCTCAGGCATCGCCGTGGAAACCTGAAGTGACGTCGTCATCGTCTCAACCTGGTGTGTGTGTGTGTGTGTGTGTGTGTGTGTGTTTTCTAGGAGGCTACATTTGTCTTTTTAAGATAACAACAGCAGGGACGCGATCGTCCTTCACTCGAGATCCGTCCGTCCCTCCAGGATCTCCACTCGGCCGGAGGAGCACTGAGAGGAACCGACCCTCCTCCTCTTCAGTCCTGGAAATGTGCTGAGATTTCCCAGTTGCTCTTGAACACGTCCTCAGGTCAGACAGCTGAGCATGGTGTCTAGTTTTCACTGTATTTCTGTTGAACTGCTGCGTCGGCACTCCTCACCTGCATCATGTTTGAGTTTGATGATCTGCACCGAGAGAAGAGCTTGAAGTCACTTGTTTGTGTATTAATTTGATTTAATGTCACTTTATCGCCGCCCTGTTGGCTGTTGTTGTCTTTGGCCCACTGTCACCTTCGTGCTCTGCTGTCTGTCTGCCTGCCTGTCTGTCTGCCTGTCTGTCTCTCCTCTGTGCCTCCATGTTTTTTTTAAAAAACAAAAACTCTGAGAAATGGAGGAGAAATGCTGTTGCTTTGTGTTGAGTTTTCTTTTACTTTTTGCGTTTCTCAACTTGTAACGTTGTGCTGATTGTTGAGAGCAAAGCTGAAAGATGTGAATTAATAAAGATGTAAATAAAGTGTTAAATTCACAGACTGAGCTGTTTTCTCTTCTACAGACCCGGAAGTGTTTTGTGATGACAGTGATTTATAAGGAAGCATCTCAGTTCTTGACCTGAAGTCAAAACTCTCCAGTTTCCAAATTCAAACACGTAAACAAAAGAACTTGTGACAAACACTCTTCACCTCCTGAGCTTCTGTTCGCTGAGCCTTTTCTCTTCTTCTAGCTGTTTGGGATCTCAGTTCTAAACCTACTCAGTGTAACTAAACGTCCTCATGTGGGGACGATGGGTCAAGTTTTCAAAGATGAAGTCACGTGGTGCAGAAAGACAAACATGTAACGTCCTCATGAGTACGCAGGTTAATGTCAGTAATCATCTACAGTGATAATTAAAGTTTTCACTCTTTAAATGTACTGATGAGGTTTTTTCTGACACAAACCTCCAGCAGCCGCACGCACCGAGCCGAGCGGCGCTTCTCCTGCAGGCTGCAGGTTTCAGAGCTCCGCAGCGGATTCATGGAGCATCGCGGCTCACAGTAACTGAGTAACGAGTACTTAGTTACATTCCATCACTGTGGGTGAGTGGGAGCCCAGGCTGAGGTGGTTCCTCAGACGGTGTCGGTGGAGGATGAAGGTGTCTCTTCCGTCCACACGGTGCTGCTGCAGCCGGGCAGCGTCGGTCTGAGCGGACGGTAAATAATCCGGTTGTAATCCGCGTGTTTCTGCTTTCACGCAGCGATCACGCACAGTTTCAGCTCCGAAACGCCTCACTGATCAAACACCGACAGCAGAAGTGACCGACTGACATCACACCGCAGATCTGATGCTGTAAACAAGCCGCTGCGCTCAGGGATTAAACTACAACTCCCACAATGCTTCGCCCCGTCAGAGTCTAATCTGACTCTCGGTAAATTTTGTTTTTTATTTCAGATTTGTGTTTCAGTGACTCGCCGCTCGTTAGAGGAGGATGTGATGGAAATAAAACAGAGAGAATAAACGTCAGGTGCTGATGCGGAGCATCCCCCCCCCCCTCCCCCCCTCCTCGCGCCTGGCACCGTAAACGTTATTTATGAATGCCCGCCGCTCACGGGCGTGTGCACGCGCAACCTTTATCACCATGTTTTAATAATTACAACCCGCTGGACTTTGATTGTCGCCGGTGCTGAGGTTCGTGCGGGTCCCGCAGCGCCGCGGTGTGCGGTGAAATCCAGACTTTAATTCATTGTGGTCGGTTTGGTGCTGACAGCGGCGGCGGCGGCGGCGGCGGCGGCGGGCGGAGCGGGGGGGTTCTGCTCTTTAATAACACTGGGTCAATTCACCGAGAACCGCCGCGGTGTGCCAGCCCGTTGCACCCACCGGAGCCGCCTCAGCCCGACGCCCGGAGCTGCTGTCCCACGAGGTAAGCGTGCCAGCCGCCTGAGAGCGGCCGAGTCACTGCCTGTCTGTGGCGGTTAGCTGCTGCGGGCTCATCCATCCCGCAGCATCCCGCCGTGTTTTCCCCTCTCACGCTGCTCACGGAGCCCGCAGGCCGGCCAGACCTTACCGTCACCTCCGCTGCTTTTATTGTCCTCGAGCGCCCGTTGTGGGCGTGAACCAGCCTGCGGGGCACCGGGTTTATTCAGCCACCGGGTCTCTGCAGCGCTGGAGGAGGGACGAGGAGCGAGAACGTCCTCCGATCCGAGCGGGTTTGTTTGTGAAGCAGCGCGGCTAACGCTGCTAGCCGGCTAACGCTGCTAGCAGCTAACGGTGGGCAGGTCAGTTAGCCGCCGTTAGCTAGCTGCTGCCCCGGGATGCAGCCAGGCGGCCAGCGCAGCTCCCCGTTAGCCCCGCAGCCCCGGGGAGCGGAGCGGCGGGACACCCCGGAGGCGGTGAGGCGAGGAGGAGCTGCACTCCTCGGCCGTTGTGTTCCAGAGAGCAAAATGGCTGCATTTATTGTGCCGACCTTGAAAGTAATAGCGAGATGACATATTATTTGTAGCAAGCTAGCACTTCAGGTGATGTTGAGCCGCTCGGCAGCGCTAACGGGCTCGGTGATGTAACCGGCTGCCGTGATACCGAAGTACAAATCTATATGGTTTTATGTTTCTGTGTTCACGTTTCACAACAACATCCCCACGTTACTCTGCACCCAGACAGAAAGATGTGTGTTAGCATCTATTTATAGCTGCTGTTAGCCACAAGCTAGCAGCAGCCGGAGGTGCCCAGCGGCCTCAGCGGCGGCGCGGCGGAGCGGTTCAGGCTGCGCCGCGGCCTCCGCTGCCAGGGCAGCCCGTCAGCAGCCAGCACCGAGTGCCATTATTTAACCACAACACAGCACGTGTTGAGCAGCAGGCTTGGTGCTCCAGCCTCAGCAGCCTTCATCAGGACGGTCTGCGGGCAGGGTCCCGCCGCCTGTGGCCCCTGACCTCATTTGTACCAGGAGCCAGATTCTCATGACTCCATCATCACAGCTGCCAGGGCTTTAATGAGAAACAAACACTGATTAATTCATCTGAAAGAGGATCAGGGGGAGAGGGGGAGTCAGGCAGCGGTGTCGGTGATATTTCACACAGTGACAGACATGTCAAACTGATATTTAAGACCTGAATCAATAAGTATTGATTAAGCGATCAACAGGAAATTAAACAGGCTTTTTTATTTTTTTTTATCAATAATTTAAGTTATATTTTATGTTTAAACGCTGTATGCTAATAAATCAGACCTTTTATGTCTGAAGACTTTTGGCTGAACAAAACATTGTAGACTCTGAGAGAACCTGATGGACACTTCTTGACTTTTCTATTGATCACATGATCAAACTACTAATCAATGATAAGAATTATTGTAAGTTGCAGCCTAAAAAAAAGCATGAGTTGAGTTTTAAAACTCATCTTTTGACTCAAATGACCACATGTGAGATTTCAGACAGTGAATCTGAGTGACTGACGGTGTTTCAGAAAACAAACTCAGCTCCTGAAGTCTCAGTCTGAACTCTGCGTTTGTCTCTACAAACCGTCTCTGCCTGTGAAGTCGGAGGCCGGACACATTCAGGTGACCTCTGACGGCGTCAGGTCGCAGCCCAGAGCGGTGTCTGTAGGCATCTCACAGCCCAAAACTCAAAGAGTTTTATGTTATCTGAAGCATCGAGGAAACAAATTCTCCCCTTTGAGAGGCTCGAACCAAAAAAAGACAGTTAACATTTGATTGTACTTTTGTTTTGGAACGTGGTGACACAACAGACCATCAACAGGCTCGAAAACTGATTCATAGTAGATCAATCCTCGATCAGGAGGGACCGTGTGTTTAAATCTACATCTTCACTTCTTTATTTCGCCGATACAAAGTCAGTATTCCTAAATAATCACAGTTTCATCAGAACACCACACAGCAGACCTCCACCATGTCTGTAATATAAAAACACCTCCAGGTTCACTGTGGGACTGAAACACCAGCCGACACGATAACATGTCAGGGGACACCAGCAGGGCTTCAGTTCTGTCTCTTGCTAACATCAGTGTTAGCTTCTCTCATTTCTCAGCATTTGAACATATACAGCACATAAAGTGCTGCTGTGTTTAAAACATGAACACCAATATAAAGATAAAAAAACGGATTTTCGTGTACAAACATCATCAGCAAACACACCAAGCTAACCTTTCACAGCACATTAGCTGGCCAGCATTTGATGTTAGCATCAAAACTTTCTGATCAATTTTTTTCACACCTTCCTGATGTAACTATGCTAATGTTAACATGTTAGCGTGCTAATGTAACGATGCTAATGTTAACATGTTAGCAAGCTAATGTAACGATGCTAATGTTGACATGTTAGCATGCTAATGTTTGCTGTTGGATTCTCTCGAACTGTTTCAGTGAATATTTTTGTCTCCGACTCTTCTTGACCCCTTTTTCTTTGAAGGTGTGTTGCCGAGGGCAACAGCTGACTGACAATGTCCTTGTGAGAGTGGGCGGGGCTACCTGGCCCTGAGGTGGTAAGGAGGAGGAGGAGTCTCAGACCTCAGCCCCTCCCTCTCCTCTCCTCTGTTGGACCAACGGACGGACGCACAAAGGGTGTGACTCTCCCCTCCGTCCTCCTCTTCCTCCTCCCCCCTCCCCCCCGTTCTCTGCCGCTCCTCCTCTCCCTGTCTCCTCCCTGCCTCCCTCCCCCGTCTCCCCCCGGTGCCCTGCCACCATGCTGTGGTCACGCTGCTGGTGGAGAGCCTGAGGAAGCGGACTCTGGAAGGCGACCCTGCTCAGCCAGGGGACTTCTACCTGGTGAGTCTCACCTCCACCTGCGGACTTGTTACCGAGTGTTTCACCAGGTGCTGCTCTGACTTTGCATTTGAGTTTCAAGGCTTTTATTTTGAAGTAGAGACAACACATGTGTAATGGGTGTCACTGTGGGTTAGTTAGCGTCACACCAGCGTCCTCTCTGGCTCTTCAAGTCCACATGTTGTGTTTGTAAAGATGGTGGAAGAAGAACAGCCCTCAGACAGTTGAACCTGAGTCTGTCTCGTCCTCGTCTTGTTGTCTTTCAGTCCCTGCTGGACCCGAAAACCCTCACAGAGTGCTGGAACCCAGATGGCTTGATGCCTGGTGAGTGTTTCTGATGTCACGTTTGCTGAGAGGGATGACCGCAAAAAAACAGAAAAACCAAAACAGTTCAAATCTAAATCTGTCCCTGATGTGAGCCAAACACAGTGGCTCCTGTGTTTCCCACAATGCAACTCAGCGGTGACAAAAAGAAGCCTGAGCAAGAAGAATTGTCTTAACACAACCAACACTGATGATTGAATGTTAAAGTGCCGCAGATGTTTTAAAAATAATTCTGCTTTGAAATAGCAAAAACTATCAAACTCCAAAAACAGAATAAAAAACACACTGAGACGTTTATTTTCACTGAACACAAAGAAAAAAGAGATTTAAGAAAAAAAACAGCAGGATGTTTGTTCAACCTGGTTTGACTGTCTGTTGATGTTTCTCAGCCTGTGACAAACACAGAAACATCTGCATGTGAAACATCTGGACACGAAACAGTCGGTTCACTAAAACCCTTTTCTCTGACTCGTGTGTGTGTGTGTGTCCTCTCAGAGAGCAGCTACTGGCAGCTCTGCCCTCCCTCCAAGTCTGGCCTGCAGGGGGGGTTGCTGAGCTCTAGTTTCCCCCCCGGCCCCGTGCCCCTGGTCCCTCCAGATGCTCACCTACAGGAAGGGGCCGACCCCCTGGATGGCGCCCCCTCTCAGCTGCAGCAGCACCGGCCACTGGCGCCCAGCACCTCAGCGTCCGAGCTGTCTCTCCCCGGAGCGCCGGCCGCCCCTCCCGGCCCCGGGCCTCCTCCCCCTCCTCCCCCGCCGCCCAAACGCCACTGCCGCTCGCTGTCGGTGCCTGAGGACCTGTCGCGCTGCCGCTACACCTGGCGGCCCAGCGCCTCTCGTGTCTGGACTCCTGTCAGCCGTCAGCAGTGCCATGGGGGGGCTGGGGGAGGGGTCACGGGTGGGGCTGCAGGGGCGGGAGGAGGGGGTATAGGGGCAGGCGCAGCAGTGGGAGGAGCCTGTCCTCTCCGTGCTCCCAGCTCTTCTCTGAACTCGTCGTTGCACTCCTCGTCCAGCCCCACCTTCTTCAGCCTGGCGCTGTCTCCCGACTCCCCGCTGCCCTGGAGCTTCCCCTGGGACCCCAGCGAGGCGGCGGCGGGGGGAGGAGCCTGCTGCTGCTTCTTCCCCTCCCCCTCCTCTTGCTCCTCCTCCCCCTCCCCCCTTCACCCACCTCCTCCTCCTCAGAGGCGGTTCTCCCTCTCCCCCGTGCTCATCAGAGACTCGGCGGCCTCGACGTTCCTGCCTCCGCCTCCTGTGCCGAGCCAAGCAGCGGCGCCCCTGCCGGGCTGTTCTGCTGCAGCCGGGGCGACCCGGGGCGTCCCGGTGCCCGCCTCCCCCTCCTCAGCCTGCAGCACGCCATCGTCTCTTCGGCGCAGCCTGCCGCCGCAGCTGCCACGCTGCCACTCACAGCCCTGCGACCTGCTGCTGCTCAAACCGGGTCTGAAGAGACGGCGGGACCCGGACAGACCATGCGCCCGCCCCGTCCTCGACTTCACCAAGATGACTCAGGTAAACCGACACGCAGGGTTCAATTTTCTACTCAGAAATGTTTTGTTTACGATCATGAAGAGAACTCATGAGCGCACTGAAGCTGGTTGAGGTTTATTGATCAGATAAGTATCAGTGGATTGATCAGTGATGACAGCAGTGTGTCTCATGAGCAGGGAGTCCTGACGTGGATCTCTGTGACGCGTTTTCGGACGAACTGTGATGAAAACTGATCAGGAAGTTTTTCAGATGTTTCTCTAAATGAAAAACTTCCTGTTTGTTGACACACTGACACAGATTTTACGAGCTCATATAATCAGATTTACTGATCGTTGTGGTTGTCAGCTTTTGCACTTCAGATGACTGTTTTCGATTTCCTGACCTTCCTCCTGTCGCCCGCAGACCCGCAGCATCGACCCGCAGTGTCTGGAGCGCGGCGGCAGGCTGGCCTGCGGCGGTGACATCTGCATGGGCATGGAGGCCTTTATGGGCGACTTCAGGGGCTCCTGCTCGCCGGCCGAGTGCCTGGGCAGGACCAGCATCGGGCCGCTGAGCGAGAGTGACGAGGAGTGCCGCGAGGACGACGATGACGATGACGATGGGGAGGAGGAAGCCGAGGAGCGCGAGGCGGCGCAGCAGGCCGTGTTTGAGAGGGATTGTACAGAACTCGACTTGAACTTAATAGAAGAAAACTGACACATTTGTAAATGGAAGGCTGTTCTCTGTTCCAGTTTTTTAATTTAGTTTTGTTTTGCATTGTTCTGAACCCTCCACTCCTTCTTGACCACCGTCTCAACACTCCGCGCCTCCTTGCCACCAATCAGCAAGGCTCTCAGGAACAACACCTTCTCTCATTGGATGAGCTGAGGTAAACGAAGCTGATTGACGACGACAGTGATGATCTGACTACCGCTGCTGAAGACTCGGGGCTGTGGCTTCACCTGGAATCCTCCTGACGGCTTTCTGACACCTGCCATGTTGGAAAGCCGTCTGTGTTTGCAGGAGGATCTCAGAGAGTAACTCTGGTCGCCTGTGATGAGAGGAAACCTCGCACTCTGATCGCAGTCGCTGCACCTGCTGCATCTGAGCCTCAGGTACCTCACCAACCTGGTGTCCAGGTACGTGAAGTGCAGATGCAGAGCTTTCCTTCTGTGACTGACTCAGACTGTCCAGGTGCCTCTTGGCGTCCAGGTGTCTTCCAACACACAGCTGCTGAGTGTGTAACACACTACAGTCTGTTGAGGCCGCCGCCGCGCCACAGCTCCAACCTGAAACAGCATCACCACGCCCGTCACACTGCACCACACACAGAGCGACACGCCCGCCGCGGTCCTTCAGAGCGCAGCGTCAACCGGCCGCCAGCGTCCAAAGGGTCGCAAACACGCCTCCTCCCATCGGCAGCAAACACGCAGAACTGTGAGATTACAAACATCCGTCACCGCAACGAGTCGCTTGTCTCGTTTCTGCTGCCGTTTCCGAGCAGCTCGTCGTCTGCGAAACAGTCGCATCCCACTTCAGACGTTAAAAACATCTGTTTCATCATGAAAGAATAAAAATCAGATTGAAGCAAAGTTCCTTCATGAAGACCGACGGGTTCGACACATTCAGACCATTTTACCCCCAAATGACACAAACACACAGACTCTGTTTTCTCTGCTGACGGTTTGTCTTCTGATTCTCCTTCATGTAACTGAACGAAGTTTTGGCCGCTTGAACTCAGCGACAAACAGCGACTCACGTTGATTATCATCAATAATTCTCTGTCCTGATCTGCGTTCCGGTCGATAGTTTTCCTGATCAAGTAAACTGATCACAGCCCGACGTCTCAAACAGACGCCTTCACTTCTTGACTGATTCAGAGTCTGCTGTCGAGTCAAAAACAGGAAACGCATAGACTGAAACACACACACACACACACACACACCTGTGCGAACGCTACATGTCGCAGTCATGTGACTTCAGCGTGGTGATGCGTTCAGGTTTGCTGCTGTTTTGAGGCGCGTCTCTTCAGTCTCGGCTGACGGCAGGTAGCCACTGATGCTGTTGTTCACCTGAGTGTTCACACATTCCTGTCACACACACCTGTCTCTGGACAACGACTCACACACTCCTGCTCATTCACTCACTCTGTGTGTCTGTATGTGTGTGTGTGTGTGTAACCACATGAGCCCCCTGGTGGTCATGTGACTTGTGTCCAGATTAAATCCAGATTGAGTCCTGATACACTGTGTTCACATGTCAGTCCTCCTCTCCGATTGGCTGCGCTTCATTTCTCAACCAAACTTCCGGAAAACAAACAAACAAAGTGTGAATTATTGCGTCATGATGTCATCATGACAGCAGATACACAGCTGGAGATGCTAGCTTTCCAGTTGTTGGCATTAAAGCTCTGCAGAAGAAGAGGAAGACAGGAGATGATCAGATGTTTCTGTCAGGTTCATGTCTGAACATGAGGAAGGTCACAGCCTCCTCATCACTTCACACACATCTGATGTTTGCAGCTCTTTGAATGAATGAGTGAATGCTCACTGATTCACCAATGTCGGGTTCAGATGACAGCAATCAGCGTGTCAGATCAGAGTTCATCACTTCCTGCTGCGAGCTGCTCGTCCTTCGCTTCAGCAGAAAAAACCTCCGCCGTCCGTCAGCTCGGCTGAAGTCACGTCGTCTGAACCGTGTTAATCCGTTTCTTTTGTTTTTTATGCACAACGTTCACCGCACACACGACAGGAAACTCCTCTTTTGCAGTATTTAGTAGTTTTCAGTGTTTTTTTGACTCACTGCTGACAATAAGAGCAAGTCAGTTGTTCCTGCTGAGTCATGAATCCAGCAGATGTTCGGTGTTATCCATCGTTGTTTGACAGATTCCAGCGAACATCTTCCTGCACCGTGTGTCTCTCACGCAGCTCGCAGAGAAAAAAGGTTTTACACAAGTGGATGAATCCAGTTTCAGTCGTCTGCAAACACTCAGATGTTGTGATGTGAACCTTCCAGATTTTACTCAAACTCCCAAAAAGAAACAAAAACTGCTGGTCACTTTGACGGCACTTCCGTTTCACTGAGCGTCCATGTTGTTTGCAGCAGCTCAGAGAACTGAAACATGACGTCACATTCACTGATCAGGTCAAATCCTCCTTCACGTTTCTCATTGATCTCCTCGTTTCCAGGCAGACGTTTTGTTTCCCATCATGTCTGCAAACCAGCCTGCAGTGAGATTATCCGTCACAGTCCGCGTTTAGTTTGGTGTGACTTTGGGTCCAAATCCTACAGAACAAAACAAACTCGTGATTCATTCAAGGACACAATAACGTCTCAGATCGACAGTCAGCTGCTGAAAAAGCATCTTTGATTGATGAGGAACTCAAACCCAGAAGACAATCAGCTTGTAAACAGGAACAATGTAAAACAGATCATGTTTGAAAGTTCAGGTGTGTTTGGTCTTTGGTCCTCAGCAGATGACTGTCAGGTGCAAACAAACCGGTGGTTCTCATTCCTCAACGCGCCTCGTTTAAAAAACTAAAGGGTTTTCAGTGTTGGCTGTTTTCTGTGATCAGATATTTCAGCCACAGCGAACTGAGTTTGTGAAAGAAGAAATCGCTGTTGTGTTAGCGAGCTGTTGTGGTTTGCATGTCAGAGGGTTTAAACATAAAGCTGCAAAACAAGGCGTTTCCAACACGCTGACGTCAGAGGCCCCGCCCACCAACAAACCAATCAAAGTAAAGCAGAGAGACACACAACCCAACAGGTTCGCCATGTTAAGTCCGTTTGAATGCTCACAAAAAAACTGAAATCCAGCGAACCAAATGTTCACGATGAGACAAGAACACAAACTTTGGTTCGGACCTTCAGGTGTGAGTCGATGTGTTCATGCTGAGCTTAGCTGAACATCTACACACACACCAGACTGATGTTCATCTGATCATCTCACTGTCTGACACAGAAAACACACTGAACTGCTCCATTAGGGTAAGATTAGCTGTAAGCTAGCTTGTTAGCGTGTGCAAAAACAAAGAGAAAAAAACAGTTCGCCTAAATTTGGTTGTTTACAAAGAAAAAACGGAGGAGAAAAGGAACAAATTTACAGTAGCTGTTAAATTTTTATTCCTCTTACGCATGTACTCGGACACACAGGATGTCCCCTTAACACACGTTACACATGTACTCAGACACACAGGATGTCCCCTTAACACAAGTTACACATGTACTCAAGACACAGAGGATGTCCCCTTAACACACGTTACACATGTACTCAGACACACAGGATGTCCCCTTAACACACGTTACACATGTACTCAGACACACAGGATGTCCCCTTAACACACGTTACACATGTACTCAGACACACAGGATGTCCCCTCAACACACTTTACACATGTACTCAAGACACACAGGATGTCCCCTCAACACACGTTACACATGTACTCAGACACACAGGATGTCCCCTTAGCACACATGTACATACATGCACACACTCCCCCACTGACCCCCCCGGTGGGTTTGTTTCCGTTGCTCCATTGAACCCAACATAAGCCTTAACTGAACATATTCTATTATTCTGTAAATCAAAACATTAAAAAGAAAAAAAGGAAAAAGAGAAAACTAACGGAGAAGAAAAGGAAACGTGTACTGTAGCTGTTAAATTTTTAGTCCCTCTGTTCATTATTTTCTGCTGTTTTTTCTTAATATTTCTAATCTGATGTCTGAGCGTGACGAGATGTCGGCCGTGAACGCATCATGTTTGAAAAGATGAGGAGCATCGGAGGAGGAGGAGGAGCGGCGGCCGTGTACAGAGCGGAGAGACTCGGACATCTCTTGTCTTTCAGAAATGTTTTTTATTGTATGTGATTCAAAAAAGAACAATGACGACATTGCAATTTGAAAAGCAGTTTGTGAATAAATTAAGTTTATTGAGAATTATTTTACAAAGAAAGAGAAAGCTGGTGTCCTGTGTTTCTTCATCACTTCCACCGAGTCTGTCAGAGAGAAGCTCATTCAAAGTTTCAGAAAAACTGCTGTTTGGGTTTCAGAACAGCAGGTGTCGCTGAAAACTCCGCCCACTTCTGAAGCACGTGACTCTCAGACCGATCAGCTGGTCTTTTTGAGAAGAAATGAACAGTAACTGAGGTTTTTATCATTTATTCTGTTTGCTGTTCTAAAAGAAAAGCCTGAGAATAAAGATGATTTACATGAGAGAAAAATCAAATATTGGAATAAATATCACGCTGTTAGAAGAACTGCTGAGATATTTTGAGAAAACAACGGCAGATTTTTTGAATAAAAAGTCAAAAAATGTAATAAGTTTCAAAGAGAAAAGTTGTTTGAAAAATTGAAGATTTAATGTGAAAATGTGACAGAAATAAAGTCAGCAGCTATAAATTATTTCATCTGTTAAAAACTAAATATGGAAAACTTACTGAACAAATTGTTTTATTGAACAAAAATACACACATGAATGAACATGTTTATTATTCACCTCAAACAGAAAAAGGTTCAGTTAGTGAAATGGTCCATGCAGAGCTACAGGTTCATGTTTTCAGAATTAAATATGAGATAAAAATGAAAATATGCTTCATTTTTTGACATTAAATGTTTCAGTGATGGTGCAGAATCTTCACTCCGTCCTCAGATCTGATTCTGAGGCATCACGTGACAAGTTCATAAAGACTTCACGGTTAAAGGTGCAACTACGGAATATCAGCGTCACTTCCTGTCAGACGAACAACACACTGGAACCAGAAACACGAGTGGACGGCCCGCCCGGTTCAGCTCTCTGAGGGGGCGGAGCTGCTGCCCTCCGGCCCCCCGCCGGAGGAGGAGGCGATGGCCGGTGCCGGGATGACGCTGATGGGGACGACCCTCTCCTTCCCGTCGCCCGCCGCTCTCTCCCGCGGCGCCTGGATCTGCAGGCGGCCGTCCACCAGCGAGCAGGAGACGGCCTCGGGGTCGACGCCGTCCGGCAGGTCGAACTCCTGCCTGAACTCCTCGCACCTGTAGGAGTAGGAGCCCTTCTCGTCCTCCTTCTTCTTCTCCGTCCTGCCGCTCACCCTCAGTTTCCTGCCCACCTGTTTGACCGACAGCTCCTGCGGGGAGAACTCCTTGGTGTCCAGGCTGAGGGCGAAGCTGCCGCCGTCCCTCCCCAGCTCCTGGAAGGCGATGGGCCTGAAAACCCCCGTCAAGGTCGAGGTCTGGTCGATCTCCTCGAAGATCTTCTGGTGCAGCCTCTCCATGAACTCCATGCTCTGCCTCATCTCCTGCATGTGGCGAATCATCTCCTGCTCCATGTGGTAGATGAGCGGCCGGGTCTCGGGCCACAGGCTGCGGACGGGCCAGTGGAGGTCCAGGAGAGGCCTCATGCTGACGGGGGCCGGCTGGAAGACGCTGGGGCACAACATCCTGGCAGTGGTGGAGGTCCGGATTCTGAGGTGGAGGTCCGGTTTCTGAGGTGGAGGTCTGGTTTCTGAGGTGGAGGTCTGGTTTCTGAGGTGGAGGTCTGGTTTCTGATCAGCCGCTTCAGTCTGAGTCTGGTTCTGTGTCTGTCTGAAGTCCTGTCCCTCTGCTGCTTTTATACACACACACCCCACCAGAAACTTCCAGCAGCATTCCTGCGCTCGTGTGTGTGTGTGTGTGCGTGTGTGTGTGTGTCTGCGCTCGTGTGTGTGTGTGTGTGTGTGTGTGTGTCTGCGTGCCTGTGTGTGTGTGTGTGTGTGTGTGTGTGTGTGTGAGTGTGTGTGTGTGTGTGTCCTGTCTAAATGCAGCTGGTGTTCCTGCAGCCTGTTGCCACATGCCGACACATCGCAGCCTTGTTCTATTTCTGCTGCAGGACTCTGTCATGGTCTTTATTAAGCAGGTGAACACACACTCACGCACACACACGCACACACGCACGCACAGGCACACACGCACGTGTAACAGTG
>JAPZDY010000006.1:23832338-23851237 GCA_029783645.1 Ctenochaetus hawaiiensis | reverse complement strand
ATGCGGATGCCGGTCTGTTTCAACATAATATTACACAAATATGAGCTGACAAAAAGTTTGATGAAGAAGTCTTTCTGACATTATCAGGTTATAAGTCCACAGTGGATATAATTTCGAGAGAGAGCCCAAATAATTGCCTACTAAAGTCTTCTAGTTCTAAAAACACAAGGGTGGATTTTTCAAGAAAAATGCATCTGAACTACTGGCCTGGGAAACTGTTATCAGAAAGAAAGAAAGTTTTCAAAAATAGACAGGGACCCTTTGGTTGTGCAAGAAGGGCTATTATAAGAGGATTAGTTGTAAGAGTTCCCAAATATACATCCATGGTGGGACCACCTGGCCCATTACTGTGATGCAAATTCTCAGGTAACACTGCTTATTAATGAACATTGATCTCCACCCAGTGGCTGAATGTGATCATTGGAAGCACTTTGGTGACTTCAAATTGCATGCAATCTTTTACATCGCTGTTTCTTAACAGTTTGTTTTAGATATCTGTTGCTACTGGAGGAAGAACTGAAGGAATTGCTGCAAAGAGACTCCCTAAGTACATGTAATGGTGGATTAAACTTGTCCTTTTAGAGAGGAGAAGAGGTGATTTTAGAGAAATGCCCCCCAGGTCTCTGAACAGAGCTTAGGGGATCTCAAATCGGACAGTCAGAGCTGATAATAATAATATGATAAAATGATTAATTCAAGAGCCTTATCTGTCTGCCTAATGTCTCTATGTCTAATCCTGCAGGCAGCAGAAAGAACAAGTTTTTGGTACACTCTGAAACTCTCTGACATTGATGCAGATGAAACAACAGGCTCCACAGGATTTGGCTGTGAGATCACTATTTTGCGTCTTGGGTGCAATGCAGATACTTAGATGGGTTTGCCAAAATTTGCCAAAGTGTGTTGCAGATTTGAAGCTCTGTAAGACAAACTAGGGTTCATGAACAAATCTGCTAAGAGGCAGGTTGGCAGACTGACATATCTCTAGTTTGTGCTAGAAAACATAAATAAATTGAGAGTGGGGAGCGTTTTTTTTTTTATTTTTATCATTTTGTCCTCTGCCTGCCAAGAGGGGTCTGCTCTTTGCCTCTGCTGAATGCCTGTATCTACGCATGCGCACTGGGACGCCACTGGTTGTAATTAGAATCATGGCCGTTGCAATGCAGACCGAGGATTTTCCTTATTTACCTTCGGGGCCGGCGGAGGGTATGGCCTTTTGCTACCAGTTTGACCTCTGTTTTAAAATAACACCATGTTAGTGCACTCAGTCATAGTTTGGGTTTATTGCGCTTAAAATAACAGCACTGCTGTTAGCTTTCTGCAAGCTAACGTTAGCCGGTATTGCAGTGTGAGAGGGGCGGGTTTGCTAAACTCTGCTAAGCTAAGCTAACTGTAGCCGTTTCGGCTCCAAGGTCGACGAGAGCATGTCTGCATCCGATGTTGCTTCAACGTGGTTGTTTATGTTTTCTTTTGCCTGCAGACCAGCAGAGACTGATGGAGGCATCTTTATGCTTTTAGAGTCAACAGACGTTCATGTTTTAGGCCATCATGTGGGTTACACTCAGCTTTAATCCCACTCCTGCTTGTTACTCAGCGTTGATAATTTGAACACATGCAAGATAAAATAACTCATGTTACTTCTGAGCTTTGGAATGAGCAGCATTGTAGCCGTAGTCTGTGCTACTGATGTTGTAATAAACAAAAAAAATGCAAAACAATAAGTGCAGTTTCAGATGTGGCTTAAAATATAACTTAAGAAAATATTATACTGATTTATGGGCTTTCTCAATGTTTTGTTGTTGTTTTTCACTGACCCCAAGGCTGCCCTGCAAAGCTGTTTTTACCAGACTGTTGATTGGTAGTTGAGTGGAATGAATAGTGGATGTTAAACCATATTGGTTACCATTAACTTGATCATTCACTGCTAATGAGAATCCTTCAAAAACTGTCTTGGGGAGTGTAAATGTTTAATGAAAGAGTCATCCACAATTTTTTTTGTAAATTTTTTGATAGAAAATAATTAATCACTACCCATTAAATGGTGTGCATGTATCTGCACAGAGCAGTATGGTGTAATAAGATGTTGTTATATTTACTTTTAGCACATTTGAAAACAGTGGTGTTGATCAGAGTGCTTTGCAGATAAATTTAAAATGCAGTTATTAAAGAATTAAGAAATGTGTGAAGAACCTAACTTTTTTTAAGCAGCTAAAAGTGCATCACTGGTGTGTGAGAACAGAGCACACTTTTGTTGATATAACTTTTTAACAACTGCTTTCTCTTGCATATGAGGTGTGAAACCTAACACAAACGTTGAGACTCTCTGTTAAGGTCCTGTCATGTCTGTAAAGAGCTGTAGGAAACTTTAATGTATATATCTAAATGACAAAAACCTATAGAACCTTAAATTTTTAACAGACAAATGAAGCCAGTTTTGTTACCTTTTCCACATCTGAAAAACAAGATTAGTAAAGGACATGACATATCATGCTACATCAGTGTCATATATCCAACAACATTTAATTTCTTTACTCAGTATGTGACTTAATCATATCTGTCACTAATTGTATCCGTGTCATTTATCCTTGACTTGATGCATCAAGGTTTTTCAGCTTGTTTGAGCCAAGAATAATGACTTGAATTCAGAGTCGTTAAGTGAAACATGCTTCTGGTGCTTGCAAGCATCCTTGCATGTATTGTTAATGTGTTCACCCGGGAGCTAGTCTTGCATTTAATGCAGTAGGAATTATTCAGAGTGAGACAGAAAGCTGTTTAAAAGGGGACTTGATTTCAAATACAGAGAATTTCAGTGCCATTGAAGTTGGAAACTGTCTTATGACCTCCATGACTAAAGAGTATCTTTAACAGAATTGTTGTTTAAACCTTTGACACAGATATTTTTTCTTTCACACTGTGTTATAATTACATTTTCCCCAAAGATGTAACCTGATTTAAAACCTCCTGTTTCTCTCTTCCCCTTCCCGCAGTAAATAAGATGATAAAGGAGCATGGCGACCTGTTTTCTGACTCCCAGTGTAAAGTCTGCAGTGCTGTCCTAATTTCTGAGTCTCAGAAGTTGACTCATTACCAGGTCAGTGAGCCCACAGCCTGCTGCGCTGTTTCAATGCCAGGAGACTTGACTTATTTCTGACGGTGCTACTATGTTCAGAGATAATGGTGAAAGCTGCATAAGTATTAACTAGCAGGTGTGATTAAGATCATAATGTGCTTACTTCATGTTATCAGTTTTATTATTGCTTTAAGAGCATGTCCACAGTTAGGATAGCATCATTACTTTTCTTTCAAGTTGTCTGACAACAAAACCAAAAAAGTATGAAAATAAAAACAATTGTTATCTTTGAATTAAATCACAGAAGCCACAAAGGGGCAGAATGGAGGTTTTGTCAGCTGAAACTTTTGGACAAACTGCTGATCAAAGTTTGACTGGTCGGAAGTCAAAAATGCACATTTTAACTTGGCCAACTGAAAAGAGCACAAAGAAGAGATTAAACTAACTGGGACTGAGATCTTGATAAATGTGACCTAGAAACACAAAAATGGTTTCATGGTGTTTTAGTGCTTAAGTTAAGTTTTAGCTGAGTTTCACTTCATGTTTTAAATATTAGTGCTTCCTCAGCAGACACTCATGTTTTAGAACAGTAGTGTCAAACTCGTTTATTTTACCTGAAATTACTCAAAAATCACAAAGATATTGGATTTATAATGATTTGAAAGAAAGAACAGCAGAAAGTCTTTGTATTGAGAAGTTGTGACCATGCTTTCCTGTTGTTCAGGTATTTTTAGATTCCTGAGATAGATTCAGTGTGTGTTTATCTTTTCGCCAAAAGTAAATATAGAGGAATCTGTGCAGCCATAATTAAAGTTTGTTATCTCACTGTCTTTTGCTGAAGTCATTCAGAGACACCAAACATCAAAATGCAGAAGCTTTTAATTTTCTTTGTGACCGGCCATCAAATTAACTTTTATTCTGTACCTTTGAAAATAAATGTAACACAGTGGATTTGTGTGTTGATGTTTGTTGTCCACTGTGATAAATATTTGTGTTTATCTTTGCAGAGTAAGAAACACGCCAACAAAGTGCGGCGTTATCTGTCCTTCCAAAATGAGAAGGAGCCAGCGTTCAAAAAGCTGAAGTCGTCATCATCTGATGGTGTGAGTGAAAAGCACTCAGTTTAAACCATTAATGTGAGCCGAGCAGCTTAAATTCCACAAACCAACAGTCACTTTCTGTTCTCACAAACTGAGCTTTTCATTAACAGACCATGAACTCAAAACAGTACAGTACTTAGAAAAATATTTTTATCTTTGAGCAAACTGAGCATTTGGATCTCCCAGCATGCTCCTGCTGCTTTTTGCACCACATTTGCCTTCACCTACAGGATCTCCTGCCATAACTGTCCGCTTCTGCTTTCTGTTTGTGAAAAGCCCACTCACCAGCCTGCAGCGGACTGCCGCTGAGAGCTGTCCTGTCTCATAAGAAAATAAATAATCAAGTTTGAGAAATTTTACACTAAAACTTTAATTTAAATGCGACTCACATAGCCTGTCTTGTAATACACTGTGGCTGCGGTCATACCTGAATTCACCACACATTTATCTCTATTAAGCCTGAGACGTCTGTTTGGATTGAACTCTGACATGTGAGGTCGTGCGTCATATAAGCAGCCGTGCAGAAACACAGAAACCAGACGTACAGCAATGAAGCATGAGACATGTGATACCTCTCGTAGCCATAAATGATTTATGTTGCCTCATGTCTTTGTTGGCAGGACTGCAACAATGGAGACACAAACCGGTCGAAAGTGTGTCATGTATGTAACATGACCTTCTCGTCTCCTGTGGTGGCCGAATCTCACTACCAGGGCAAAGTTCATGCCAAGAATCTGAGGCTGAAAACCATCGGCCCCCAGACCCAAGGTATTGTGAACCTCTTTGTATGTCTCCTTCATTATTGGGTCTAAGTCTAGTTTTGTAGCTGTTTTAATTGTGTCTCCTCTTCAACAGTAGCCTCCCAAACACCAACAGCAGCTCAGCCGAAGAAGAAACCTGCAGATGAATCAAGCAGCGTGCCGGCGACGGGTAACAACAACAACAACAACAACAACCCGGACCGTTTCTGTTCCATCTGTCAGGCCTCCTTCAACAACCCGCTCATGGCCCAGCAGCACTACGTGGGCAAGAAGCATCGAAAACAGATGACCAAGCTGAAACTGATGGAGACGTACGGCCCGTCAACAACACCAGGTCAGACTGAGGCAAGGAGCTCATTACTCCTTTGATGATAAATAAAAATGAGGCATTCATTTTCACCTTCATCCTTCTCTTTGTGCCAACAGCTTCAACACTAAAGGGCTACCCGTGCACCATCTGCAACATCGAACTAAACTCTGTGGAGCAGTACCAGTCTCATATCAGTGGAGCCAAACATAAGAACCAGTAAGTCCTTTTACCACTGCCACTGTCTGAGGGAACAGTCCTCTGCAGGGAATTCAGGTTAACAAAACCAGGACTCTACCTTAACAAACAAGTGGAGAGCCAAAGCTTCACTTCTGAACTGGTTCAATGATCGCTGGAACATAACAACTGCATGTATAGAAAGGCCAGTCTAATCTTATTAAAAAGGAGCTTCAAGAGTTTGGTTACTTTGCCCAAAAATAAGGTATACATTTCCTCTTTCCCTCAAGTTTTAATTCTAATATGCACGGGCAAGGTTTCTTTACTCCAAATTTTGTTGCAGCTCAATCCAACACAACTGGTTAGCTGTGTTTTCCAGTTCAGCTGTTGCAAAGTAGACGATTGGCTGGTGAGGAGGAGGAGATGGGATTTGTGTCATACAGCCGTCATCACTGGTGTAATGGACTTCTCTATTAAAATGCAATAAGGGTTTTTTTCTCCTCTCATGCAACATCTCTGGTACACACATCTTTTGATTGATTTTGTGGGATTAATAATCACAGCTTGGTTAATTTAAATGATTCAGTTCAGCCTGACATAATGTAAGCCAGCGTCTGTGTGAGAGGTGGGTTGTTTTGTTTTGACTTAATTCATCATTAATGTGGAAAAGCTGCTTTTAAAAACATTTCTGCCTGCAGAAAACAAAAATGTCTCAAAATTGAAATGTTCTCTTGTTTTAGAGTGAAGAAATCAGGCCTAAACACTGCAGAGAACCAAGAAGCAGCGGAGCAGTCGTACAGTGGCGACAACCAATACTCAACTGCGGACAACCAATATCCTCCCGCGGACGACCAGTTCAGCAATGCAAATGACCAGTTCACAGCTGGAGATAGCCAGTACGCACCAGAGGAGCTGGAGTACTCAGAGGAGTACCAGTTTACTTGAGGCTGGGCTGATGGATTGCAGAGGTGAAAGTCAGGACTTGGATTGACACACAACGACCAGCCCCTTTAACTCGTTAACATCAACCTCCATGGACCTTCAGCTCCTGCCAGAGTCTCTTCTCAGTAGCTTTTCCCCTGGAACAGAGTCACCTAAACCCAGAGGTTTGGACCCTGGAGTACCCCAACGTGGTGTTTTTCATTCTCAGTTTCCACCTGAAAAAGGTTAAAGACGGTGTGTTTTTTTGGTTTCGTTTGTTTGTTTTCTCACATAATAACAAAAAAAAAAGCTGTTATTTGTACCCACAATTATGCGAAAAAACATCTTTGAGGGTTCAGCTGGTTTCTGCTTCTGTTACAAAAGTACACCGACTAAACACTCTGTATCAGTGTACATTAGGGCTGGGCAATGGTGAAACTAGTCAAAGCTGGTGCTGATATGATAAGCACTTTATATATATGTAGGAATATAAACATGTTCTTATATAAAAACATTTTATTCATTACCGCTGCGATGGTTAGCTGATATATCAAATATGAGAAAAAACAAAGCTATTTTGATAACTGTTCCAGTCATCTTTCAAGCAAAAATGTCAAAACATTTTCTGGCAGTTGCATCTTGAATGTAGGATTTAGTGCTCTTTCCTCAGATTTATGATGAAGAGTCCTTGCTTTTTGACAGTTGATGGGATGACAAAAAGCAATCTGAAAATGTCACTTTGGGCTCCGGGATGAGAATTTGTCATTTGTGTTGGACACTGGAGCTTGGTCAAATCAAAACAGTAAAAAACTGACAAAATTATGATTTAATTTGATGTGTTTCAGTCTGTGCAGCAGGTATTGAAGTGTGAAACCCAGCCTTAGTGTACATTACTGGCTTCAACTTGTTTCTCACATTTATTTAAATGTATTTGACACATTAAGGTAACAGCTTTAGATTATGACATAGGACATACCTTATTTTTCAAGAGGTACTCGATCCAAATACTGAAGGACTTGGTTTGTATTTATGTTTCTAAACTTAATTCTTAAGTTTAATGAAAAGTTAACTGGAGAATGTGATGTGATTTGATCAGAAAGATTGTTTTAAGAAAACATGAATCACTCTGGAAACTGAGGAAACATTTGCTCTGCTCATGGTGGTACGGCGGTGTTACAGAGTGGAGGCTCTTACCTCACAAATGATCTTTGACAACAGACACCAGCTGCAGGAGGCACTTTACAGACATGTTTAATTTCTGGCCTTTTATTGAATTAAGTTTCTCTCAGAATCAGTGTTGGTAAGTAACAGCTGATATGATGTTTGAAAGGCTGTGAGGAAAAACCGAGAAACTGCTGCTGGAATATTGTAGACACTACTCTTTGCTAATGAGAAAAAGAGGTCATAACAGATTTTTTTGGCGTCCAAACTGATTAAATCAGAACAGGAATGTTCATCACTGGCACATCATGTAATGATGGAGCTACAGACGGGTTTTAAAAACCCTAAGTTAAACACTCTACGACGTCAGAAAGTGCAAGAATCTGTCAAAATAATGACTTTGCTGAAGTTGATGTCATTTTATAGGAGTTTTCTTTAATGTTCAGAAGTGTGGACAGTATTAATTACAAAATTGAGAGATCAAAGGGACAATTGTTAAAAAATGAACTGTCCTCATTTCAAATGCAGTGGGTTATTACAGCTGTGAGTTTGGGAAAGTGTGAGCCTTTTTGTACTGTCTTATTCAAGGATGAAGGAATTTTAAATATTTTTCCCTTTGAGTTGTCCAAAATGGGGCTTTATAAACTGTAGAAGAGACTCATAGATGCTCTCTGAGCTCTGTAATTACTGTCAATAACAGAGATTACAGTATCAAACACAGAGATTATCAAGAGTGATGTCAAATTAGAAAGTGATGTCAATATTAGAATAATAACTTTTTTTATTTAGTCAATTTGTCCTCATACAAAGATGATTGGTTGAATATTTTAGTACTGAATGTCTTCAACCTTCTGGCTAAAGAGAAGATTTTTTTTATTATTTACTGTATACAAAGAGGGCTCATGCATAATGTAAAATTCATGGCATACAAAAGACAAATGGCCTTTTTGTTTTCACCCTCATCGTTTGTGTGCTAGACGTTTTGTGATTAACAGTTACTTTCAATACGCGTTGTGTATAACTGAGAGGAAAAAAAAATGCCACAAAGATGCGCATTAAAATAAAGAAATGTTTTAAGAGAGTTGTTTTTTTCCTTTGTTTTTCCTTTAACACAGTGATGGACCCTGATCTGCAGCTATAAGCTTGTTAATATGTTTTCCAAGCATGAAAAAGAAGACTCAGTATTTCAGTAATTTGTTGAAAATATATCAGCTAATAGGAAAAAAGGAATTTGTGTACAGAAATTTTAGGTAGTTTAGACACAGATATTTCTACATTTATTTAATTGGACTTACTCAAAAGGAATGAATATTATCCGACCTCTCACATATATCAGTGAGACTTCCTCTGTTTCTGAGTGTCATGCAGGCTGATCCACCTCCATCCACATGGTGGCGCACCAACTCTTTGCGAGTGCTGGATCAGCGCAGGGTTTCTGGTCCCAACTCATGATGAAGGCTTGTTCAGGGTTCAGACTCTAGTGACAGTTCCCTCATTTGACCTGAAAACAGGGAGCTCAGCACACAGACGAACTGTTAAAAAAGTTATTGAATCCCTTCACCTGTATCCTGCAGCCACCTGTGGGAGGTCTAGTTCATAGATTCATGTTTATATTTAGGTTTGCTCGAGGCGTTTTGACTGACGGATGTCAACTTATCCCATTTAATCACAGTGGTTGACGCTTGCTGGCTGAAGATCAGCTCCACCCTTTGAGTCACACTTTGATTTTCTAGCAATTTTACAATTCCACATCACACACTAATTATTTTATAATATGCACGCTGACGTCTACAGCAGTCACAGGTTAGATCCAGATTGATACAAAAGAAAATAGAGGAAGTTCTCACAACTTTAAAAACATGTCATGTATTCTGTGTATTTGTCTGTTAAGGTTCTCAGTCCTCCAGGTCATGATGTATCAAAGTGCTCACTTAGTAAAAAGACTGCAATACTGTCGAAACAATACATTGCTTATATCTAGTTTGACCAAAAAAAATAGTCTTTTACTTGTGACAAATTAGCAGCAAACTTTGCTTTTAATCCCTTGAATATTTATTTATTTTTATATATATATATAAATAGATGTGACTGTCAGGTCGGAAACAGGAGTCCTGCTTCCGACACACTAGGGGGCGCTGTTGTGTTGTGGCGAGCTAGTTCCCCTGAAGGAGAGAGATGGAGGAAGAGAAAATGACTTCCAGGTTTGAGCTGTAGACAACAGATAAAAACCTATGCAAAAAAGGCTCGGCGTTCAAGTGGTAACTGCACGCAAACAGCGTTGCTAAGTTATAGCAACATGGAAGCCAAAGATCACTTGTCGGTTTCTATATTGACATTTAATGCAAAATTTAAGTTTAATTAATTCATTCAAACATTTAAAACAGCTTTTACTGTATGCAGTCATATGTTTGCCAAGTTAGCTAAAAAGCACATTGGCTAACGTGATATTAGCTAACTTGGCTAACGTTACTCGCGACATGTAGAGGCCATTGGGATTAATAAGTTGTTAAGGAATATTGCTGCTTGTAGAGGAGATAAGCACACACTTTCACATCTAATGCAACACCTATGAGGTATAAGCTCTAAGAGTGAGGATATTTCAAGAACATTTGGTTAGCGTAGCAATGTAACAATCATCCCTTCAGAAAACTGTGGTTGATGGTCTTAAAGCTCATAAAAAGTTAGCTGAAATCTTCTTTAGGCTTTGCACTATTTTAAAATGAGGTCCAATACATTTGTTATTTGTTCGTACAGCAAAGTTAACTGTTTTTGGTCCACTCTCACCACTCTCATTGCATCATTTTCAGCTTCAGCAGACAAATCCACTGTACATCAGCTGCCCAGCACCAAACAGCAGCCTGAAAGATAGTGAGCATAAAGGGATACTGATATAAACCACAGGACATGGTAGAGACAAAAACAAAGCCAGAAAAGTGAAAATATCAACTTATAATTTGAAATTGTGGTGAGACAAAAAGACTCTGATTCTGTCCATTTCATTTACCCTTCAGTCGCATGCTGCTGATAAAGATTATCTAGTCTGACAGATGAAAATCCTAAAATTCCTTAAGTCTGAGTCTGATCTTAGTATATAAACAAAATTGCCATGATTCTTTTTTTCCTGAGATGTAGCAGTGTTGGCAGGAGATACTCTTGTGGTTTGGCCATTTTTATCTTAAAGTTTCTTTCAGTACATTCAATGTTTCTCAACATAGAAACACATGATTGTGAATTCTAACTGTAAAATCAGAAGGTTTTATCACAACATCAGTGACCAGAACAAGTGATCCAACCATAAGTCAGCAAAGATTATCTAGCACTTTTAGTTCTGGGACCTGTATGGCTGAAATAAGGTCTTTGCATTGCTTTTATTAACACCATTGTCGATAAAGTTTTGCAGAGCAGCAGAGCATGCGTGTCCAGTACTGTACAGTATTTGGAGCAAACTGTGTGACATGAGGAGAGTCTGTCGAAGCAGCCATACAAGACGATTTGTCTTGGTCCACAGGGCTCTGAAAAGGCTTCAGCGTATTGTAATTCAATTAAAAGAGGCATGTCAGTATTAAAATGCACCCAGTCCGGTTTTCATGCAGAAACTGTATCAGTTTACAGTATCCACTAACAGATGAGTGCGAATAAATTATTTTTTATTGTCAGTTAAATTTGCCTCCTCTTCTTGGAAAATGCTTTGGTTGCCAGAGTGAGTTTGTGAGACTCTTTAACTGTCATGGATCTGTAAATTTCACATTGTCTGCATGTAAACCTGATGCTGGTTAGTAATGATATGCATTATAAATGCAGATGATGTTGTATCCAGATGTTCTTTTCTGCTTTCTTATGCAGAGAGGGGAAAGGACGCACTGGATTAACAGTCGGCTGGAAAAGTTGCAAATGAAGTGTCTGTCTAAGTGTCTCCTATTCAAAAATGAGAGCAAGGCTTTAACAGTAGCTACCTGGATGTAAATCTGACCCCCTGATGCTAAATGAGACACTATAAACACTATAATTAAAGCAAGATATAGCCAGAAAAAGTGCAAAACATGCATTAAGTGTTAAAGATAAAATACAACATAAAACTATAATTCAGAATCTGCACCAAAAAGGTTATCAGGACTTTAATACAATCATGCTAAACAGGTTAGCTAATCTACACGCTAGTCTGGTCTTATATAGCCTTTTTGTGTTTATACCCGCTCTATTACAAACTATTCTAACTCAGACTTTTCAACTTGTCAAGACTAGTCAAGTTATTGTAAGTAGTGTTAAAGTCGTGTGACAATGTTGCAGTCTGTTTATAGCCTAGCATTAGCTTTTATTCTTAGCGATATTATTAATGCTTCAAAGATCATAAATGTGGTGTTCATTTATAAAGCTTTTCTTGTTGAAAAAAGCATGAGAACTGTGTAGTCTGGCTCACTGCAGAGGTTATTTTCTGCATTATTCCAAAATCCAATGGAAAAGTCCCATTAGCTTTTTGTTAAGGGAACCAGAGTCATGCAATCTTCGAGGTTTGCCTACAAAATTATGTTGTAAAACTGCAAGTTGTTTAGTTTAGACTGGTGTTAAACACTTTGCAAAACAAACCATATATTTTTTTAATGGCTTAAGCAGCATCTCTTTCTAGCAGGATCCAAAAAGTGAGTTTTCATTGCACAGCATCACTTGAATGTTGCTTTAACCAGAAACAGTTTCAGCTTTCAGTGACACAGTTGCACACAGATGCAGTACGATGGCGTTTGGTGGCTGCAGCTCACGTGAAGGAAACACGTACAGTACAAAGGTTTTATTTTACTCTGGTGTCTTGTTCCACTTCCTGTTCTGTGTGGCTCGTTTGTTTGAGGGATCAAAAGAAAAATCAATCCCATGAAGCTGCTGAAGGTTTTATGGCGTCTGATCTTCGTCTCATCTGTCTGCAGGAAACGGGATCTGATTCACATCTAAAATCTGAAAGAAAACATCACAGTGTTCAACTCTGTTTTATTTAATCACATAGAACAAAACAGCCAGGAAGGAAGGTTATAGATATTTAAATGCACAATGCAACTGAGGATATTTGAAACAGACCCTTTTTTTAAATAGATTCTTTTTAAACCAAACAGCAGGAAGCTGTTCTGTTTGTATTTTTAAGAAAAAAAATCCTGTTCTCAGTTTTATTCTCTTACAGAGACATAATTTCATATAATTACATGATCTAAATTCGCCTGAGAGGTAATTAAACTTTCATTTAATTAACCACTGCTACTCTTGTGTATCCTGTTACATCAAAACATTACGTAATGTATCGTGCCAGCGCTCAATGTTTTTTATTTATTCTTTTGCTTCCCCACTGTCCGCGACTGAACCATCAGCTGATGTTTGTTCGTAGGATGCGTCGAGGCGTCATGTTGCATATTTTGCATGTTCTCTGTTGTTTTTTCATGCAGAGAAGTGAGATGAGAGGCACATGTTTGTTGTTGTTGTTGTGCTGCAGGCTTTATTTTCAGTTGATTTAAATTTAAAATATTCCTCGAACTTAAATACACATTAACGTTTATCATGCTTGGTTTTATTTTGTTGCCTCCTGCATTTTCTGGTCAGAGTTTTGTTAGTAAAAGTCTATATTTAAGTTAAGAAACACAGAGAAAAAGCTTGAGAATGAAAAAATAACAGAGAGAAACTGTAAAAGCAAGTCAAAATAAAGAAAATGTGAGAAAATAATGAAAGAAAAGATACAGAGGAGATAAACACAAAAGTGAGAGTGCTGTGTTTTCTGAACAGCTTCAGTCTCTGACAGCTTTCTCCGAGGTCATTGTCTTGAAATGGAGACATCCGGAGGCCGAGGCATCGCTGTGTTTGACCAAGGAACAAAACAGACCACCATCCCCCACCAGCTCCTGCCTCCACCCCCAGCCACTGTCCAGACCCCCCCCACACACACACACAACGCCTCGAACCCCTCCACCCTCATGCATGGAGGCACAGGTGGCTGAGCTGCACACTGCAAAAAATCATGACCCCTCCCAAACATCAGCGAGCACATTTCTGCTCCCAGGGCGACAAATTCTTATGGAATGACAACCGAGGCTAAAAAATAACAAACTCCTCAGTTTGTTTGGTGTCATCCAACACTGTGCACTCTGAGGGACACAACTTAAGACATTTAGTCTTATTTGTATAGTGAATATAAAAGAGTAGCTGAGCTTGCGCAACATATTTAATTTTCCAGTTGACTGTATTTGTATGAACAGTATTGTAAAGCTGTAATAATGAAAATTTTATGTGCCAATGAGTCAAACAACTGTGTGTAATGTTAGATTTGTCACTTGTAGTGTCAAGCCAAAAGAAATTATTCACCAACTCAGCAATGACAGAACGTTTTAGATTCTTTCACCTCATTATTTCGGTCTTACGGCCTTTAACTTTACTGTGTCAATTTGCAGCTTTAATAAAAGGTGAAGTACCAGCTTCAAACAGCATAAATACAAAGTTATTGACCAGCTAACCCTGTTTGAGTTATTGACCAGCTAACCCTGTTTGAGCCATTTGGGAGACAGCGAAGGATGTTTTACAATAAATGAAAATGGGGAAGTTAGCTAGACATCAATTTGCCAGATCAACCAGTTAGTCCTCATCCATCTGTAGAAAAAAGGCCCAGTGTTTAAAATACTGCTGATGAAGCATGAATCTCACCTTTGTGTGGCTTGTTTAAGTTGGTTTTTGATAAAGCAGTGGTGTCATCACTGCCCCCTTGTGACTAATGGAGGCAAAATGGACCCTACAATTGCAGTTCATCCATAAAAACAAGATCTCTGCTCTACTTTGTGTGTTTCAAACATGTTTGAGTTTCATAAGAGAAAAAGCTTGAAAATTGGGTTGTCCAGATGTACATTTGGGCCTATTTACCTGTCTCTGTTAAAAGGAAGTAGACAGCTTTTAAACTGGACATATAAATCAAAAACAAAATGAAGCATTCAGGAGCAAATAGAGAGAATTTTCCATCAGAAGTTGTTAGAAACCAAAACAGAAATAAAAAAAGAGGCATATGTCAGATGCATGTTGATGGAAACACGACTTCGAATGAATGATAACTTTGCTCTGTGCTCACATTGCTCAATCAACACAGCAACAATGTTTTCCTTAATCTTAATATTGATGATGTTTTGAGCAAATAAGCACAATATTGCAACTTGTTATATTTTTATATTGACAACTTCTTTACAGACACTCGTGATTAACTTAAAAATATTGTTTGATGTTTTTGTGTAGCAGTGTGACTGAACACAGTGGACTGAGGAGAGAAAGTCTTCAAAGCAGGTGGGCAGATCAGGCTGTCAGCGGCTCATTTCCCAGCATGCAACAGCCCCATTTCCCCTCAGCCGTCAGTCAGCAAGCCAATTTGTTACCGACAGGTGGTCCGGTAGGAATCACCCCCATCTGCCTCCTGCAGCACCTGACTGCTGCAGGTATGTGATAGGTGAAGAGGTGTGTGTGTGGGTGTGTGTGTGTGTGTGTGTGTGTGTGTGTGTGTAGAGCTTTGTCTGCTCATTGATCATCTCATCACTTTGTCCCATCAGTCATGTCTCAAGGTGTTTGTCAGGTGTGTGTCTCTGTATTTCCACATCTTGTGTTTAAGTTAAGAAAGTGTATTTGTTTTTTTTTGTAAATCCTTCACAATTGGTTTGAAAAAATGATCCTTCCTCTTCTAATATTGATTATTGATCCATTGCATGGGCTTCAGAAAGTAACAGAATCTGTTTTACACCAATAGTGATAAATACTTGTTTATTACTGAAAGTACAGAACAGACATAAGGGAGCAAAAATAAATCAAACAGCTTTTAATAGAGTAATTGTTGTAAGGTCGCAGGTACAGTTAGTTTGTCTGTTTTCAGGCTCACACTGACTCATGATAACCACAACAATGCAGCTGTGGAGGACAAATATTTGGACTGCATATCTTATGTATGAGCCAAGATGAACTTGGAAAGTAAGACATAAAAAAAGGAAAGACCAGTGTTGCTGCAGCTCAAGAAAAAGAAGATAAATTGCAAAAAGTATTTATATTTAAGGCACAAATTTTTGGTGCTGTTTGCCCTTTTTCCACAGGTTCTCTGCATGCAAAAATATAAATATTACAACTTCAACTGTCCAGTAAAAGACTTTAGCATATGTCTGTGGTTCCTCGCTCCAAAGATCCTCAGGGATGCATTTCGAGGTTTGAACTTCCTCAGTGGTGGAAGACCTTGATTGATTTGCAGAGAACGAGCTGCAAGGACAAAAATTAAAAAAAAGAGGACAGGATGAAGCATAATTAACTAAACTGAGAGAAACCATAACAAAGTCTGATCCCGGCCATGTGCCTCAATCTTTGATGACCCACAAATCAAAGTTTTTTTAAAATTTGTGTTTACATTATTTTGTCAGTCTCATCCACATTGCTTCAGCAAACATATCAGTAACATGGAGAGAGAGACCTAAAGTGAGACAGACAGAGAGAGAGAGACAGACAGAAAGAGAGAGAAACAGAAAGAAAGAGAGAGAGACAGAGAGAGAGAGTGTGTCCTCTTTTTCTCTGGGTTTCTCAGCCGTCTGCTGCAGGTGGCCGGGTGGTCGGGTTACAACAAGTGAAAGTATACACACACACAAACACACATGCATACACACACACACACACACACACACACACACACATATACACACACACACCATTTGTCCATCTGTCACATGAATTAGAAGTAATCCATAGGAATTTTCAGATGTCATGGACGGAGAGGTGAGTGTATACAGTATGCATGTGTCTCTGAGCGCATGCATGCATGTGTGTGTGTGTGTGTGTGTGTGTGTGTGTGTGTGTGTGTGTGTGCAGGACAGAGCAGCTGGGAGTTGGAGGTAAAAACCTGCAGCAGACCAACCAACAGGCTGCTCGGACAGTCAGACACCTGTTTGAACCCCCACCACCTCCTCCTCCTCCCTCTTTGCCCCCGGACACTTGATATGAGGGAGAGGGGGGAGAGAGAGAGTTAAAGAGGGTGAGGGGAAATGGGGGTGGTGGGGGTGAGACAGAAACAGATAGAGGAGGAAGGGGAGAAAGAGAGAAAACAGCTGGATCAACTGAATGTTTCCGTTTTCTGTTTCCTGTCTCCGATTTGTCAGGACTGTTTTCTAGCAGAGACCCGAGAGTCTCAGAGCAGCAATCAATAACAATTCAACATCTGTCCGACACAAAACGGTTGATTATTAACTCTGACATGCTGTGATTGATTTATTCTACCAGATGCTGAAGCTTTGCATTTTCACTTAGAACCTTTTACAGTCAACAAATACGAGTTTAACATCTGAATATTTAAGAAATCCAGAAGTTCTCAATAAAACAAACAGGAATAAAAATGATTTGAACTTCTGATTTTAACAGAAATGAAACTCAGAAGAAAAGTTTTTCTGTTATTTTTAAAGTTGTGACATTTAGTTCAAAGTACATAAAACATGACATAGTTGTATTTGAAATAGCAAACAAACAGTGGAGCTCCAATTAATTCAATATACAAGAAATATCATCATGTACTTAATTATAATTCTTCTTTTATCTAATCTTCATTTTTATGGGTTTTCCACTATTTTAATAATCCGTTATAGTTAATTGTGTTTGTTTTCTGGTTTTCTGATTGAAATCTTTGTTTCTTGGATTGTAAGTCAGACAAAATAAGACATCTGAAGACGCCACTTTAGGCTTCAAAAAATCTGATTTTTCCCCATTTTCTGAAATTTTATTGACCAGACAGTTAAACCTGATTAAAGAGGATAATAGACCAATTAGTCAATAGTAAAAATAATTGTTAGTTGCAAAGGTAAATGAGCAAGTTTTCTCTGTATGTTGGACTGAATTTAAGTTTTCCTTAAGTCTTATGTGTCTTTTATTGGCAGTTATTCTTACTTTAAAACTTTCTGAACTTAAAAGACTGTTTAAACCAATAAACCCTCAGTTAGACATTATGTAAATCAGTCCATTAAACTGCAGTTAACAAATATTTTCTCTTTAACATGGCATTAATTTACTCCACTAATTAATCAGAAAAATCATAATAAATAAGAATGAAATTTGAAAAATGTCCATTAGCATTTCCTGTGTTTAAGCTTGATTTCTGACTTCGGTATTTTAAAGTTTGTCAGTGACTTCCTGTTGACTGACAACATGATTAATCGACTATTTGTTTCAGCTCTGCTGCACATGATAAAATAATTCTCAAGTATCAATATCAGCCTGAAAACTCATCATCGGTCCGACTTGAGTCTTTATGTCTCTGTTTAAGTTTGAAGAAGTTGGATGTTGCCTTCATGCAAGTGCTGTTATTCCACTTGCTGCATCGAGTGTTCAGTGTTTGTTTCGAGTCATCATCATGATTTATTCAGTGTCAAAATGTTTGCTGGGAAAAACTCGGGACAGACAGTTGAGAGGAAGCCCAATCGGCCTCCTGACCGCGGAAAAAAAAAAAAAACCTCAGCGCCAAAGCCGCAGTCAGACAACAGGTGAGCGGTTACGCTCTCAGGCACGTCTCATTGATATTCTAACCTATTGCACTTTCCCAGGGAGAAGACTCCCCTGTGGAAACACATTACTGCCTCGTAGCCCCTCCACCCCTGCCCCGACCCCCACCCTCCTGGCTTTGATCCTCTCAATGTGAAGCAGATCGTGGCTGAGGCTGAACGGCAGTTTAATACGAGCGGCGAGGCTCAGGGGAGAGTGTGTGAAAGTTTCTGTGCAGGTCCATGAGGGAGTGTGTGGAAGGTGGAGGATGAAGGGTGGAGAAGAGGTGCAGATATGTTTATTTCTGTCATTGCTTTAATGTTAGTTTGCAGAGGGGGGGGATTAATTAATACGTCAGTCAGCTGCAGCACATTTAAAAGCATGAAACCTCACCTGCAAATGTCATTTTTGCCATTTAAATGATGGTGAGACTCTTTAGAAAACTGCAAGAAAACACTGGGAACCTTTTTAAAGAGTCAAAATATCAAAACATGGAACTCATTAGTATTAAAAGATCTAAATGAGGAACGTAAATGTCCTGGTGGAAGCAAAAGAATAATATTTGCAGAATATTCAACATACTGTAAATTCAGTGACATCATTTTATGACTTTGTTCAATCTTCAGTATCATCAGCAGCTTTTTAAAAGACAATAAGCTTTGAATCAAAGTAAAATAACAACAGGACAGACAGGCAGACAGGCAGGCAGACGGACAGACAGACAGAGAGGGAGGGAGGTTTCCACAGTCGTACAGTACAATCACTTCCTTTCAGGAGGCTGCAGGTCGGAGCTCAGCGACGCTCCGAACACTCTTGAATCCAACACCTCTGTTTTGGCCGACCTCTGGCCGATTAAGGAGGCACGGGTCACTGCCCGGCCCCCCCCCCCCCCCCCCCCCCCCCCC
>JAPZDY010000006.1:23809260-23828829 GCA_029783645.1 Ctenochaetus hawaiiensis | reverse complement strand
CCCCCCCCCCCCCCCCCCCCCCCCCCCCCCCCCCCCCCCCCCCCCCCCCCCCCCCCCCCCGATTAGCATAACAGCCTCCACAGGAACGCTGTCAGCATTAAAACACACTTCCTCTGGAAGTGGTTTTCTGCATAATCTGTTCCTCCCACCACCTCCACCCCCAACCCGAGTGCAAAAAAACAGCAACACCACTTCCTCCCTTTTATTTTTCTCTTAAGGTCATGCAACATCTGGATCGTGATTAAACGTTTTTAATGAAATCTCGAAGAAGTCAAGACTGGTGTTAAGCACGTCTGAGCTACATGATCCAAAAGATGATTCTGGTCAGAAAATCTGGATGATTTCAGTTAATCCCAATTTAACCATCTTCATTCTTTCTGGTCATTCTTGTTAGTAATTACGTCATTGCACTCTCTGACATCTGGAAGCATGTTGAATTTAGTCTTTAAGAGCAAGATTGAGCCATCAGACAAACTTTAAAGAAGATAAAAGCTGGCAAGAAAATCTAAACTACAAGTGAAACTCATCTAATTGAAATCCTCTGAGACTGTTGGCTTATACAACTACACTAAATGAAGCATTTTACAGTCAAAGATGGACATCAAGTCAGTTTGAACTATAATGGATGCTTACAACAAACAGTTTGGGTCATAATTTTTCTTTCTCTTCCCAAGAAGTTTTTGGCTAAGTGTTTAAAACCAGTCTGACTCTTCACGTTTCCCATCAGGCCTCTTCAGATGTCGCATTGTTCTCAGATTAAAGCAATAAAACCTGAGTGAATGTATCATTACTGATAGGAATCATTGCCAAAACTATGAAAATGTGACACAAGCTGTATGAAACTATGATTTTACTTAATATCTGATGTAATCTTTACTGTAATATCTGATAGTACAATCTGTTACTCTTATAGATTAATATATTGGCTTTTATTCTCATCTGATTGTTTTGTTGGTTTAAGGTTATTGAGGACAAACTGATGTGACACATTTCATAAACTTTCTCTCATCTTCTATTTTTAAGTGCAACTTTATGGTGTACTGATGCTTAAAGTCACTTACTAAACCTGCAAATTGAGCTAAGATTTCATGGTTGACTTATGTGCCCGCAAATAAACAAATTAAGTCCTTTGTATTCAGTATAATTAGATGTTTTCAAGTAGAACATTGTGCTCGGATCATACTGCCATAAAATTACATGAATGAAGCTCATTTTCTGCAGAGATCTAACAGATATTTTCGCGGTAGGATTGTTTGCCTCTTCAGCTCTTCAGTTCTTCCAACAATGTACAGCTAAAGACTTGATATTTACCCCACAACAGTCTGCCTGTGTTTGTGTTTTTGGCTAAATGGGGTGACTTACAGGAAAGTGAGATTTGTTACCGTAATGTTAACAGACCGCAGAACTGACTGTGGTGAAGCAGCAGCAGAGGAAAAAAAAGGAGGGTTGTTTGCGGAATTATTCTCTTCTTTTGTTTTTTATTGAGTTAGTTCTCCCACCAAGCACGAAGCCTTAAAACCACATTTAACAGCAAAAAAAACACGAAAACAAATCCAACGAGCAGCGAGCACGTTCTTTGTTTCAGGATATTTGAGGCACAGAGTTTCAGCTCTGCCACATTCCCACACAAAAACCCATCCGGGGGGATAATAACACCAACTCTTCCGATTAAAAAAAAAAAAGAGAGAGAGAGAGAGAGAAAAAACCTCAACTTGTTTTCCTCGCAGAGTCATCCATATTCTCACGTTCCCACATCCGGATCAGGAAGCAGCTCTGAGCACAAGGAACAGGTGGATCCACAGCGAAGTCAGCTGGAGACTCAGATCCAGTCTGAAGATACAGAGCAGAGCAGTCCACTCTGGTTCAGTTGTCTCTGCATTTTTACTTTTAACAAGTTCTTATTAGCTTTTCATCATTTACTTTTACTTTATTTCTAACTTAGCTCTCGCTCTTTTCTTGGTTTTTCACCATTTTTCTCTGGACTTCTTCTATGGGACCCAAACAAGAAAGAATCATGTTACACTTTTATAAACATTGTTGATTTCTTAATTTCAGCCACAACACAATAATCATCAGGTCAAACTTTTACTGCCACAGAGTGACAGTATTACTGAGTCGGGGGGGATTCCCCACAGTCGAGGGGGTAGTTTAGCACTTTTTCCCACTCATGGATACTCCTCTGTGGGCTCGTTTCATGTTCACAAGCATGGTTCTTATGTGTAAACTATGGCTTTAGAAACCAATAAAACATCACAATATTCATTGCATTTCTGACCGAGAGAGCAAGAGCTTTTTACTGGAATCTCTTTTCCATACCGGAAAATCAGTATGTGGCGTGGGCCGTCATGAATAAATAAATAAATCTCTCAGCTGTTCTTTTGGTTTAGTACTGAATAGCAAATACAAGTCTCTTAAAATACCAAAATAAAAGATTTTAAGGTTTCTTAAACATATAAAAACACAAAGGCTGAATAATGAAAGTGGACAGATCCTCATTGATGTCACCCCTTAGTTTTGTGTTTTGGAGCCAGAAGTGACCATATTTGGATGAGAGGGCGGAGCTTAATGACTGTATGACAGCAAAACAGTTAGCAGCTACTGTCATTTAAAATAGAAATATTCTTAACTATGCATAATTTTAAGCCTTAATATAATTTAAATCAGTGAATTACATAAAAACTCATCCTGTATAGTTGTCATGAACAAGTAAATTTTAAGACAGGACCTTTAATAGAATTAACTCATTCATAGAGTCAGCCTCAAGTGGCCATTCATAGAACTGCAGTTTTTCTGACTTAAGTGTCGACTTTTTTTAAGCCTCAGATGTTTGCGTTTCCATGAACATCATTGTGTTAGTATTTTAATTGTGAGCCCGTTAGCATGCTAAAGTTAGCTCACAGCACCACAAGTCCCAAATAAACCTTCACAGAGCTTCTAAACTCATAAATGTTTCTCTATAGGTTCATACCTTTGCCAACCTTCAAGAATAGAGTACAACAAGAGCTCAAGGTAAAGAGAAAGTGGATTATAGTAGAATAAAAAGTGAGTCAGATTAAATGCATGTAAGATGGTGAGTCGAGCTTATTTTAGTGGACATCAGAAAGACGTTAGATGAGCTTAGAATAGAGAGAAGTATAAGAAAATTTTATAGTAGTACAGACTCGCTGTACAAAATAGAAAAGACCGAGCTCAATCTCTCTCTCTCTCTTACACACACACGCACACACACACACACACACACACTCGGGGTGGACAGATATTGCAGCGTGCCAGGACTTGAGAGGAAACAGATTGGAGAAACGGTCCGAGTGCATATTTTGGATTTCAGATCAGGTTTCATCCTCTCGACCCTGCAGCACCGGATAGATTTGATTACGGCAACAACCACAGGCCAAATCTAATTAGCACATTATTCACAGCAGGATGTCAGCCTTGTGTTTCAGCGTGAGCCTCGATGTCTACGCTGTTTCATGGTCATCGGCAGGCAGCTGACAGCCTCCTTCCAACAGGCCTCAGAGTGTCTATACTGTTCAGTGGAATAAGTGAGAAAAAGTGAGTGGAAACTAAAGGATGTACAGAAAAAAACAAAAGATTTAAGATTTAAAAGTTTAGATTACAGAAAGAGTGATGAAAATGTTTAGATTTAGCTTTTACAAGTGTGCCGGGATGAATGAATCATATGAATCATAAATACAGATAATCTAATAAAAGAGAAACTAAATAAAGAACAAGCGAAATATTTAAATGGATGATATTCATGGTTTTATTGCTGAATAAATATCTTTAAAAGACACTACAATGCTTTTACTGACACATCAAAGAGCACCAATAACATTTTGTGAGCCCAGTTTCAGACAATAAAACCCAAAATGGATGGTGACCCACAAAAAAACAGGACTGAGTCGTTTCTGTTGCTGATTCACTGCTTTAAAAAAACGAATCAAAAGAAAAGAATGTTTTGCTTGTGTTAAACAAAAACAAAAACAAATCTTAAGCCAAAAAATGTTTCAAATAATCATAAAAATCCGTCCCCATGTTTATTTCTGTCTTGCACACTGATGCCACTTCAACTGTAAAGCCTGTTGTTTTGTCTTTGGGTCGAAGTCGTAGACTCAACTCTTGTCCTCTGTAATAATCGTCAACATTAAGTTTGGGTAACATCAAGCTGTTGATGCAACTTGTGCTCTGGATTCAAGAAATTGCAAATGTGCTCAAATCAGTCGTCACATAAACACCTGTAACTCAGGTGCTGATGATGATCAAGCCATGCAACTTTGAATATGAACTAATGAAAGTCAGAGCTTGCACCTGCTACATGCACATTACGGTGCAGCTTCGTTAGTGTGCAAAAGGTACTTGAAAGTACCTCTAACCTGTAAAAACAACCGTCTTTTAGTATCTCAGTGTTTGCTGAAATGTTGCAACGCGAAGACGTTAGAGTTTAGTCCGTTTGTAATTGGACAAAAACTTGTAGCCACAGTTGCCAAAGATGCAGACAGCTGCCTTCCATATAAAACACAGAAAACCGATGTTGTTGGTCGGCAGCACAGCAGCGACCACTCGCTGTCTGAAAGTACTTAAACTCCACACAGATGCAAACAGACAGAGGAAGTTTCTTTCGAAGAGCAGTGAAGATCTCACATTTGTGTCTCCAGGCTGAGAGTCTCTGAATGGGGCTTAGACTTGACTCACTGGGCACAGTGGTGTGGCTTTGCTGCTTGACTTGGCCATATCCTGACTGAAAAGCTTGAAGGGAAGAAGGAAAATTTCATCACAGAATTTAAACGTTATGAGGATCTGTGAAGGATTTGTTTTTTTTGTTCATTGTTCACTTTGAGCCCCGTGGCTTGACTTAACTGCTTGAGTTGAACTTGATTTGTTAGCTGCTGGTTACTTCCTACCAGTGATGGTTGGACCACCCAGACATTAGATTAGTTACGCTGTGCATCACCATTTATGCTCTCAGCATAAAACGTCAAGGGTTATGAGCAAAAGAGTCTGTTACCATGAAAGTATCTTTGAGCAAGGCTCTTAAATCTTCATAGGCCTGACAGGAGTTCCTGAACAACAAGGTTTGATTAAGTTTTGGCCTCTAAAACTTCATGTTTTGGCAAAGTTTGGCTGCTGATAAGAAACAGGATGCAAACATTCATGTAGCATCTGCTTTTGCCTTTTAATATAAAACAATCACTCTTCATGCAGCTACGGGGAGTCACTTTTCATGTACACAAGAAGACATATGCAGTGAGCAAGAAATACTGTCATTGCTTTGATGGTTAAAGTCTCAAAATGCAGCTCTGGATGTACATATGTAAATTGAGTTGATTGAAAAATGAAGAACTCAGCTGAAAAAACACTAAGAAGAGTCTCTTAAATCATTGGCAGTAAAAAATACTTGAAAACTGTGAGAAAATCTGTCATTTTTTGTGAAAGAATCTCTAAAAAAAACCTGTTAGAGCTTAAACAAAGACCTGAAATCAACCTGTTGTTAAAATGCTTGTTTACAATTTGTGTCAGTTGCTAAAATAGCAAATAAGCACAAGCTAAGTTGTAAATGTCTAATGTTGAAACCATTAACAAATTCACAAAGTTAAGTTTCTTCTGGGCAAATAAATCAGGCCTAGCCTAGTCAGATGAGCATGAACTGATGAAGCCACTTGGATTAGAGGCGAAACGTCTTCACAGACATATTACTAAGTCCAGTTGCCTTCGATTTATTTGCCCAGAATAACTATGACCTGGATGAATGAGAACATTCACAGATAAAGTTAAGTTTCAAACTACTACCAAGTTTTTACAGATTCAAGTGTCTGCAAACATGTAAACCTTTGCAACTGACCACAGCCTATGGGGACATGTGACTTCAGTCTGAGAGGGGGGTCAAAGGTCGCGGTTTAGCTGCCTTTGCCTGACTGACCGGATTGACCTTGCCATCCTCACAGCTCGGACTAATCTACACCCGATCAACAGGGTCACATAGATTCAATTCTACCAAATTAGCTCCGTTTCTTGAACCTGTTCAGTTCAAGATTCTTGTAACTTGGTGCCTTCTAGTCCACATTTCCACCAGTTTTAAGTGGAACCTTTGTAATCGATGATACATGACCGACAGAGAGTATTTCACGATGCACAACAATCTGCAGGATTTGAAACGTCCGCTTCTGCTGTTTTTTTGGTTCCAGTAGGGAATCAACTTTTTATCAGCTAATGCTAATGTTAAAATATGTGCAAACCAGAACCGAACACCATATTGGTGGAAAAACATCACCAGACTTTTATATTATATAAGGCTGCCTTTTATGGTCCATTTATGGGAAGTTTTAGTGAGAAAAAATCTCCTCAAATAAAAACAAACACTTGTCACTGTGGCTGAAATTCTGGCAGAAATCAGCAGATTTTGAAAGATTAACAGCTTTATAAGGAGACCTGAGGGAAAATTTAGAAAATGTGACATAAATAAAAGGGAGTGATTTAACATGAAGAGAAAATCATTCTTCATTAACGCAGTATTTCATGATTAAAGTGGGAGGAGTTAGAGAAACAGCTGATGCCATAAGGTTCATCTGTGCAGCAGCCTGCATGAAAAGGCAGCTGTTGGACTGTGAGCATCAATAAATTCTGTGATGTTGAGCCAAAATATTACTGCTAATGTGATCAAGAAGTAAATGTTTGGGTGGAGTGTCTCTCTGCAAACTGAGTTAGATTAAAGCGTTATAAATCTCAGATTAAGTGTTTTTCCTTCTGTGGAGAAAATTACCACACAAAACTCATAAAAATAAGAAAACTGATAAATGCAACAAGTTTGCACATCAAACTTAAGAATTTAAGATTCAATGTTTATTTGCAGAATTTAACTGCTTTTCCAAGAGTCAGACACTCGTTTGGATGCAAGTTTATGTTTAAGACAACTGATAATGAAAAAGGGAAAAAGTTGAATTTTGCAGCTAGATTGCAATTAAAAATTTTACCTTGACCAAACTCTCCATCCTGAGTCCAGGTTCTTGACTTGCACTGCTCAGGTTTGGGCCTCTGGGGACATGTGACCTCTGTGCATGTCAAAGGTCAAAGGTTAAACACACCAAACTCACCTTTCTCTGCTGAACATGGAAAAAGCAAAAACACAGCAAGAACAGGAGATGCTCGCTCGAAGCAACACTGACAGATTAAAGCCCCCAGGTTGATGGTGATCTTTTTAGATGACTCATTTGTTTTAATAATATTGAAGTTACATAATTAACAGTCCAACCACTGCTAGCTGTCTGCTAGATGTTACGCAGTCATTGGTAACAATGTTTATTCTTATAAGCTCCACCTTCAGGTGCAAATATGGTAACTTCTTGTTTCAGAAATGTGATTTTCATGTAAACAAAGTTCTGCTAGTGAGGTTGCATTTAGATACAGCTGTGCTTTGAGCTAAATGCTAACATCAAACAAGCTAACATGCTGATGTTAATCATGTGTAGTGTTTTACGCTGTTTCCTATCTTGCTGACACACTAACTTTTGCTAATTTGAGCTTTAAAAAAAGGAGATACAAGTTAAGGAATCATCATAATTGTTTAAAAAGTCATCTTAAGAGGATCAAAGATGCTCATAACACATTATATGACAATCCATCCCACAGTTTTCAAAATATGAAACTCAGAATCACAAATGTGGAGATTTTAGGATTTATCATTTTACCAATGCTAGCTATGACACAAAGCTAAACGCAGAAAGAGTCTGACACACTTTAATTAGATGCATAAATATTTACAGATATTAAAAGCCAGTGTTTTATTATTAAGAAATTGTTTTTCTGGTGTTGAAATGTTCAGTTTTAGCTCCAAAGTGATGTTTCTGACGTTATTGCAATAATAGTTATGTGACTTCGTTAAAGAGCAGTAAAGTGAGGAGCTGAGGGTGGATGGGTGGGAATGTTGGGACCGTGTCAGACTGAAATTTTGCCTCTTCAGTGGGAACACATGGTCGTGCTGTTCAGATTCAGACCTCCGGGGAACACAGACAATCCTGTACTCTCCACTGTTGTTTGAGATGAAGAACTCCCAGCTGTCCTGTTGTAGTTTTGGGCCTCAAAAATGGCTTCCAGGGACATGTGACCTTAATGTCAAAGGTCAAGGTTCAGTGAGCGCAGACTCACCTTCCCCTCCCTGACGCTGAGGACAAAGCTCACATTGAGTCGAGGCCCTGGGAGCCGAGGGTCTCTGAAAAGTGTCTTTCCAGGATTTAGTGATATTTTTGTCGGGCGGTTCTGCTTCAGCTTAAGAAAACAAATGAATGTTTTCTGAGCGGACAGAGAGCTGCTGTTCATTCACTTGTAAGAATGCTAGATTTTCCTCTAACACTCCTCTGTTTATAAGATCCAGCTCTATATGACCTTCCTGCCTCGGTGATATCTCAAAGTGGATGAAAGGACGCCACCTCCAACTCAATCTCTCTAAAATCCCTTTAAGACTTTGGGATTTTTGGTTTGTTTGAGACATTAAAACATGATAAAATCTTTGGTTTTCAATCCAAAACTGGTGGCCTTAGTCTGCGCTGTGAGACATGAAGCCAAGGCTGACTGAGCTTCGGTGATCAACACAGAATAATAAACAGACGTGAACTTTTAAAAAATGACCCCTGAACTTTCTACTCCTGTTCACAACGGCTGCATTTATCCGGGCTGAGGACTGTGGAGGTCCTGCCTCGGTCCTGACCTGCAGACCTTCCACTTACAGGCTCCAAAACAACAGCTGGCCTGGACGAAGGGCGGGAGATAAGGGAGGGCAGGATGGGAGGAGAAGGAGGGAGGAGGAGGAGGTAAATACAGGAAGTTGATAGGAGAGGAGAGAGTGGTGGAGAGATGGAGATGCAGAGGAGGATGAGGAACTGTGGAGGAGTTTATAGATGCTCTGAAGTCCGGATTTAAGATAGCAAAGTTATCTGCCTTGAAAAAAAAGAAATATTAAGGTCCTTTAAGCTCTAAAAATGTGTTTATCTGAATCAAATGTATAAATATGCTCTGAATTTTACATTTTAGAGGTCAATTTGTGGGTTTTTACTTCAGAGAGGGTATTTTCAGGTTTTGTACACTTAAAGCTTCAAGTTTCCACATTACATGCATGTTAGGTACATGCTGGACTGTGATTGGCTGCCACAGTAACTGTGATGTCACAACATCAAGAAAATCTGAGAAACTTTTTCCTTAAATCAGACAAGCAAGAAAACAGACTTTAAGATACATATGTTCAATCTGATAATGAATAAAGACAAACTGCAGGATCTGTAGAGGTTTCACACACACACACACACACACACACACACACACACACCACACTCTGAGCCAGCTCAGCTCAGCTTAAAGATGTTTTCAGCTGTTGCTGCCGGTTGTAGAAGTGGCTCTTTGTTCACTAAGAGCTTTTGGGCTTTTCACCCTTCCCCTTTTCCTCCCCATTTCCTCCCCTCTTCCACCTCTCTGCCTCGCTTTTTACCCTCAACCTCCACCCAAACCTTCACTCTACCTCACCCACTCCTTCTCCTTCTTCTCCCTCTTCTTCAGGTTCTCCCTCTTTCAGATTAAAATGTCTTCGCTGAATGATCTGCAGGTTTTGGCATCTCGGTTCCTCCATCTGTGTTGTTTGGAGGAACCTCTACAAACTGTGAGATGATGCAACGAGTAAAAATGTGACCTTGTTTTGGCTGAGAATGACTTGGCGTTATCAGACTGAGTGTTTAGATGCTTCGGATTCTTTATTTCTTATAATCACGTCAGTTATGCAAATCAGTTGATAAAGTGTTTTTTAATGAAATTAGGAAATTATGCAACTCTCTTTGGGAAACTGAGTATTTTATAATTATAATGTCAGTAGTTGTTAAAACAAGATCATCTGCACTGAAGAAGTCATCTCTAGAGTCAACAAAAAAAAGACTACCAAAGCTCATAAAAATATCAATGCCAACGTTGTGTTTTTCCACTTATTTTGAACTTCCTTACTCTGTCTTTACCACTTAATTTTAGTCATTTGCACTGATTGTTCTGCCTTAGACACCTCAGAACATTTAAGTAGTTTTCAGCGTAAACAGTTCAACTCTGGAGAACAAATTCATGGTGTGCAATCCTGCAAAAGTCAAAGGAAACCACCAGTATATATGTGCCTTTTTCTGCTTGGATACTGCAGGTTTTCCAGGTCCTGCAAAGACTGCTGTTTGGTCTCTGTGTCTTGGCCTCAAGCTTTTTCCCTCAGTGATGATCCTTCATATAAAGTTTAGCCCATTCTGAGCCTGTTGATGGAGAACTTTGCAGACTTCAACACAATTTGAGATTTAGGAAAATTACAAATGCACTTGTACCAGTGGTCACAAATACAAGTGTAGCTTGGGATATTTACTTGAGAAAGCTGAAGCTTGAAGCTGCTGCATAAACATCATTTTTCAGAGCTCCATTAGTTTGCAAAAGGATTAGTCTTGGAAGTTTTTGATCACACCTCATTGTGGTATTTGTTGGCAGTAATAAAGATAAAGAACAGACTTGTTTTTGTGATTTGTTTTATGAACAAATGTGAGTTTTATTGCAAAATTAAAAGTATTACCTTCATGCTTGCACATGCTGAGCCTCTTTGAATCTGTCCGTCTTTTCTATGACTTTTAAATCAAATCTGCTCTTCTACGTTAAAATAAAAACACTCTCACTGAGGTGGCACATTTAAAGAAACCTCAGGGACAAACTGCACACTTGCAAAACTCTCAACTCATCATATGAGCGTCCATCTTTTCTCTCTGAACCCCCCTTGCAGCCGGAGCCTTGCAGGGGTCTTGAAGAAATGCAATCAGATCTCTGGATCCCTCCTGGCATTTGTTCCCCTCGGCTTGTTTTCACTGTCAACACAACACTTGAGAGAATTAAAGGGAGCCAAGTACCTGGAGCTCAGGAGGTAATAAAGCAGTCAAAGCACAATTAAAGCTTCAGAAACAAGTTGAGTCAAGCTTATTTCATTCCAATTGGCAATACAGAGAATCATTTATGCAGGATGCATGTGTGTGTGTGTGTGTGTGTGTGTGTGCACTCATAAAGCAATGTGATGCAGGGAAAAAAAAGATTTTTAATGCTTTTTTTTTAGAAAAAGCAGTTCATTCAACAGTTCATATGTGGAATGAAGAGCATCTGTTGTTCTTATCCTCTCTCTCTCACACACACACACACACACACACCAGTCAAGGAAATTTAAACCGATGTGATGAAAATTGGTAGAAAAACATCAATTTTTCACATTTGAGAAGCAAATATTTGATATTTTTATCACACACACACATTGGTACAGTTGCTCACACTGTGTGTTTCAGTGCTTATTTAATTCTTTTCCCCCTGAGTAATCTTCTTCATCCGACGTTAAAACCTCACACAGCGACTTTCACACTCCTGTCAGATTCCTTCTGCGTGGCTGAAAGGCTGACTGTATCTGGGTGGGAATCAGTTTTCACCACTGGATGATTCGGACATGAACGACGGTTTTGTGTGTGCAACTGTGTGTGTGTGAGTGAGTGAGTGAGTGTGAGTGAGTGAGTGTGTGTGTGGGTGTGTTTGCTTGCAATGCAGAAAGAGCTGTAGAAAAACTGCAGCTCGAATCATGCGAAAAAGATCTGGAAAAAAAGTTTTAATATAAATGTATTTTTATCAGCTTTAATAGACATTTATGAGTATTTTTTGCATTTAACCAGAGTTCTCGTAAAATTAGATTTTATGAAGAAAAATCCAGACTGGTCCAGCCCTGTCTTACGAGTCATGCAATTTATTGGATTAACAATTTAAACAATTTAGTACTTGTCAGTTAAATTCTTATTCTCCAGCTGCTTTTCGAGGTTTTTGTGCAGGTTTACATCCATTCAGGTGAACTTACCTCTGTGATGTCATTTATTAACATCTAACTTGAAGTCAAACTGTTTCATAACAGTCTGACAACAATGTGCCATTGACCAGTGGTGAAAGATGTTTTCAGATCCTTTAAGTTCTCGATAACATCAGTTGCAATCGTCTGCAAATAAATTAAAAAGTTTTATGACATGACTTATGACTCAAAGTCAGTATGTCTCAAACACTGTCCTCTCCCATCAGCATCCAGATCGTCTTCTGTTTGGTGTCACTGATGTAAAAGCGGCTGCATAAAGCTGCATGTTTCTGTTTTTGTCTTCAGCTTTCCAGTTTTTGAAGAAAAACTCCACAAAATAGAGCAGTTTCATGGATATAAACCATCAATTTTTTATTAGCTTGGTTGTTTTGTTATTTTTTTGGACCCACACAAACAAGATGAAGGTGTCAGAAGGAAGAAGAAGAAGCCTGAAAGAGCAAGAAAACCTTGAATGCATCTTAATGTGGACACCAGAGATTCTCATTAAAACCAGGTGTTAATGTAATCAGGTTAAATGCACACAAAAGATCTTTTCACAGCCCGTATGAAGAGAGGAAATCACTCCAGTGATCAATAACTCTCTGGACACACACATTACACTATGGTTGACTTTCTTAAACACATGATAGGAAACTGTTGAGTTTGATGGCTGATTAACAATCTGTTCAACGTAAACTGTCATTTTTGATTTGCGAGGTGTTTTAACATCATTGGAGAGGAAGTCGCATTTAACAACCTGACGAATCAGGAGCTTCCCTGCCAGCAGAACAACACGAGGAAAAGTTAAAGAGTGTGAAATTAAATGTTGTGCTGTAAACTGTGGCTGCTCTCCATCTCACTCCATCTCACTCCATCTCACTCCACATCTGTCTGAACTCTTTCTGTCTCACTCCACAGCTCTCTGTCTGTCTGCACCAGTCGTGTCTTTCTCTCTTCCTTATTATTGCTGCTTGTGTTTGTTGTGGTTCTGAAACGGCATGTAAACATCCACACACACACACACACACACACAGAAACACTGCATACGTTTTACATTTAGCCCTAACAAGGCAAATTAAATTGTGTTTTTTTGATTTGGCAGGAAATGAGCTGCGAATGCCGTGTTGTTTGCGGAGTAAATGAGATTCTGAGAGACGAAGCCAAGAAGGTTATAACTGGATTTATGATGTTCACAGAAAAAGTAGGAGAGAGTTCAAGATTTCGAAGAGCGAGAAGAAGCTTCATGCATCAAGAGTTTTTGTTTCTTTTTTTGTTTGTTTTTTTCGGAGCTTGCACATATTCATAATCTGTCATGAACAGTTTTAGTTCATCAGGAAAACACTCAGTTTATATCATTTGGAGACACAAATCAATCAACCAGTGACCTTAAACTGTTGGTTCTCCTTCTGTTTTCACTTTGCTGCTGCAGCCTGGATGTTTTTATTAACATTAAAATATTCAGAAACAAATCATCTGTGTTTCTGTGGCTGCATGACACAAGACTTGTCACCAATAATTCAATAATTTGGCTGCTGTGTTCATTATCAGCTGTGTGAAACTACAAAAGAAAACATGAAATTTCAACATGAAATATTGGTATTGTGTTGATAACATACATACAATAATATCATGTAAATAATGCAGTTCATTTTAAATAATTTCCGTATTTTTCTATTGTGTTTTGTCATAATAAATGAATTAAATGCACCTCAATATTCATGAAATCCACAACTCATTTTTTAAACTATTGTTTACATGCTCAACACTTATGTTTTGAATGCAATTAATTCACCAAAAAAGAGACAAAACCCACAAAAAACAGTCAATGAACTTGACCGATGACTTTATAATGAAGTTGTTAATGCACCTCATGTCACTTAAGTTTTATAATCTGACACACTAATGAAACAGCAAACAAACTATGCGGAGCTTTTCTTGGGTCCGTTTGCATCATGTTAAAAAATCTAACACCAAAATGATACTTCCAAACTTAAACGAAGCCGACGGAGTCAGAGAGTGAGTCAGGACCCGCGGGAGGCTGGGTAAACCCAACATGCTGACAAACACAACATCCCTGAGAGTGAAAGTAACAGGCGAGAAAGTTTATTCATTACAGAAATATCTGAGAGACGGGTGAGGACAGGGGGAGACGTGACCACAGGGAACATTCAGCGGTTTGTCGGACACACTGGATGTTTGTCCTGATGAGGGAGCAGCAACGAAGCCCGACACCGATTTCTACGGAGTCCTGCAACCAGAATATGAAATCTACACATCGTCAGGCGTGAGAAAATGCTGGAAAATAAGAAACCTCTGACAAAAACTTGGTGGAATCACAAATAAAGACTTGATTCAAATTTTTCATGTCAACATTCAAGGCTGAACAAGTTTAAAAAAGACGAGATTCATCCAAACCACTGCATAAACATCAAATTAAATCTTAACAGAGGCCACACATGACACCAAAGAGAGGAAAAAGGAAGAAATTAGAGAGAAAATCCAGGATTTGTCAGACTTGAGTGATTTAGACATTTAGAAAGCCCAAGGTGGCTGCAACTTTCAACAAATAAATACATAAATAAACAGACTAATATCAAGGTTTATAAATTAGCTGAATTGCAAGGGACATGATGGAGTAAAGAGGTCAAGAGGTGCGATTAAAAAAGGTTGAATTGAGGTCAGCGATGAGCATTGATAGGTCAAAGTAAGGGATCTAAACATGAGACTCGGGTGGAAATCAGGCTCTAAATGAGAACAATAATTGAAAAAATTTTAAATATTGCGCTCTTTTTCCGCTACATATTATTTTTCCCCTTGATGAACTAAAAATATGGCAGGTCTGTGGCCTTGAGGTCAAAGATATCGACATTAAATTTCAGTGTCACTGGTTTGAGTCGTTTACGAGTCTTTGTTTCATGTCATTCCTCATTTTTCTCTCCTGTTTCTCCTCCATTAAAACTGTCAAATCTCCAATAAAGAAATAAAACGCCAAAAGATTTAACAAACAGATAAGAAGTCTGTGCAATCAATGTGCAATTAAACTTGTACTCCAGTAAGTCTGTCAAAAACCCGGAATTTGTCAGATTAAACTTTATGCTTATTTTTTAACATGATTTTAAAGTTTTTTGTTGTGACAGTGTTTAGGCACAAAAACACCATGATTAAGGTCAGGAAAAGATCACATTTTGGTCCAAAATATAACAGTTTTTGCAACAAATGGCTTGAAAATGTCTTAATATGTAGTGAAAAATACCTGTGTTCTGCAGGAGGCTGCGGCTATTTCCTGAAAGCAGTGTGTACAAATTCAGACCAAATCTTTTGCAAACTTTAAAAAATATCATTATTAAAAATTGTATTCCTCATGTTTTTACAGAGAAAAATTGTGTTTATTAACTTTGAATGACTTTTTTCATCATGCAGGCTCCTCTGGACACAAACCTCATTTTTCACTGAACGTTTTAATCCTCCATCGTCAGTCAAAACTCATCTGAAGCTTCTTGTTGGTTGTTTTGTTCATTGTTTTTCCATCAGTGTGTAGAAATGGCTCAGAAACCACCTGCACTCTGATGAGGTCATGTGAATTTGTTATTAGCTGCCCACGGATGTGCCGGTCATAGCTCTGAATGGTGTCCATGGCAACAGGCGTCACGGGGCCCCCCGGCATACAAGTGGCTGTGAACATGGAAGTGGGGCCCTTGTGACTTATTTATACTGTTATTCATCAATGTCCAGTTTAAATAAAACTGAAAGTTAAAAAAAAAAGATGTTTGCAAACTAGTTTATATTGTTTGCATGAAGTTTAGAGGTTAAAAAAAGCTGCAAACTATAAGAAATATAGAAATTAATGTAAAAAATATATAAGAACATGTTGAATGTGAGTGAAAATTAGGTATATTTAAAAAAAAATGGAGCAAAAACAGGAAAAAGAAATAGCATGGGGGTTGTATAATGTGAGTGGATCCCACCGCCTCACCCCTCCGTCCCCTGTAATGTCTTTTGACGCGCAGTTTTTAGCGATTAATGCGAGGCAGATGCACGTAATGCTTCTGTGTGCGGAGCTGGCCGGCCTCAGAGGCAGCGGGAGTGCTCAGGCTATGAGATAATGCCAGAGAAAAGAGGCCAGCCTGGGACTAACACACACACACACACACATACTGCTGCCACTGCTGCTGCTGCTGTATGTGTGTGTGTATGTGCATGTGTGTGTGCAGTCACACTAAACCCCACCAGCGGATGTTTTACATCCTCTTTCCGCTCAATTACCACCTCTCAGATATCTGATAGATGACAGATATCTGTCCAAGATAACTTTGCGTGTTTTCTCAGCCAACTGCAGCCATGATTTTTCGTCATCAGACATCGTTTTGCATTTTTGCATTCAACAACAACAACAAAACAATATGTGAGTCACAGGAGACTATTTGTTTCCTCCCATAAAAGGCCATAATGAGCACCTCTTCCTCCTAATGACTGACTCGCTCGGCTCTAATGCAGGTTGTAAACGTTGCAGTGGCGTTCTTGGCTGCAGTCCGAGGCCTTCGTTGATTCTTGGCTCTCTCCTTGTCGTCTTCACCCCGTGATTTTTATTTTTTTATTTTATTAGATCCTCGATGAGTTTCCTCTCAGCTGTTTGTGCTATTTGTTCACTCATGATCACCTCTAATGGGTCTAATGGGGAAGTGTGTGTGTGTGTGTGTGTGTGTGTGAGTTTGGTATTATAAGAATGAGAGAAAGTATGTTTGTGTGTCAGAGTTCCTCAAACCTTTCTCTCACTTTCTGTGTGTGTGTGTTTGTATATGTGTGTGTGTGCATTCCTGGTCCGGCCTCTCCGGATCTCGGCACAGCGCGTCACTCTAATCCCAACCTTCCTGTTTTCCTGCAGGAGAAGTGAGGTGGAGAGGAAGAGCAGATCTGATAATTAGCCTGATAACAGTCACAGTCAGTTTACCTGTTGGAGAGAACAGAGGAGAAAGTTAAGGACCGAGTTCAAATCCCGCTGGGAAACATTTTCCCTGATAGTAGTTTTTATCCAGTCGGGGAAGCTGTTCATTTCCTGAGGATGCTGCTTAATGCCTGGCAGTTGGAATTCTTCTACATTCCCAGTTTCCCTGGGAATTAGTTTCACATTAAAATGCCAAAATCTGTGTGTTGTGGGAAGTAGTGTGTCCTTGACGTAACCCAGAGTTCACATTTTGTCACAGATTAGCAACCAGAGTTTTATTTACCATAACCACAGTTTTCCTCCAAACATAACTATATTATAATATAGTTATGTTTCCATGCAGAAACACAGTGGAAAGTGAGACATTTACATTAGCATTGGATTTAAAAATGTCCAATCAGTTGTTCAATAGTGACATTTTTGTGCACCAAAAGGGCTGCAAAATATTGGATAGACATGAAACTCAACTTGTTGGATCAAAAGATAAACAGCTACGTTAAAAAAATTTGGATTTAAGGTGGTTTAAGAGCTCAAGAATGTGCAGCTTTAATATATAATATGTAACATTTCTGCACCAAAATGTCCAAAAAAACGACTGTCTTTGTTTTGCAATTTGTTAAGTTGTGTACTTAAATTATCCCAATTGTATCCAGCAATAATAAAACTAAAAGAAATCTGTTATTTCACTCAAGGCAACAGCATTTTACATTTTGTCTCCTGCTGTGAAATTTCCAGGGTAAGATTAAATTAAACAAATTCCATAATCCCATGCTACTTTACGACATTTTGTTTTAATTGATTTGATTATGAGACATCTGGTTTCAGAAATTACATTTTGTGCATTTAAAAAACATGCAAACAAATAAACACAGACATATCAAGAAAACATCTACGCTAATATGAGACACACTCGTGCAGTATTCAGAGGATCGGCTGCAAATTAAAAAACAGACAGACAGACAAATTCTCAGATGAAACTTTTTTTTAATGAAGAACATATCTGGAAACTGAAAAACACAAACATTTCAGCTAGTTTACAAACACCACTCACAGACAGCCGACTTTAATGACTTCACGAGTCACAAATCAAGACAAAAACAAGCATTTCACCCGTGTTCATCACTTTAAAGTCAATTCTGATCTCATGTTTTCTTCATTTGCTAGTGTTTATTAAGTTTGTTGGGTCTTGAACTCTCAGATCAACAGTACTGACAGGAAGCTAAAGTAAGACAGGAAACTGTGAGGAGAGACATCAGCTATAACTCTTGAGATTCTGCAGAAACACTCAAACATCAAGAAATATAATAAGAAACTTAACTCAAAAAACCTTCAGTATTGTTTAATTATCCAAGCAAATGTTAAGGAACATTAAAGATAAAATGCAATAAAACTCTGAAATAACCGTTTACAGTTGAGAAAAATGTCAGTGACACATTGAAGCCTCATGCGAAGAAGTGAGGCAAAGCTTAAAAAACATCGAGTCTCCAGAGAAGAAACCAAAGAGAATTTATTTTTTAAATCCTGCTTTATTTCCTGCTTTTACGTCCAGCAAATATCCTGGCACATTATAGCTGCAGCTCTAATTATTGTTGATTCGCTTATCGTCTATTGAGTTTAAAAAAAAAAAAATTGAAAGGAAATACCAGGAATCAATATTCACTTTCCTCAAAACCCCCAAAAATGCTTGTGAGAGATGGAAGTATGTTCTCAACAGCCACAGAAACATATTTATTGAATAAATGACTTTGACCTTGTGTGATCGGACTCACAAGTGATGCAGTTTAATCACAAAACAGCCCAAAAGTGGTTTTGGATTTCCTGAAAGTTAAGAGATCTGTGGACCGCAGCCTCGTCGCCCGCTGTGCTCTGCGTGTGGACGGAGCCTCATGCGGTTTGTGACTGTTAGTCGATGTATTATAATGTTGGCAAGTTCACTTCTTTGTCTTCACTTTTGGCTGAATGTATTAAATAAAGGCCAACATGGGCTGACGCGGAGAAACAGTAATGACTGAAGCAAACATGAGAGAAAGTTCATGACAGATCCTTGATTTTTCTTCAACTAAAATGAAACGGTGAGCTGATCTAAGTCAGAGATATTCATTTTTTTAGTGGTTAAATACGACAGAGTATATTTCCTCAAGTATATCTTCGCATACTTTACTTAAGCTTTTTTCTTTGTTGCCTCAGGAGAATATTTCACTTTTTTGCTTCACTTCAGTTCTTTAACAGCTTCTAGCCATCAGTTTATGCAAATACTGCAAAGATTGGTCAGTTTATAAGTTATTATATAAAGGAAAATGAACTGGTGACCATTATCATCATTTCAACATTTTCTTTTTCATTTTTCATGCAAAACATTTTATGGTTTCAGCTGCAGAGGAGTGAGGATTTGCTGCTTTTTATATCTTTGTAATAAAGCGTAGGTTTGGACTATTTGTCTGATAAAACATTGTGAGGGAATCACTTTGGATTCTGGGTAATCGTGAGAGAATTTTTCACTATTTTAAGAATTATTAAGAACCAAAAAATCATTCAGTTAATGGAGAAAATAATCAGAGGTTTGGTCTATAAATGTCTACAGTTGCCGTCACGTACCAAATAGTTAAAAACCAGCTGCAGCTCCAGCAGCTCCAACGATAAAACCATTATATAAAATATATTATCTAATATATTTTATAAAATATTACATAGGAGACATTTCTTTGCATTCCGTAGTTTTACTTTAAATACTGTAAGTTTCATTTCCCTAATTTACATAATTTTA
>JAPZDY010000006.1:23782011-23803156 GCA_029783645.1 Ctenochaetus hawaiiensis | reverse complement strand
CACAAAATTTATGAACACATATCAAAAAGACAACAGAAATGCGCTAATGCCAATAATCAGTTCTGGTATTGATAAATTAGCTAAAAAATATCCATCCCTACTTTTTATCCTCCACAAATAATGACCAGTAGTTTATATGTACACTAGCACAAGTTAACTTTACTAACATCCTGAAGACAAATCAGCAGTAATTTGTTACATCACATTATGTTTGCAACACACAATCAGAAACACACACACACACACTCTCTCACACACACTCCTTTCTGTCACTTGAAAACACTCATCCTCTCTTTCTTAGCTTCGTTTTCACATGTCCTTCTTTCTGTCTCAAAGAAACAAACTCCTTTTTATCCTTACCCTTCTATCTCACACACACACACACACACACTTTTCCTCCCTCCTACCCCTCTCGGTTGCCTGACTTCCTGCCTCCCTGCAGCCTGAAAGCCGAGCCAAATCAATTAGTCTGCAGAAATTACAGCGCAATAAATAACGAGGGCCAGTCGGCAGCAGCGGAGACGGGCGGAGGAGAAACCAGAGTTATGGGGCCCCTCCTGTCTCCATGTGCTGCTCAGGATGCTGAGGCCTCTAACAATATCCCAATATAATCTTTATATTTGCTCCACTGCATGAAATTTACAGAATGACTAAATTATTTTGGAGTTTTTAGTCTGAGGAGAGAAAACAACGTTTGCTGATGAGCATTTTTCTCTTTAATCTTTACTGTAAATCAAATGTTTCAACAAAATAAATCGGTCTCTGTATTACAGTTTGAGCAGAAGAAATAATTTCATAATAAACTTTAAATGCTTATTAACATCTGTCTCTGTTTTGACCCTGTGGGGTAACTGTAGACGACAGGAGGAGGGGGTCTACAGTTTCGGGGGGGTGTTGCATCGTCTGTGACCTTAAGCTGTCCTCTGATGTTACCTGATACGATTTGTTGCAGACTGTCTCGGTCTAAGCATCCCTATCTACACACACACACACACACACACACGCTAACACACACACACACACTCACACACATATATAAATTTTCAAATGATTTCTTTATTATAAAAAGCATAACGGAGTTGGCAGAATCCATAATTTCTTCGGTAATATGAGGGTTTAAGCTTAACTAATACTGTTATTATAACAATCTAAAGTTGTAAAAAAAACATCATAAACAGTCTGAACATTTATGAGCTTTTAAGGTTGAAATTTTTCCAAAGAAATATTTCAAATGTCAGATTTTTGACCAGCTGCTTCAAATCTTTGTATGATTTTTCTCGTTCACCAGATGGAGTCAAATCAAGTTAAAGACTTGTGGGAATCACAATACAGCAAAACTGTAACATTGTTGTGTATTTAATTTATTGACACAAAAGAGTTCAAAGGTATGGAAGATTATCGGTGACAAATGACATGACACAAGTAAACCTTTGAGAGTAAAAAACAGAATTTATAAGTGTAGAATCACATTTGTGTGCAAAAGAGGAATAAATTGTGAGAACAGTATGTTAGATGCTTGCTTCTACTTTCAAAATAAAGTCTGAAAATGGAAGTTTTTAAAAAGAAGAAAAATGTGCAGATGTGCTTTTGAATGTGAACTTGCAGTCACAGTTTGTTATTTCCTCTCTCAAACCTTTTGATGTCAATATTTTATACAAACACTGTTAAAGTTTATATCTGGAGTCCCACAGTTGAACAAAACACAGCAAAACAAACACAACTTTCCACATTTTTAAGTACGTTAAAGTTTAAACTTGGTCATAACAAATATTTCTGGAACAAAAACCAATGACAGGATTGAGAAATAAGTAGGTTGATTACTTTCAACAATTGCACAACAGTAGAAAAACACTGCAAAATACTAATGTCACATGTCCTCTCTCCTCCATGAGCTCACATGGCATCACTGTACTGTGATCCAGTGGTGCATATTTTAAACATATTTGCATTTCATTGAACCACCACAAACCACACAATTAAAGGCCTCTGAGGGTTTGGTTCATGCAGGCAGCCTGGTCAGTAATTTAGAAGTTTTAAAAGCTGTTTCTGCTGACACTGGTGTGGATCCACGAGGCTGCCGCTTGTGTTATGGCTGCCTCTCTGTGTGATAAGCCGCCCTCATGTTGTCCCAGTGTTAACTCAACATCCTGTGTCCACACTCTCTTCCTGGCCTTATCACTCACTGTGTGTGTAGACAGAATCACAAATACTTCCGCAGGTCAGTAGATAAAAGTAGAGCAACAAACATTGCGCTGGACCCTACACACACTCCTACACACACACATGCAGGGGCTGCTGTTGTATGTGTGTGTGTGTGTGGGCTAATGGTTCAGGGTTCAGTGTGCTGTAGCAAAGAAGTTAAACTTTAAACAGTACTAAACAGAGGAGTTGCTCCGTATCTTGTTCACCTCCCATCCCTGTTTATTAGCTGACGAATGACAAAAAGTTCAATGAAGTCAGTGAGGTTTTGTCCCACATCAAGCAGATTTTTCAGGTGTTTGAATACACCAATCATAGATGGTTCTGCTGCTCTGTACCTGCAAAAATACTACAAGAGACTACAAACTATTAGAAAATTCAACAAAAAAAAATTTTACCATGCAAACTTATAGCTGTTGGTGAACCCTGTGTATGGACCTGCACAACACAAGGACATGCTCTATTTTCAGGGTGGACACTTAACATCATCTTTGTACCAAGCAATTTTAAAATCTGTTGCAATCTGCATTATATTGAACTATTTCGGTGAGGCTAGCTATATTTTCCAAAGAAAACACTCGCGTTTAGCAGGTGTATGACTACAAATAATTTGAAGTTTTTAAACATAAATGCTTCTAATACTGGTTGGACAAAAGCATCTTTGATTGGCATTGATGTTGTTAGCTGAAATGTTTGCTAGCAGCTTGTGTTAGCCATAGCATGTTAGATAATCAATTGTAGCATTGTGAGTTAGTTGTAAAGTTTCTTTCCGGCTAACTTTTAAATAACTGAATACATTGAGTTGCTATGAAATGGGAACCTTATAAATTGCTCTTAAATGTGCTTATGATTGCTACATATATGATAATATGCAAAAGAATTTGGCTAAAGCTACTTGTTGTCCAAGGCAAAAAGTCCATTTCTCACCAGTTGTCGACATAGCCTTATGTAAAGAGCATTGGTCTTATACTTTAGTTAATAGTTGGCTAGTCCAAGCACTGAAGTGCAATATATAAATAATCTTTTTTCCCCAGATTTTCACATTTTTTCACTTTTACAAGAGAAATTTGAAGATAAGAGCTAACCAGAGTGTTTTGCAAGACTAGCCAGCTTATGCTAATATAATCAGCAAGGCTGGCTATGTAGCGTGTTAACTTCCCCCAAAAAATTTAATAGCAGGACAGAGGCCCTGTTCTGTCCTGAAGAGATTTTTATCTAACACAACCTTCACCAAACACAATAATTAAACCAGCTAATGATGTGTTTTTGGTGCTAGTATTCAAACATCTGTAGCCAGTAAGCTAGTTAGCCTGGAATGCTAATGTTAGAAGTGGATGCTGTTTGATCTGTTCCTCACATTTTTGCTCTTATGTTTTAAGGGTAAAAATAAAGACAAAAACTCTTCAAACTAAACTTTAAAGGACTTTTTTTAGTTTAATTAAATGAATCTGCTTTAAGGAACCTTTCATGTTTTTTATATTTCTTTCTGTCTTTCTTTTATGAGTCTAATGAAGCTTTCTTTCTTTCTAATTTTTTTGTCTCTCTACTTTTTATCCTATTGTGAGTTTATAGCTGCCAGATTACAAGGAACTCTTTGGAGTTGGTTTGATACCATTTTTGGAACAGTCAATGTTAAATATTTAGGCTGTTTGAGATGAAAGTCTATTGCAGTAGGAATTTATATGATGTTATAAGGATGGCGAGTTAAGAAGGAGGAGACAGATATTGTCAGCAGTACAGTTTATTTTGCCTCTGACTCCAACATTTTTCTTGCCTTTTTAAGGATTAAAAACGTCTTGTCTCAATGCCTTCATAACAAATATGATCCTTTGATTATTGTAATTTGCCAAGGGATGATAAGTGCTGTTGATCTAACAAATATGGGCCAGAATGTACTGAAAATGTATCTGGAATATGTTTTGCTCTCTTTCAAAGCTTACAGTAACAGTCTTATGGGAATGAGGATGTAGGTTTAAACTCTCAAACAGTCTGCTTACGGTAACCATGACCTGCTCAAACTCTGGGCTTTTCCTTCCTTGTTTGGCTTATTTTTGCAGTTGAAGATGTATAAGCTAACATTACACCAAATAAAGGCACCAAGCCTTAAACTGAAGATCTCTGACATTTCAAGGATGAACATGAAGCTGGAAAAATCAACCGCAAACACATTGTAATAAAAGGAAGCTCAGTGGTTCAGGAAAAGAGAAATCAACTAATCTTTTGCCATTAACTGAAAGTAAATATGTCTCTTTCCATTCAACCACGATGTGATGGTCATGTCAGTCAACTAGATGTTTTCAGGCCTTTTTTTGAGTAGCTTTATGCCAGTGTTGTTTGGTTTGGTGTTAAAAAAGAAATACAAGGCCAAACCAGAAAAGAGAGCTTCCCAGGCTTTTTAAAACAGCCTACATACGTACATGCACGCTATAGTTTAGCCAACTTAACTGCTCAACAGCACCAAGAAACATCTTTTGAGACAGAAAATCTGAAGACTGAGGAGCAACAGTTCATTGACTGAATGATACCCGAAATTACACGTCAAATACAGTTCAAAAAGAAAAAGCCAGTCCCTTTCTGACTTATAATAATTAAAGCTTTACACAAATACCGCACCACACTTGTGTCTATATCACAAAATGCTAGTTAGCCGAGCCTAGCTTAGCATAAAAAAGTTAGAATAGGTGGAAACAGCTGGTCTAGCACTGTCAAACATCTGTCCAACATCAGTCTGCCTGCACGTGTAAAATCAGCTGAAGTGTCAGGTATAAGTTAGGTTGTTTAAATAGAAATCTAAAAGTTAAAACATACAAAAATACAAAACCTCTTGTTAAACTTTTCTTCTGAAGTGTCGTCAGCTTCCTGATGCGTTGGCATGGTAACCACTAAGGCAGAAAACCTGTATCATCGTATATTTCTGCTGACTCTTCACAAAGTGACAGACAAACTTAACATGACCTCAGTTTGTCCTTTTTTCTGATACTAGGTCAGTAGAGCTAACACACACATACACACGCGCACACACACACACACACACACACGCACATGCACATGCACACACACACACACACTTCATATCTGGAGTGAGGCAAGTGCAACAGATTGAACACACTGTACTGTGGAGATAAGAGGTCACTGTGTGTATAATACACATGCAAAACTGGGTTTGAGCCTGACTGTGTGTGTGCGTGTGTGTGTGTGTGTGTGTGTGTGTGTGTGTGTGTGAGTTTAAAGTACTTTGAACTCAATGGTTCTGTTGAAAACGCACCATAATGAAATAACATGATTCTACAAGTGGCAACATTGGACCCAAACTTCATCAAAACCTAAACAAATAAAATGGGTCCTTTGAGAGTTTTTCCATAAACAGGCAAAAGTTATATTTACTTTCAGTGTTTCTCACCATCTTGTTAGTCACTGAGGTCTAACAAACACGTCTAATGCATTTCCTCCCTTTTAAAACATTTACAAAGTGTAATTTGTAACCATCTATTTAAAATTCAGCAAAGTTCACCATCTTACTGCCTTTGTCTTTGTCTTCTTTTCTTTAGTTTACTGTAAATCTCTAAGCATTTTCCCACACAGAGCTAGAAAATGTCAAGATTGCTCCTTAAAAAGCCTGGTTTTGTTACTGTTTGTTACTGTTTTGTTTTAGCACAGCTTGAAAACTATCTCCCTGGTTGCTTGAATTTCCATGTTGAAACTTACCTCGATGTGATCAAGGCAACCACACTGACAGGTGTTGCCTTGGTTTATATTTATTTAGAGCTGTGTCACATTGATATGTGTCACACATATCTGTGTTTTGCAGAAACATACACTATCACCAACTGTTTGTGGCGACTGGGCTGACTCAAAATGCCCATCTTGAGTATTTGAAGTATTGCTGAAGTAGATTTTATTGCTACAACATGTTTGTTTTTAGTGTTTGGATAGTTTTTGTGTTTCCTTATGTGCAAAGATATTTTGCAAAACCACAATTGTGTGGAAATTTGTGCAAGAGTTGCTGTGTTAAACGTGTTTAAAGTAGTGTAACACTGCCAGGTTGGTTAAATTCATGCACTATAACTTATTAGATGCAGAGTTTTTCTGCTTTAAACAGCAACTCCAAGGGGTTCTGAGCAAATTGGGATTTTTCTACTTTCATTATGTCTGCAGAAACAATGCAAATAGTTAAAATAAAGGTTAAACACACACCTGCAGACACAAATCCCAGACTGAGATTTTTATCAGGTCGAGCAGGAGGAGGAGAGAGGCTCTCTGGGAGATCAGGATTTATTGTACATGTGAGATAAGACACACATACATGAAGAGACCACACACCATGTGCACAGGAGATAACATACACACACACACGCTCTGACACATAACCATGTGCACAGACACAGTGAAGTATCATGCAAAGACACACACATACACTCACACACTTCAAAAGGCTTGGCTCACTGGGGTCACTGCTGCCATCTCCTCCCTCCTCTTGACCTTTAACCTCCATCTCTTCATTCTTCCGTCTCGCCGTCTCTCAGACCATCTCTGTCTTTTATCTTTCTCACATTTGTGTCCCTCCCAACTCTGCTTGATATTTTGCCTTTATCTCTCTCTGTCACTGCGTCTGATTCCAGTTTAAACTCTGGTCTCTTAGTTTTAGTCGTAATTTATGGCATCGGTAACAGTTTATTCACCAAGTCAATATCTGAGCTTTGAGAACTCAAATGAAGTCAGACTGGTTAAGAAATGTGACATCAGATGATCAAAAAGGTGAAGAACAAGTTCTGCAAAACTTGCCTGTTAGAGCCTGGATTGTGAGTTTCATGCTAAAGCTAATATGCCACGTTACTGACCTCAAATCCCAGTATCTGGTATCAGATCACAAAATAGATTTGCAACAAATAAAAAAACTGTTCACATGTTCTTGATCCAGCAGGAGTTTCCATATATCTATCCTGTCATTTTTCTGCTGCTCTACCTGGACTTGGTCACAGTGGCAGCAGTTTAAACAAACTCATCCACCTGTCGTCCTCCCCAGGTGATATTTTCCAGCTCCTCCTCACACAGTGTTCACAAGGCAAAATGAAAAATATAACCTCTGCAGCATATTCTGGGTCCTTCCTGGGGTTTCCTTACAGTTGAACGTCCCTGGGATAGGTGTCCAGAAGGCATCTTGATCACATGACCAAACCTCCTCAACCAGCTCCTGTCGTGTACTCTTTGAAAAATACTACAACTTGTTTGAAACCACTAAAAGTCCAAAACACAGTGCTAAATTCCAGTGCTTGACATACCACTAAACAGGCCTTTTGAAAAGATTTATGTGAACTTGTGCAGGAGAGGGAATTGTGAGAAACAGCAGGTGAGACCCTCTTTACATTATGAACCTGCATGTCAAGCTGATCGTTTGGTTAAACTCCTGTCAGGTGCTGAGTTTGAAACAGAAATTAAAAAACATCAAACATTATGCAGTTTGTATGTATATAAATATAAAGGAAACAGTCACACTAACGCACCAAAACTAACCTGTTCACATTTTGTTTACAAGCAGCCTGGAGAATTTTTCAGCCAATTACCCACTAAGGCCAGATCTCAAAATCCTGAGTTCCCATCTGTCCCGAGCAGATTAAAGAAATAATCCCAGGTAAACTAGATGAGTTTAAGACCATCCACTGTTACTCCTTAAGCCTGAAAAGAATAAGTCAACTTGACAAAAGAGGGGAAGGAGCCAATAAAAACTGATGAGAACAGTAACAACCTGCCGAGAATCCAGATATTTTCAGCTTCTACTGAGTCTGCTTGTTCTCAAACCTCACAGGTTAAATCTCTATTTTATAACACAAAGAGACAAAGACAAAGACGCAGAGCTGCTTATTTTAAATTATACTTTATTTCATATAAAAACAAAACAATAAACAAATAAATTAGATATTTCTAAAATAATTCTCTTGAGGAAATGTTTAAGAACATTGTGATTGTTTACAGTTTGTATCTGGGAGAAGAGCACAAAACTGGAATGTAAAGATGAGAAATGGATCTGAATGTAAATGAAGAGAAGAGCTTCATTCCAAAATGAGATGTCTGTCAGCGACGCCAGCTGTTTCAAGATGATTGGCAGCTTGAAATGCAAACAATTGACAGGAGAAGACACATGAATCCTTTCTGCGACAACATGACATACAAACAGATTGGTGGATTATGCATTTAGAGCATTTTGGAATGAAACTCTCCATTTTTCTTTAAGCTTTCAAACATTTGAAAGAAAGAAAAGGACCGCAGAGAAATGGTGAAATACAGCCAAATAAAACTGGTTTCAGGAGACCATGAGCTCGGTCACAAAACCCAGATTTTTGACCGAATTCTGTTTGTTTTTGGTGAATGTTGACATGCAAATTAGCACAGTTGAACAATAGCAGACAATGTTGCCGTGGCTGATCTAAAACTTTTAGCCAATCACACCATTCGATCTCTTTTGTGGGAATCTAATCCAACACAACTGTCAATGGTTGTTTTCTCCATCTCAATTGTTTTGCCCGTGGTCAGATTTCAGGAGGTGGATCAGGACTCAATTGGCATTTTTAACCCCACAGGGGAATTTTCTGCAGCTGGTCCTGGTGGCAGCGGCCAGAGCGGCGAATCTGAATTAAGATTTGTAATTTAAAAGATGGTGGCTATGGGGATAAAGATAGGGGGCATTTGGGAGAGAAGAGGAGACATTAACATAATAAGAGCCTCTTCATTTGCACACAAGCCCAAGATATCCCCCCAACACTCCCTCTGGTCCGTAGTCACACCCATTAAGCCTGCAAAGCCTTCATTGTCCGGCCAGGCTGCGGACCTGAGGACCCCTCGCCAACAGATTGGGCTGGGTGAAGGGTTACAGCCACACAAAGGAGGGACCCTCCCCCTTCTCCTCTATTTGAAATCAATCACACTGGCTTTCACATTCAGTGTCCCCCCCACCCACCCTCCTATATGACAGTGGGCTTGGGCCAGCTCCCCAACAGAGTCCCCATGCTGAATCGTCAGTCCTCCCTTTCAGGACGAGTCCCACCCTGGACACACTGTCTCTGACGAAGCCATCATGTAAAAGACTGAAAGAGTGAAGCTGCTGTTGGAGGAAGACCACGTTATGTTGTCTCAAAGTTTACATGGTTGTTTCTGCATGTAAATGAGTCTGTCTCGTGACCTTTAGATCTTTAAAAAGTTGTTTTATATATTAAAAAAAACGTATTACAGCTTGTTAATTTTAAAGCATTTTGGTGGTTTTCATCCAACAACAGCAACCAGTTCTTGGCTTTCTCTGGTACTTGACCACAAATTGCATTTTACTACCAATGGAAGGTTTCATTCCAAAATTTCCCAACTTGAAGCCATTTTTAAATGATCTGACCACACAGATTTGAGGTTTGAGTTGTTGATGGGAAATTAAGTTGGTCAAAACACAAATACAGACAGTTTTTCATAATCTTTACCAAAAGTTACTGATGTAAACAGAATTTTAACAGCATCTAATGATTCTTGAGTGACTCAAATGTGTGTTTTGTTTTATATAATTCACATTTAGGAGACCACTGAAGATTAAATTTGGAGGTATTTTGGAATGAAACCTGAACACGAAGACATTGTGACAGCTGTGACAGGTTTGGCACTTGAACACTTGATTATATTCTTCTCTCCTTTTGCTTTCAATAACCTTCATTTTTGTGTCACTCAGAATAATTTATAAAAGGCAATCGTCTTTCTGTTGTTGATATGTACATACAATATTTTAATATTCTAATATATTCACAGGAAATCATAAATTCAGGCACTTTGCTGCCACTACAGCAACTTCTTAGCACAAGAGATCCTGAGATTTAAGACCGTTTTTATCTTTTTAAATAAGCAACACAAAAGTAAAATAATCTTATATAAAGAGATTTATATTTAACAATCAGTTTCTTCTTTTTTATCATAGCAAAATAAATCTTTTTTTTTTGTTGTTGTGGTTGAAATGTCTTTATCACCAAGGTTTCAAGCCCTGGTTTTGGGTTGAGTTTTGTGTGAGGAGGTCATTGTCCAGCGCCTCTTTGAGGAAGAGTTGATAAAAAAAACATTATGAGGCGTTTGAGTACCAGGGTCTCTTCTGTTGTGTTGAGTGCCGCAGTTTTCCAACTTTACAACTGTTCTCAGGCACAGTGCCAGAGCCAATAGTCCGAAGTACCACGTTTTGTTGTCCTCATTTCTTCTGCTCGTTCTTTCCGCCGACAATAAAATGTTTTTCTTCCAAACCTTCACCATGTAATGAAGCCCAGCGACCTCAGTGCTCCACGTGCATACATGTGTGTCTGTAAATGTATTTATAAAAGCCCACTTATATCTAAAGACTTTGACTGGAGCCATAATGGAGGTCCAGTGGAAAACTTAATGAGAACAAAAACTTTAACTTAACTATAAAAATGCAGCTGTGGACCTCCAATATGGCCTCCAGTGGATGCGTTCCATTACAAAGTGTTTCCTCTTTGCAATGTTGCGTTCATGTCCGCGTATGTTTGGGTGCCTTCAGTCGGGAGTCTATCGGAGCGCCGTCTTCATGTCTATCCTGGAGCGCACGTCCTGGTAACCCAGGAGGCAAGGGTCCGTGGACAAGGCATCGTGGGTAAAAACAGAGTCGTTGTCAGAGGAGCAGGAGCTGGACGTGTCCTCGCATGACGGGGAATACTGCTCGAAGGGCGTCGACAGGTCCAAGTACTGAGGGGACAAAGGAAGTTCAGATATCAGAGAAATGTGGATGTCTCAGAAGGAAACAGAGAGGGGAACTAACCCACATGAATGTTTGTTAAATTGGAAATAAAGAGGAATGGAAATTAAATTTGGCGAGCTCTAACAGGCTGTCAGATCGCTGTTGAACACAATGGTGTCCACTGCAAAACGAATGCAGATGGAAAGAACTGCTGCCATCGCAGATTCAGACCACCGCATTGGTTCTGGAGACCAACAGTTTTGAATAAGTCAAATTAAAGCCAAGAAATTTCTGTGTTTGAGTAAGAACCAACAAATTAATCACATGAACTGACCTATCTGCAGGCGATGGTGCATTGAATATATTTGGTGAAAAAAAGCTGTTTTGAAATTTCAGCAATTTGGACACTGCAGCCAAACACAGTTTGATTTTGTTTTTGTTGTTTGGGGTTTATAAACTCTGCATTCTGCTCTCGATGCTGAAGACATCTGGACGGCAGATTGTGGTGGAGAGGAAGAAAATGTGTGCATATCTTCATGAGTGAATACGTTAGCTTGTATATATGAGTCGGTGGACAAACGTGTGTGTTTGAGTTTGTTTGAAAACCCACCTCGTCAGAGATGGACAGCAGCACTCGGTCCAGCTCCTCCACCAGCTGTTTGAAGGTCGGTCTCTGGGTGGGCACGGCATGCCAGCACTCACGCATCATCATGTAGCTATGGAGACAAAAAACAAAACACAAACAAAAATGATTTCTAGGATCTAGACAATCTTAACAGCTTTGCAGCAGATGTGACTCTGCAGAGATACGATGACTGGTTTAAGTTTACGGCTACTGTTAGGCAATAATATCTTAAAATAAACATAAGAAAGCAGGGAAACTAAGGGACGCTTTGAGGAAAGACTTCCTGCTTACAGTTCATGTGTGCAGTTGGAGGGTTTGTCCATGCGGTGTCCTTCCTTTAGCAGCTTAAAGAGCTCCTCCACGGGGATACCAGGGTACGGTGAGCCACCCAGTGTGAAGATCTCCCACATCAGTACGCCGAACGACCACCTGAGCACAAACAAAGGGAGAGGAAAGACAAATATTTATCATCAGGATGTATATTTACTTAGGTGGTAAATGGTTGTGTACAAGGATGTTAGTCTAACAAAGATAATAAGGTGAAAGAGCTCAGTCACAGCTTAAAGGTTCTGACGAGACAAGACAGGAAAGGAAAATTAATTGACTGGCCGTCACAGAAAACATATCAAAGATCATCGTGAAAAGTTTTGGTCTTTTCTACAAAATAGTTCATGTTTCTCAGTTTTAAATAAGAGAAGCTGGACTTACACGTCGCTCTGGTGTGTGTAGACTCTGTCAAACAAGGCCTCTGGTGCCATCCACTTCACCGGCAGCCGTCCCTGCAGAGCAGACACAAACATATTCGGACTCCACCTTTTCATTCACCACAGCTTTCATCTGAGCACATTTTCCTGTCTGTCTCACTGTTAAAGTGTTTTTCTACCAAATTCAAACTCTCTGTACTTGGTCCTTTCTCCCTCACAGTCCTCCCCCTCTTCCCTCCTGGTCTCCCCTCTCTTTTCTAATTAAGTCCCATTAAGCCAGCTGCCAATCAGAGGAAAACATCAGACATCTGTCTTGAGGAGTATTAAAACTGTGAAAGGAGCCAGGCAGGAGGAACCTGGTTTAGGAGCAGACATGTTTACAAGCAGGGCTGCAGAGGAAGTTTTTTTTTTCACAAACATCCAGCTTGCACTTTAAACTTTTGGCAATCCAAATAGCCGGACATGAAGATACTGTGTGATTGAAAAATATCAACATACTTTATTGACATACGAGGGAAAAATATTAATGTCATTAGAGATTTAAAGAAAGGATTAACCTCTCAAACCTCCACTCCTGGGTCAATCAATATGTTCAGTGTGTTTACAACATCTGATCTTCTACTTGATTAATATCTTTACTCAAGAGTTTACAAAAATAGGCAATGAATTTATGGCTCTTGGATTCATAACAAATCAGTAAGTCACATGGATGTTGCCCTGCTGTAGATAAAGCAACAATACAAGCATGACCACTGTAGTTTATGAAAAGTGAAAAATTAAAAAGGAGAGCACTTGTTAAAGATATAATTTGTAAAACAATAGAAGGCAGAAAATCACCAGAGTACCACCTATTAGCTGATCACTGTACTCTTTGCTATATCTTTCTTTAGCAGCAGCTGTGAGCTTGTTAGCTTAGTTAGCCCTGCAGTTAGTGGCCCAACTGGATGTCCAATCCAAACCAGAGCTCGAAGCTACAGATCAGTTTTGTTATCACTGTGGACAATGAGGAGGAAGTGAAGCAAGTGAATAATGGTTTAATTTCATCAAACCACAGCTGGTGATTGTTTGAACAGTTTTGGTGAGTTTTATACCCCTTTGTTTCTTTGGATTTTGGCTAGGCAAGGCTAGCTGGTTAGCATGCTAACTTAAGTAGATTTCTTAGCAGCACAGTGTGCACACCTCTTTGACCTAATATCAGAACTGTTATGCACTGCAAAACAAAGTTCACTACTGGATTGTATCAAGAGCTGCAAAAAAAAATCTCTGTAAAAAATATGCTGCTAAAAAAATGTCACTTACGTTGGTGGTTTTCTTGTAGTAGTCGATCTGGTGGACTCCTCTTGCTAGGCCGAAGTCAGCAATCTTCATCACGTTGTCCTCCGTCACCAAAACATTTCTAGCTGCCAAATCTCTGTGGATGCACTACAGAGAGAGAGAAGAGAGAATTAAAGACTGACACAAAACCCTAAAGTGAGCTTAAGACCAACTGCTGGGTCTCTAGATTAGAAGATTAGCATAAAGTTTAAATGGTCCTTGTTTTTGGGCTCAGATTTAATGTCTCATTTAAAAAGTAGGCTAAATGCATTGTTTTTATGTTGCCTTTTTTCTTTTTTTTGTGTTTTTTACACAGCTCTTCGTCTGGCAATGGCATAAATTTGCAGCTTTGGCTGGACAAGAAGTTTGAACTAAGCTTCATTGTCGAATGGCCTTTTGAATTTGGACATGTGTGTTCCAAACCGTGGTTTGGAGCGATCATGTAAAAACAAGGAGGTAGGGGAGGTAGAAATGATTCACAGCAGATTTTCTCCATAAATGAAAAGGCTCAGGAGTCTAAAGTCAACACACAGTGCCTCATTTCAGGGAACGCAACAACATTAAAATGTCTTTATATAGAAACCTGGGAGTTTAAAGTAAAAACAGCCCTTTAGGAGGAAAAAAGAAAGGCACTGTTTGCCCTCATTGAATGGATGTCATTAAGTTTATTTTGGTTTTCATTCGAAATAGACATGGGATTTGCGGGGACGTGCAAAATGAACCAGTCTTGGTTTGTGGGTCTCCCCATAATGGAGGGTTAGTTTCAGGCTCCTACATTCTTAGGAGGCCGTAGATTCAGAAACCCGATGCCTACACCCAGACGACAGCTCTGCTGCCTGTTTGCTAACAGATTTATGGCAGCGCTTAAAAGGACAAAGCCTTGTGACTAAGGGATGGACAGATGGATGGAGAAGAGTAAACAGGACTGAAGCTGCAGCAGCTTTCTGCTTAGGAATGCCTGTCTGAGACACCGGCTGGCAGACAAAGAGACATGTTGATAAGAGGAGCACAGACAGTGCATGCTGGGTAAATGAAAGGAATGGAAACATGGGGGGCGGGGCAGGGAAGAAGAGAAAGAAAGAAAGGGACAGACAGAAGCACAGAGGATGGAAGGAGAGACGGGGGATTGGAAAGAGTAAAAGGAAAAGGCTGGTGCTGCCAGACCAATCTGGACCAAACTTATTCAACTGAAGGCCAAAGAGCTAAAATCCAAAAGCAGCAAATTACATGAGGACTCAATTCCAATCACAACTCCCCTTAAGTCAACACCAAACATTTTAGCGTAATGAGGTCTGATGATACAAAAGCATCCCTGGGGGGCAAAGGCTCAAAGTATAAAAGTCAAACTAACAGTAAAAAATGAAGGGATCTTCAATTTCCATCCCGTTTAAACTTCAATTATTAGAACAGTCAACTGATCTATAAATCAACCCATTTACAAAGTAAATCTTAGTTTTTCAACAAGCTTCTTCTTGTTGCCACTTGCATTTATTAAACTCTTCCAGAAAAGATTTACAGCCACCAGAAGCTCCGCCAGCTACTCAGATTCTTCTTCTGTACAAGCCATTTCCTCTCTTTTAAGTGAACATACCCTTTTAGAGGCGAGGTACTCCATCCCTCTGGCAACCTGGTAGGCACAGGACAGCAGGTCTTTGAAGGTGAGCTGCTCTTCAGGCACCTTGGTCACATCAAAGGTGTAGTCCATGCCTGGAGGTCGCCGGGCCCGCAGGTACTCCCTCAGACTGCCTTTGGATGCATACTCCACCAGTACATACAGAGGGCCTGGGGAGGGAACACAAACAAGATCAATGACAGGGTTGTTTCTATTGTTGTTTTGGCCTGGAGGCTTGGGACCACCATAGTTGATACACTCACTAAATTAATGTGGTTTGTTGTGATTTACAATAAAAAGGGGGTTTGGAAGGAAGGTAAAAGAAAGGCATTGTTTTCTCTTCAAAATAAAGGGTGTTCATGTCATAATTAGTGTTAACAAGTAGGAAGCTGTCCTCAAATCATTGCTTCAGAGGCAAGAAGAACATCAGGTTTAAATAACTGAGCTTGTCCGTGAGCCTGTAGATTCAGTTTTTTTACCTAAACTTTAAGTTGAAGTGAGGTTTGCTGGACAGAAATATAACAAAAGACGATGAACAAGAAAGGTTTTGTCACTGTTCATATACTGACCATCCTGTGTGCAGACTCCAAGCAGGTTGATGATGTTCTTGTGTTTGTCCATCACCTTCATCAGCTCCATTTCTGAGATGAGGTCTGCCAGATCTTTGTCTGTGGCATCATCTGAGGGAAGAGCATATCTTATTTGTAAAAGCATGTCTAACAAACAGCAGAGTCAGGCCATTCTCTAAAGGTTTAAAGACTGTAACGCTGCATCATATCTTTCCTACCTTTGAGCATTTTAACTGCTACAGTGGTTGCCTGATCCGAACTGTCTTTGTTAATGCCGTAGGCCTCCGCTCTGACCACCTGACCAAAGCAGCCTTCTCCTAGAGGTTTGCCCAAAGTTAAACTAGAAAGAGAAAGAGCGAAAGTTAGTGAACACAAGTATGTCCAATAAAAACTGTACAAATCCATAATTTGGGACTCTGGTTTCTTAAAACATAGGTTGGGTAGAGCTAAAAATGGTCTGCGGGTTTGTTTCTTTTTAGGTCTCTGCTTGATGTGAAAGCTACAATGTTTAAAGAAATCTGGATCCTAGAGGCCAAACGAAACCTATGGGAGAAATACTCTCTGCAAGGGGCAGAGCATTTAAGTTAAATTTGTATTACTATGTCTCAACATGTCAAAACTCATCTCTTACTTCTCCCTGGGGAACTCCCAGTCTGGGTCGTAGGGCAATTCAAACTCCATGACTCCAGCCAACATGGGGGAGCAGCTGGATGAAAGACGAGCCACCCTCATCAGCGACGCACTGGACTTCCCTGATGAGTTGGAATCCACTGAGTACTGAGGAAGGAGAAACCAAAAAGGGAAGATTTATGAATATATAAACATAAAAGTGGCTATGGACAGCTCTACAACCTTTGGTCTTCAAGAATGGTCAGACCGCTGTCTCTACAAACTTTCTGACAATTTTCCAGCCTTAAGTCAAAGTTAACAGTCTATCAAGGCAGTTGGAGGAAGACAGGCCTAAGTTCCCATGATGCATAGTGGCCTGTACCTGTCTTCGAAGAGGAAACTTGGAGAGCTTCTGGACAGGAAGGGCATCAAAAGGCTCCCTCCTAGGGTGGACCTGCATTCGACACAACACCACGATGACGATGGCCATGATCAGAGCAAGGACACCACAGGTATAGATGATGGCATCAGTTTTCTTAGTCTCGGTGGTGTCCATAGCAACTGCTTCCTCTTCTACAGAAAGAGAGAGAGAACATTTTTAAGAAAAATATCTTCGCTCTTAAATCCTTTAAACAGTTACGTGCATTCTTTTCACCACTGAATCATGTAGCTCTCAGTTCATTCTTTACCTGATATGACGGTGAGCCAGGCGGACTGGTGGGCGAATCCGATTGAATTTCCAGCCAGACAGGTGTACTCTCCTGCATCCTCCATGGTCACTTTGGACAGGTAGAGCACCTCCACCTCTGACATGTTCAGACTGCCAGTCTGCACAACGTGGACATATAAAGTAAATATGTAAATAAACATGACTTTACAACCTCTTCTACTAGACTTCTACTAGCTAAAATCTTTAATGTAGTTAACTTTGGTGGCACTTTTTTGTCCGAACGCCACCTGTTTTAAGTTACCAACCTTGAGGATCTGGACGTACGGCGTCCCATCAGAACCGTAGCGGCTGCCGTTCCTTTCGATGTGTTTGAGCCACTGAATATGAGGCTGGGCGTCACTGTAGACCTTACAGTGGAACTGGACATCGCTGCCCACCACTGCTGTGGTGTTGGCTGGTAAACCGGCCTGAAGGATGGGCCTGTGTGGGGAACGCTCTGTGTTGAGCAGGAAAGAAAAGGAAACAGCAAAAGAAAGCAGAGACAGATAAGTCAGAGCTCAAAGGAGTTTCCTCTTATCAGGGCAACAGTTCAAAGTTGCGTGAGACTAAGTGATTTGACTATCTCACAAGGAGTCCATGCTGACAAGACAAAAACATTCACATATTTTGTTGTTTAAAAGCTGGCAGACATGACTGCTTCGTAAACAAACTTTTAAAAATGTCCAGCAGTTGTCACCATCACATATAATGCATTTAGATGCTGGCAAAAAGAGCAGGAAGTGTCATTTTGAGATGAAAATCTGTTCCATTAGCATGGCTCTTTGTCAGCTGGTCGCCAGACTCTCTTTGATCTGTGGTTACTCTCGCTCTCTGATCTCGTTAGTTGTCTCGTTAGTCTTTTCCCCCCGTTGATGGGGACGGAAACTGACCCCGCGGTGGACAGACAGTGAACAAATGAACAAACAAACCGCAGCCTCCTCTATCTGCTGTCACAGGTCAGGTAGAAAACTGGTGTGGACGCTTGAACATCCACATCCTGCCTTTAACAACCAATGCCAGACAGCCCTGTCACTGTCTTCTCAGCCCCCACTTAAACCCTTTTTAAGACTGGAGGCTTTTATGCAAAGGCAAAATCTTTTTTTTTACACAGTGTTGACTAAAAACTGTTGCTATTGATGTCAAGACTTTTTAACAACCTGATCACAAAGCAATCAAACTCTTGTTTTAATATTATTCTGTTATGTCTGCTTTGCTGAAGTATAAATTCCATGATTAAAATCCACATTCATGATATAACTATTTAATTTGATGTTAAACACAAAATTGGCAAGAAACAAGTACATGCGCCTTACACACAGTCATGTCTTACCCAGGACATCGAGGACGTAGCTGTGAGTGATGGAGCCATACTTGTTCTCCACGACACAGGTGTAGTTTCCTCTGTCTGAAGGCACAACACTTTCCATCACCAGGCTCCAGTGCTGATGTCTCAGCTAGCAAGAAATACATGAAATATCATCAGTGTGACAAGAAGAAGGACAAACAAGAGGAGAGCAAATTAATCAAACATCTCATCAGTTAACTTTACAAACTCAAGTCCTCTCAAAGCTCTGCCACATCATCCAAATGAAGACTTAATTTAGCATTCAGGAGCTAATCAGCTGCTACCATCCTCACCTTGATGCCCCCAATGCGATGCTCTCCTCTAAACTCACGTCCGTTTTTGAGCCAGCGGATGCTTGGCATTGGACTGCCCATTGCAGGACAGCGAAACTTCACTGTGTTCCCTGCAGGAACAGCATACAGCTTCTTGTCCATTCGCTGGGTGTGAGTCCAGTAGGGACCTGTATGGACCAATCAGGAAGCTGTTAGCCAGAAGGCTCTTCTGTAGCCTGGAGATTGTGTTGTACTAAAATCTTTAGGATTGCAGCTACTAAGCAAACTAAAGAACACACCTCTGGAGAAGTAAACCTGGTCGTTTTCAACCTCAGCTGATGAGTCCTCCAAGCCATTGTCTTCATCATCATCTCCTGACCCCAATGAGTCTGGAAACGTGACAAAAAATTAATATGAGGAGAGACAATAAAAAAATCAGAGTTTGATAAAACACCACAGTTCAAAACCTCAAGCAAATCAGGTCATTATCACAAAAAAACGAGAGAAAATCAGCACATACAGACATTTTAGAAGTAAGAGCAAGTAAATTTTTGTTATTTTTAGCTTGAACATTGTTGGCTGCCATACTGAAGGATGTCAGCTTATTTGGCATTCAGAATGTTGTTTATGGGCTAACTTGATGCTCACATCTGCTAAAAAACTAGCACTGAATGAAACCTATATTTACACTATTTGTTTTGTAAACCCTGAACCTTAAAATAAAAACACAGATAACAGTGTTGTTCCTTGCCTGCAACAGTGATGGTGAAGTTCCTCACAGGCTCCTTGGTTCCTCGGAGAACACAAACATAAACGCCTGAATCCTCGTATGTTACGTCTGTGATCTCCATGATGGCACCTCGGATCTGGATGCGTGGCGTTGGCAGAACCCGGGTTCCCTCCTTGTACCAGTTCACTGCCATGCCGGGCCGAGTGTTCATGTCACAAGGAAGCTTCAGGATGTTGCCCGGCTCTAACAGAAGATGTTCTGTGGTGTCTTCACTCAGGTCCTCAAGGACATCTGTTGAGATATCAATATCAAAAAGATATTAAGAAATAATTTTTCCTTCTCAGCTTTTGTCATTCAGTCTATTTCTTCTTGTCCCAACTTTTTTTGTATTTTGTGCCTCTTTCTTTTCTTCATTTTCTATTTCTTTGCTCTTTGACAAACATGCCAGTCAGTGGGTTATTTCTTCATCTCCTCTCTACAGCTCACAGCCATACCCTCGACTATGACCTTCAGCTCTTCAACCCCATTATCTCCTGTGCCCCCACAAATACACACAATGAAATTACCATGGAGACCAGGAGGCCTAACCGACCCCAACCCTCCTCCACACACCCTCTCCACCCTTCCTCCTCCTTCTCCTAACACTGCAACTCCCGCCCTTCCTCGCCCACTCAAAACAGAAAAAAAAAGAAAAGAAATGGGAGGTAGAGAGACTGCAGCTAATGAACATGTTGCAGCGTGACAGTGGACGGAGAGTAAATCTGAGGGGCGGTGAAGGTTCACTGGAGATCTAAGTGAGCGAAGGGAGGAGAAAAGTTTATTCCAGTGCGGGGAGGAGGACGCCGGCATTGAGCCCACACAGATGGTGGCCATACCATCTCCAGCAGTCTGTCCTGTCTTTTTCTGGCTACGGCAGTTTAAATTCCTGGATCGTCTATCTTTCAAGCAATTCCGAGAACTTAAAAGGACTCTCTGTAAAACATTTTGTGATTCCTCGGGGCATCATTTTGTATCCAAAATAAAAGAGACTGAAACTTATTAATGAGGTTACTGTACCTGGAGGGATTTCAGCAGCAGGTAGGTCCACGGTGCGGGAAATGATGGTACCTGTGGAGGGGATAAGTTGAGGTGAATAAAAGGTCACATGGTCTGATAGATTTTAGTGGTATCTTGGCTAAAAGTTACCAGGATAATTTGGATTAAATTGTCTGAAAGATGACATCAGATTGGGACAAAAACTTGTCGGATCTTTTCAAAATGCTACACTACTGAGAAGTCCGTCTCACCAGGCAGAACCTCCAACCACGCCGACTGCATGGCCTGCACCGTCTGTCCTCCGTGAGTGTTCTCGGCCATGCAGATGTACTCTCCTGCATCCTCAAGAGTGATGTTGGATAGTTGCAGTGTGTTCACCTTGGAGGCTTTGCTCTGCAGGGCCTACATGGAGGAGAAATCATTTTAGCATCTTTTTTTGGGACACAAAGTAGAACATTAACAATTGAATTTTGTCTTCTGTTTATTCTCACCGTCAGAGCCCTGAGGCGAGGTGCGCCATCCTGGCTTCGCCCTGGTGCATTGGCCTCTGACTTCAGCCACTGCACCTTGGTGGACGCAGGCCGGTGGACTTTACACACTAGCTTAGCCTGACTGCCCACCACCCCTGTGGTGTTTTCTGGGTATCCTGGTACAATCAGAGGCCTGGAGACCCGAAGATCTGAATAACAGAAATAAGAGTGGAGATGTAGGG
>JAPZDY010000006.1:23771195-23781911 GCA_029783645.1 Ctenochaetus hawaiiensis | reverse complement strand
AAGAGTGGAGATGTAGGGGAGAAAAATTAGAATTAGTCCTATTTTTAGATAAGTTGCTAAGACAAATTGTCATGAATCACTTTAGAAGCATGAGGAACTGCCTGCTTACTGACTCAAAACTTATATATGAGGATTTTTCTATGATGTTACTCCAAAAAAACATAAGAAAAACAAATTGTAGGTGTCATGTTATGATCAAGGGAGTCTAGAGTCTTAATAAAACTGCTACAAACCTACTTGGTCTAAAGGCAGCAGGAGTGAACAAGACAAAATTTGTCAAAACACACCCTGGCAGTTTCAGTTTACCTCTAAAAGGTCTTGCAACAGAAGTACACCATGTTCCTAAACAACCGCTGACATCTAATGCTACCAGGAACTGGCGATAGAGTGCCACGATAACCCGGCAACTATCGTGTCACCATCAGCCACAGTGCCATCCATTCAGTGGGTCACTCGCCCATTTACTACGTGCTCGCCCACTCACTTGTCGGGGCATATGTACGCCCTGGCCAAGGACCTCGCTTACTGCTCAGTCACTCAGAACGAGCAATTTTCCAGGGCAATTTTCTGTCTGATTGCTTCCTGCGAGCGCTTAGTGAAAAGGCAATCTGTTCCCTTGTCCGAGTGAAGTGCTGCCTCTTTTTTCTAATCGACCAGAGTACATTTAGAGGTAACGCTTTCAGGAACACATACACGGGTACAACATTATAAGTGGAAAATCAGAAAAGGTGATTGGTCACAGCAGCTGTAATAAAAACAAATTAAAAGAAATGTCTTGATGGCTGAACATACTGATAACGTAGTCTCTATGTGACAAAGTGTGTCCTTTAATTTTAGAATATTACAAATATGAGACCCTAAAAAGCCTCACAATTTCCCCTGATGGGGCAAATCTGACCACATTAAAACAGTCAGCAGTAAATCACAGTGATGGACACACACACACATACACACACTTAGAGCCATGCTAATGAACTTGCAGAGACAGGGACGGTGCCCCGGAGTTGAACTCGCGGCAGAGTGTGAATTGTCACCCAGAGGCGAGGGGGCAAACAAAACAAAACACAACACAAACAAACCGCCTTGGCTGGTGCGAGCCAGCCAGCCAGTCAGCCGGCCGGCTGGGCTGGCAGCAGAGCGCTCTGTGGAAACCCGCTGGGACAATGAGGAGTTTCAAACCAACTCGAACCCCAAAACCCTAACGAAGCCTCAGATCCCTCAAATACATTCTTCCTTCATCAAGCCTGTTTTATTTTTGCAAAACATTTAAAGATAGTTCAGTTTTAATTTCTTATTTTTATCCAGTCGGGTCAATTTACAGCTTCACTTTGGCAGGATCAGGGATAACTCCTTGTTTTAACACATACATCTATTGATAAAGGATTCATAAAACTGTATTCCAGTTGTAAACAATTATAAGGACGTTTTATAATGTTTTTTTATGTACTTTTCCATAAAGCATAGTGTATAAACAGATCATGCATGATTTACAGTATCAGAACCATAAATCTAATAAAAAATCAATGTATCTGAAAACACTTTTCCTTCTTTTTCATGGCACATGAGCAAAGTTCATCTGCATTTGAAGCTATTAGACACGACTGAAAGCTGTGAAAGAAATCAAGTAAAAAAAAGGTAAGATCTTCTTTGTCATCTGTGATGTTCAAGTTCACCATCGCAGTTATAAACCTGCCTGTTTCTGATCTGTTTAAGCAACAATTTAAAGGATCTGCTCATGCATCAATGTCTGCATCATTAGAATCATTACAGTACTGATTTTAAACTCTGTTACCTTTCGTTCATTATCTATTTAAACACCAGTTTATGGAGTTATTTGCTCGTTGGTTCAACTCTGTGCTCAGGCAGCTCGGGTCTGAACATTTTGTCTGACCAGCAGATGCACTCCTGACAAAAAACAAAAAAGCCAACCCACTTTTTCTGTACAGAGATCAAAGCAGAAAGATGGCATTCTTTGGCACAGACTCCTCTCCTTAATGTTGCAAATTGCTCCCTGTCACTGTGAAATTAAACAATTAACTGCATTTTTGTTTTTATGACTCTATAAACGGGCGCTTCGGCTTTTATTTTGAAGGAAAAGACAGAATTGTCCCGTTGATTTAAGCTGCCGATCACACTTCAAACTTTGACATCATGTGTGTAAGTTTCCTGTGTTAATATTTGCTTTGTGGGGATAAAGAGCAGCAGAAAGCACAGCAGACTGTGCAGACAAAAGCTATACTCAGACATTTATATAATCTGTAATGATGTGGCAGAGAACTGGACTTAAAATAAGTTTTTCCGAGGGAAGAAAAAACAGTGGACAAGCCGGATCCCTGCATTTAGCAGCTTGTGGTTTGTAACATTAGATGTATAATTATATTTGGAGAGCGTTGTGATTTATTTTCTCCCTGAGCTGTTATCAAATTAGCAACATGACTGGAAACGCCCAGAGACTGGGAATAATTTAAAAAAGCTTAAGAAAAGCTTTGCTATGAAATTCAACCCTTTGAAGAGTCTTAAAATATCTAATAATAACTTCCACAAATGTCCCAATATTTCTTCTCTCTATCCTTGTGTCTGAACTTTTTTTTTTGTGTCTGAACCTCCCTCTGCATCGTGTCGCTCTGGTGAGGAGGTCTGAGCAGTGCATTATGGGTCCCCCTGACCCCTCATCACCTCTCCTCAGCTGGACTCGTCTTCAGGGAGCTTTTCATTATCTTAGCTGACATAAAGGAGGAGTTTATCTTTCTCTATTTGATGCCATGTCTCCTCTAAAGTGAGGACTGTCACATCCAGGATCTCAGTTTCTTCTCTGTTTATTTTGGCCAAAAGTGGCTGAATTTAAAAAAAAAAACTGCTCTGTAATTTGTGCTGCGATTGCTGTAATTTTTCAAAACTGTAAAGCAGCTGTAGAAAATTGCAGCTGTTTATTGAATTTTCCTCTGGGAACTACAACAACGTTACAAGGAGGTTTGTTTTCAGAGATTAAGCCCTGTTTTTTTTTTTTTGTTTGACTTTGGCTGATAAATGCGGTTTTGAGTCGGTTTGTTTGTATGTGGAAATATGTAAAAACTACAAATCAATGTTCCAGTTTGAGTTTGAGTTTTTTTTCTTCTTTCTCTGACTGTTTTTAAAACCAGAAAGCACAACATCTAATGTTTTTAGGACCTTAAGATCTTTCTCTTATCAATCCTGTTAGACTCTCTGCTCGTCTGTCTTGTAAATAAACCTGAAAGGTTTTTCTGGGCCTCCCTCCTGCACATTGTCATCTGAAACAGCAAGCCTCGGCATGGCCTGGCTCGGCCCTGCAGTGCAAAGAGGGGCCACGGAGACGGAAAAAGAGACATAACTCCTTTTGCTTGATGCCTCCGGGGCAACAATCCATTTTATCTTTCATCAGCTTCCACAGATCCTTAAAAATAAAAAATGTCACCCTTTAATCTGAAAAACTGATTTAATTTACAGCAAAGGAGTTTTAAATGAGCTCTTTTTGTTTTCAAGGAGACTGATTGTATCGGAAAATTATCCTGATTATATCTAAATATTTTAATCAAACTCAAAGCTGACAATGGCTGACTTATTGCAGGGGCTTCTGTTTGTAAAGCATGAATGAAAAAAGCCCCTGCAGCCCCCCTCAACCCTCCACCTCCTCCTCCTCTTCATCCTCCACAGATGGCGCTCAGCCAGGCAGATTTACACTTCCGAGCCTCAGGGCCTCGGACGGATCAGGTAGCGCCGTTCACGGCAGCAAAAACACTGGGAGCTTTTTTTTTCTCCCCCCTTCTTCCTCACTCCATCCATCCGAGACTCAACTACAGGCTCTCTGTCATTTTTCTTGTCACCTTGACTTCCTCTGTGGTCGCTGCTGCCAAGAAACTGACACTTTCTAAGAAGGGAAAGTGGCCTGATCGAAACCTTTGCAGATACATTCAGATGGTTGCGTTTAAGCTTAAAAAGTTCACTATTTCTGAGCAGCAAAATGTTATTTTCTGAAGGAAATGTCAAGAAGTGATACGATCAGTTTTCCAGAAACTGTTAAAGCAACTTTCCAGCCACACATGAGCTTCAGGCAACACAAACCCACAGAGATAAAAGAAGGAATTTGGATCTGTCTCATCATCATCAGGTCTTACCTTTGGTTCTTCCCTCTTCGAGCGCCCTGGCTGAGACTCTGTCCATCAAACAGAGCAGGAGAACGCAGAACGTGCAGACCTTCACCATCTTCTTGACGTGACGCTTGTGTGTCTTGTGGTTAAAAGGCAGAAATATACGTTTGAAGCCTTGGATTGGCCTCACACTCCGGTCCCTGGCATTGGAAACGACAGAAACCCACAATGTCTCTAAATCTGGATCCTGTTGGAGTTAAACAAAACACAGAGGAGATTTGTTGATCAGAAACTTGATTCTTTAAGGAAATCTGGCTGGAAAGCAGCTAAAGACACAAACTTTTCTACACCAGGTGGCAAAAACACACAAACAAATGCAGACAAATAGCTAAAGAGCCTGTTTTGACTGCGAGCAGCTGTATTCTTAACCAGATGTCCTGCTAACTGTCCCGCTCGTCTGCCTCACATTGTCCAGACTCTCCTGCGTCATGAATAAGGAGCAGGGCTGTTACCGCCTGTTGTTTGTCAATGGATGGCGCTCGCTCTGACCCGGGATAATGGGCCCATGCTAGAAAAACACTTGAAACTTGCCAGGAAGCTACAGACTCTGAAGGCGAAAGAGATTTGACCGGCAGCTTATGAGACTTCAGGTTCAGGACAGGAGATCAAAACACAACAGGCGGCAAAAAACAGGTGATTAAGTGTCATGTGGACACAGAGACGTCCTCTCAGTTTGTCTTGTCTGTGTCAAATCTGAGCATTTTCAATGACAGAGGAGCTCTACACTTCACTTATGGTCTCGACCAGATTTTTTCATTGCTAAGGACTGAAGATGTTGGTTATATTTTTGCATGCTGGTCTGACATTTACAGTCTTGATTAAATGATTAATATTGGGGTCAAAGTTGTCATAAAGGTCACCATAATAGCCGGACGTCTTCAAATGTCAAACTGACCGTCCAAAATCTCAAAGATATTCAGTATTTTTACACAGAAGACAAATGAAAGCAGCAGTTCCTCACATTTATATATTAAAAAACAGGATTTAGAGTCTGTGTTCGACAAATTTCCTTAAAAAAATTACTTTTGTCAGTAACTTCTTTCTCTCATTCAACTTGTTTGTAGCCTACTTACAACTTACAGCAGTTTTAACTTTCATTGACCCTAAGAAAACAAACTTAATGCACCGTTTTAATTTGAAAAGAATTTATTACCTTAATCATTTTTTTAATTTTAATTAAAATAAAATTAGTCAAATAATTCGAATGCAGCTCTTTAAAAGTTGGATGTGCTCACAAACGCTTCAATATCACCTGAATTCAACTAGAAAATAAAGTTTTACATTTATTGCATTTAAAAATGTTACTGTAAACAGATTTTAGTGCAAATCTGTCGCACTAAATCTATTATACAACAAACTATTAACAGAGAAAAACTCCAAAGGAATAATACAGTGATTTTCTGCAGCCCAACTGCGCACAGGCGCCAGACCCTGGTGCGTGCGCTCCACGCATGCAGGCCGCGCCCACACGCACTCACGCACACACACACTAACACACACACCGTTTAAAGAACCAGCCTGCTGAATGAAACGTATTCTTTCTCAATTAAGGGCTGGAAAAAACTTTTTTCTCCTGCTGCTGCTGCTAATTCCGCTGGCACGCCGCTGAGCTGCTGCGTTCAGCTGGAGCCAAAATACTTCCACTGTTTTCTGCTTTTTGGTCGTGGTCGTCACTCTGGAGGCTTTTATTTCTAATTATCTGCATTTTTCTGACACATAAATCAAACTTAATAACCGGTTGTATGCGCTATTAGTCTCAAACAGTCCTTGTAGCTCATGATAAACCTCAAAAATGCCAAAAAAACACAAGTCAGAGTTGTTTTTATTTCTTTAACTGATTTCTGGTCACAATTGTTTGCACGTGTGTGCTGAAGTCAGTGGATCAATTTGATCGACTTAGCAGGATGTCTGACACATCATGAGATCAATAAATGTGTTGGAAGTTAAAAGAAGGCAGGATTTTTCAAAACATACCATGTTCACATTGATTGTCTCCCAAATTAAAGGACTTTTATCTTGCAAAGTGTCTGATTAAGTCTGTCAACAAGCAGAGTCGATTTATTAACTTAAAGCGGGTTAAATTCCGCTCAAATGTGTCATATTTAATGATTTAACGTGGAGATTTGCGTGTGATTTGCGGTCTGACAGAGTTCAAACTCCGCTTCGAGCGACACGAACGGTCTCTCCTCCTGACAAATAGCCCATGTGAAAGGTTCAATGTCTAAAAACTGACCCGTTTGGCTCTGCGCGATGCAAAGCACAAGTTCAATCTCGCCTTTGCCTGCTTGAAAGCCGTGAGGTCGCTGTTTAAAATCACAAAACGTGGATTAAAACATCAGTGCTCAATGCAAATAAGTGACCCCTGTAAGTGGAGGTTTAGACCTTCCTATACGCTTTATTTCAGTACTTTCAGTCTAGAAAATCGCAATCAACATAACGTAAACGTATTATTTTCTCTCGCTGACAGTAAAATTTGAGGCTTTAAGTGATTAAATAAGAGGTTTCTTGAGGTAACTTTTGGTAAATCTCACCCACGCTGCGCACCGCCCGCTGAAAATGAATGAAACAACAACTCTCCAAGGATCTCCAGCTGTCTCCGTCTGTTTTTCACCCACCTTTCCTGCCGGTCTGTCCGCGCAGAGTTGACTGGCACCAGGGGAGAAATCACTCCTTGTCCCGGTCGATACGACTGAATATTGAAATCCTCATTTGGAGCTCTTGTTTCTCCACCGTATCCTTTTCCAAAACAGTCTGTGAGCGGCTCCCGGCTGCTGGGTATCCAGTTGAAAACAAAGTGGAGATTATAAATCCATCAAAAACAGGCCCCTGGAACATGAACGACAGCTGCCGGGCTCTCCTGGTGAGCAGAGGAAGGAGCCTTGATCCCCTGGGCAAAGTCCACTGCAGCCGGTCGCCTTATAGCGCTAAATCCATGAAGAGGAAAGAAAACCAAACACGGAGCGAGACCGTGGATTACGACAGAGTGAAAACCTGTCCTTTGTCGCTCTGAAACTCTTGAAAAAGAAGATCCGATAAGAGGAAAGAATGAGAGAAAGAGAATGAAAAAGCCGGGGGAGAAAACGTGCCCCGCAGCTCAGAGTCCGCTCTTGGTTAAACTGTAGTCTTGGATAACTCTGTACGTGCGTCTTTACGCAGCGCTCCTGCAGCTTCTTCTCTCCTCTCCTCCGCTGAGTTTTATCCCGGTGAGGATCTGAACTTTAACGGAGCTCTGCCTCCTCGGTCCGTTTCCCCTGGACAGCAGAGAGAGACTGAGTCCTTCACACAGCGACCCTCCTGCAGCACTGCGCGGCTCTCCGGACGGCAGTCACAACAACAATGGTCTGAGAGAGCGGCCAGAGGAGCAGGAGGAGGGAGCGGGCGGTGGGAGGAGGGAGGGAGGGAGGGAGGGAGGAGAGAGAGGGGAGGGTTGCGCTTCTGTTACCCCCCTAAAAAACAGCCCCCATCCCTGCAAAGAGCTGGCACATACAACCCAAACCCCACTGCCTCTCCCAGCTCTGCAACGGAGCAAAGCGTTAAAATCAAAAGTGACCAAACATTTAATTTATTTTTTTCTGATCAAAATACATTTTTAAAATAGCTTTAGGAGTTTCCTTCAGTCAGCAACATAAATCACGTAAATTTAAACAGCTTTTTTACATGATGGCACATAATTTATTGCCAGTGAATTGTCCTTTATGCAAACAGAGCATTAAGGCCTCTTTAGGAGATGCATTCAATTACGTTGCTTTAGTGGGTGAATGCTGTGAATTGCCTCCACGTTTTAATTGCATCAGTAAAGAGAACAAGACCCTGTAATCCCATTAGCTGCAGCAGAGAATCAAGATCAGCCCTGTTTTTTTCTCAGTTTAACGCTCCGAGTGCACATGTAAGATCTGCATGGTCATTTCTTAAGGATTCTGCAAAGAAATTAGTATTTTTATTCACAAAAAACATTTAAAAAAAGTTTAAACATTAAAAAAAAAAATGTTTTTTTATGTTTCAGCTTATCACAGAGCCATCACCATGTCATATGAGCACATAAGGGAGAAAAAGAAAACATCCTGAAATGACAATAAAGAGATTAAATGTGAAGGTATGATCATCTTCTCGAAAATCATTAACTTTAGTTCACCTCAGTTGGCTTCTATATGAGTCATGTCAGACCAGCAGACTCTGCTAAAACAGTCTTTTACTTTGTATCCTTTAAAATCCAGAATAAAACAAAGTAGATCATCATTTTCTTTCTTCTAGAGCAAGAAAGTTGAGCTTTAGTTTTCATTTTTATATCAGCAACATTTCAGCAAACTTCTTTAAAGAATTTAAGACAAAAAAAACTAAATTATTTTTTTCCTCTAAAGTTAAGAAAAAGCTTTTGTGATTTAGAATCAGTTTCTTTATTGTTTTCATCTTTGTTTCTCCTTTTTTACCCATTTTTGCAGTAACTGCTCTTCCCAAGGTACCAATTTTGGTGTTTGCATATTCCTGAGGCCATTTTTATGTTTTTGACACATACAGAGGTTAAATGTGTCTGTGTGCAAAAACCTTTTTGTATCTGCACAGTTTATGTGTTTGCAAACCTTAGAAAGGTCAAACTTGTCCATGTCACATGAAGCATATTGATGGTTTAACAGTTGAGCAGGTGGAGGGACACCTGAGTGATCAAGATGCAAAGCAGGAGACCAATACAGAAGACCAAAAACAATTTTTTGCCAAAAAATTGATTTTTTTTTTAATATGTGTCCTGCAACAACAACCAAGGTTTTTAAGAAGATGCTGGGATATTTTCAAGCCAGTTTTGTTGCAAAATGGTGATTTTAACAAGATGATGATAAAAATGTTTTACTATGTTTTTTGCAGCCACAACCGAGTATTTTCAACATGAGAACTTTAGAAACTTCTGGCATGTTTCAAGTGACAAAACCAAACATGTTAAGCCAGAAAATGATCCTATTCTGACCCCGACCAAGTGTTTTTTTTTACCTAAATTGAACCCTAATCACAGAAATACAACATTTAAAGATAAAGACACATAAAGTTTCAACCTTTCTGTGGTTTGCAGAAACAAACATCGGTTGAATTATACTTCTTTGCCAAATACTTTCTTTACAGAAAAAAGTGTTTTTCTAGTCATATAAGCTGAAAATATACTCTGACCAGAGTTACTCGTCCTAGTTAATGTGTGTCTCACAGCCCACAGCGGTTAAACTCCACCAGTAAATTCATTTCATTCAGGATTATTGTTTTGTCGCTGCTGGAAAGTTTTTATGATGAAGACAGACAGGAAGTGCTTGTGAGAGGAAGGGCAATCATGAGCCACAAAGGTCCTGGCCCGGATTCAAACACAGTTACATGATACCTGCTTTAAAGCCAAGTGACGCTCCAGGAAATATTTGACTAAAGCTCAGCCGGCCGCAAAATAAAACCTCCAAATAAATCACAAAAAAAAAAAAAAAAGAGGCAAAGAAGCTGCTGCGAACTCTGTTTACTTTTATCTGAGGGTCAAACTCCTCGAGTGGCCACAGTTCGAGTGAGTTTAAGCTGAAATTTATGTGTGGAAATAAATTCCAGATTTGACCTTTGACACGGCGCTGCGGTACTTCGGGTCAGACGCAGCTTTACAGCGAAAGTCAAAGTACACAAATAAACGAGGCAGAGTGGAAGTCATAAAGCAGATAAGAGCTGTGCTAATGCCAGCCGGCGCTGCGTGGTGGACTGCCGGCCGATGTGTTTGTGTCATACCTCAGCCTGTGTGTGTGTGTGGACATGTATTACTCATGTTGTGGGGACATAAATGTGTCTAAACAGTCACATTATGGGGACTCTCTTTCAAAAAAAAAACCACAAGTCCTCATAACACAAATCATTAAGTCTTAGTGGAAAGACTTTGGTTACGGTTAAGCTGAAGCTCCAGGAAATGAATGTAAGTCAATGTCCTCTGCAGTGATGTAAACACCAGTCTGTGTGTGTGTGTTTGTGTGTGTTTGGGTTGATTATTAGATACCTGTGTTTTGGGAGGGGACGGCACTGTTAATGTTATTGCTCCTTGTTGTTATGCTAATGAGACAAAGGTGGGATTGCAGGCACCTCTGTTGCTTTTACACAGACTCCTTACATTCAAAGCCCGTCGACACGCCTCTAAATGAAGCATTCAAAGTCAACACACCGTGTTTTGATAGCCAGTTTTTATCTATTTGCCATCAACTTATGTGCCAAATTAGAGACAATACAGGGATTAGTTTCCTCTGCTGTTTTATGCGAACACTTAGACGGCTGGTAAACAATTATCGTCCTCTCACATTCAATATTTCTAACAGCTTTGAAGCTGTAAAGTATAAACTAATGTCAACAGATATAGAAGCAGGACTGGCTGTAGCTTAAGGACCATGATGCATTGCAGCCACATGACATTTTCTGTAAGAGATGCAGTCAAGACAGAAAAATCAAAGACCATTTAACAGTTTACAGACTTAACATGCCACCCTGCCCATCTTCAAATCTAAACTCAAAACTCATCTGTTCAGACTTGCATACTCTCTCTAAACTGCTTCAC
>JAPZDY010000006.1:23739827-23758616 GCA_029783645.1 Ctenochaetus hawaiiensis | reverse complement strand
TTTGGAAAAATCATGGATGGTACAGCAAAAACTTAAGGAGCATCAATGATTCTTTTTAAAGAGCTGCAGTTGAATGAAAATTCTGATTTGAAAAACTTTGCTCAGCTCTTTTCTGTCCGGTTCCTCATTTTAAAGGAACGTATAAGTTCGGTCATCTTGAGGCAAAACACTAACTACCAGGATTGGTTTGCTGTAGAGCTTTCTTACTCACTGATGGGCTGATTCAACATGCAGAGAAGCAGCCGTCAAGGGTTAACAAGAGCCACAAGTAACACAGTATAAAACATGGCGACAGACGCCCAAAAAAAGCCCCAACACAGATCAAAAGATGACTGTCCGCTTGATGTGTCTTTGCCCAAAAACCTTGAAATACGTCAGCATTGTTTAGCTTCATCTGACCCTTTTTGTGCTTGTTTCTGCAAAGTTATTGCCTCTGTTCACTTTCATTGGAAACACAACTTTATCATCAGTTTTAATATGATGTTTGTCAGTCTTGAGGTGGGAAATCAACAGCATAGATTTCCCTGAATATCGATCTCTGCTCACGTTCACTCATGACCACACTCTGCAACTGTTTCTGAATATTTCCACAGGCATGAACGGGCCTTTAGGCAACCTGGGTATTTCAGCCACTCAGGCAATCAAAATGCAAGTTACAGAAAAGATATTTAAAATATAAAGTTGCTGGAGGGAAGAAAAGCCTCAAAGCAACATGCACGAGAAAAAAAATACCATGACAAAAAATATGACTTAATTCTCTTTAAAAGCAATAACATTGATGCTAAATCATCGTAGACTTTCAAAACAACGATTAAGTTAAAAATTACAGTTAAGGTTAGTTTATGTGGGCTATTATAACTAATGTTTTCATGCCCCCCCCTCGCCCACCTCTTGTCCATCCCACAGCCTCACCCCCCCGTCCTTCGACCGCACATGCTTAGATCTCAGTGTGGTGCCGCCGCGTCAGCCAGCGCCTGTTTGGCGTCCTGCATACCGTCGCTTCAGACCACAAAACACACACTCTTCAATAGCTGCCCTTTAATCGGACTACCAACACACACCCACAGAGCTCTGGGCTCATGCCTTTAATGATCAAAATAGCCTGTGAACATGGAGGAGAGAAGAGGCCGGCGGTGGAAGAAGAGCCCTGAAGTTCTGTTTTCACTGTCCTGTTTGGTCAAACGGGCCGACCAGAAGAAACATTTGCTTTTCTTTACTTTCATGGGTTTGATCTTCACATTGAGGCCAATGAACCACCTGTGCATGTGACACTTATTTGGTTTTATTTAGCACTAAAAGGCATTCGTAAGCATGTTAGAACTGCTTCAGTACAGTTGAACCTGTGTTACAACACAATTGAGTAAATAAGGGATTTTATGTCTCTTTCACATTAAAAGTTTACATGTCTGTGGTTAAAGTCTGGTTAGGTTTCAGGCACATAAACCACTTGGTAAGTGTTAGAAAAAGATTGTTGCCTTACGTACCTGTTTTTTTCACAAGAAACACAGATGCTGAATGTCACGACATCATAAAAGTGGCTGGTTTGCGTTGCCAAAAAAATGCTGAAAACATCTCTGATGCGTCCCCTAAAATATCCTTTTCCATCTCCTGAAATACATGGGAAAATCACCTTTTGTCTCAAGCAAAGCAGCTGTTTTTGGTTTCTGAAAAAACCTCTAAAGTGTCCTGATGTAGCCCTGTTGAAACTGTCAGTTTTTCTCCATCTCCATTTGATCTTGAACTCTCTGCTGCTTGTTTTTTTTTTTTTTTTTTAAATTGTAACGCCACCATCATCATCATCTCTGAACTTGACATGTGAAATTGACAAATTGTTCCTATTCTTATTTTGCATAAACATTAACCGCACAGAATATTTAGAGGCGATCAGGCTGATGAAGCAACATTTTTACATGTGGGTGATGTCATAAATGCTCCTGCTGATGGTTTAATTAAATCATTATTACATTGATTTACAGGTGGTGGTGAAAAGCCAAAAAATCGCAGGACAGACAGCCAAGACACAAGGGGAAGACAGAAGCTTGGAGACATGGATGTAAAAAAAATGTGTTTCAAACATTTTAGAAATTAATTAAATGAATGTTTCATGATGAATGAAATGCTATAAATGTAAACAGAAACTTTGTTTATGTAGGTGTAAAAATGCAGTGCTGGACAAATTTTTGCTTAAAAATAACTGTAATTCTTTGTTTTTCTTTCTTTTTTCTGTAGATAGATGCTGTTATTAGTAATATTCTGTTAAAAAAATAACCATCATTTCATTTTTATAAACCAAAAATGCTGCAATAAGTTTTATAAATTTCCTGGTTAACATACACTGAGTGAAAATGTGAATATTTAATTGGCCGTTTGTTAAGCTAACATGTTGTCGATGCATATAAGTAAATAAAGTAATGCAATTTCTACACAAATAAATAAATGAGATGTTAAACAAAAGACATGAAATGCAGCATTAGCTGTTTGGACCCTAACAGATGAAACAAACACCATGCAGACCCTCAGATCTTTGGATCAAAGTTGGAGGGTTTAAATTAAATTAAACATCGCATATTAAATGAATAAGGATCACATGTAGGATAGATGTTGCTTGGACAGCATCTTCTCTCTGAGATCCTGCAGAAGGAGGGTCTCTGTATTCACTGTTTTCCTCTTGAAGCAAACTGTCAGGGGTCGTTCAGGACGGCCTGGCGTACAGTCGAACCTCTGTGGCCCTGACACATCCACAAACATGAGAGGAAGATTTGTGGGTGGAACCTGAACGCCTCGCCGTCTGTTTGGCTTCATCTGAGGGGTAACTACACCTTTTTTTTTCAACCTCTTCACAGATGAATGAATGAGATTACTGTGGATATTTACCATTATCTATGTATTTATATAGCTAAAAAAGCAGAGAGGGGAGGGACTAAGGCGTTAATGAAAATAATGGTGGGTGTTGTGGAGGGAGCGATGAGGGGGAGGACGTCTGGGTCTAATTTATGGTCCTAATAAATCCCCTCTCTTTACCCTCTAACCCCTGAACCAGCCAGGCAGCTCCCTAAAATCTTAATCACTCCTCTGCCGGCCCCCTCGACGTCCTCATGAGGCGGGAGAGAAAGGAAAGAGGGCGAACAGTGGCCATATTATTCTGCTGTAAAATCCAAATGGCGTCCTTGTAATCACCTGACTGCCCGGCCGGCCAGACAGCCGCTGGAGCAGTCGGCCAATGAGACAGTCAGTTATTCAGTGAGTTGTATGGCTGTCAGCCGGGCTGGATGACTTACAGAGGCCCTTCAAGTGCAGCACACACACACATTCCTGCTTATTCTAATGGGGGAAAAAATTGAAAAGTCTTTCTGGGTTTTTTTGTTATTTTTTTTCGTCTTTCTTGTTGCTTTTATTCCACACTGTTTGTCTCCAAGCTTTTTATTGTGGATAAATTCAAAAACTTTTATTGTAAAGTGGACTGAAACAGTCACGTTTGCTCTGTAGTTTTGCCAGACTTGGTGGTTTTCTGCCCGATCAGGCTACTTTTTATTCAATCTGGGTGGTTTTTTACCAACACAGAGTTAGAAAAAGGCCACCACCCAGTGAACTGGCTCCTCGACGTCTCTACAAAGTTTACAAAGGTCCACTGTGTTATTTCATTTTTTATTTCATACAGTTTTAAGTCACATGGACAATGTACATAAACAGAAATTTATGAACATTTGCCATTCGTCTTGGTTAATTTTCACATGATCCGTGACTTCCAAGTTTGTCATTGCTGGATTAAGGTTCCCTTTATTACACTAATAAGACTTGAAACCCAGTGAAACATATTAAAAGTCATATATCAAGAAGTTTTCTGAAGGAAAAAAAAAGGAAAGTTTTCCAGGAGACAAACTGACAGATCAGGTTTTTATTTAAAATGAAAAGATAACAGACAACTGGAATGTGAATTTAAAACGTGTTCAATGTTTTAAAGGAAGAAACACATTTAAAATAGAAGATATTTTAAAAATGGCAGAAATTTAAGTTTCAGCAATTGATTTTTTTTCAGGGTTGACTTTTTTCTCTGTGCATTGCTGCAACATTTCACTGTAAAATACTTTTAACATTTTAGTATAGTTGCCTCAACCTTAAGAGACATTTTTTATGTCTCATTTCTGTCTTTGGATCTTTATTCTGTTATTCTGTTCGTTATTTTGTAATGTAGTAGATTAATTCCATACAAGTTTAAGATCAAACTGTCCTAAATAAGATCATTTTCAGTCAGTTTTTAGTCTCAGTAGTTTTATGTTTAGAGGAGAGTTTAAAACATGTAAACTCAGTGACTTTTTTATCTTTTTATCTGTTTTTCTAACCATCAAAAACAAAACAAGCTGTTATTTTATCAACTTGTTGTAAAAAAAATCTGCATGAGAGAAGCACGAATCTGCATTTGTTTTCTCTGGATTAATTTACAAGCTTTCACTGAAACAGTTTTCTCACATTGATGCAGGTTTTTGTTTTTCTCTGCTGCTGTTAATTGTGTAAAAAAAAACCCTCCTGACTGGTCGACATCAGCCCCCTCATAAACACTCTTGCTGGCTTTTTTATCTGACTGCAGAAGCACTTACTGACCAGCTCGGCGTCCAGGATCCTGCTCGTCTGGCCGCCGAGCTGGACGACCTGTCTGCCTCGCTGTCAGCCTGGCCGACTGACTGGACTTGCTGACTGACGGACTTGTTTCCTGGCTGGCAGAGCGGTCGTGTCAGGGTGGATTTACGTCGCCTGGCTGTGGTGATAACTCATGTCAGACACACTGAGCTCTCCACGGGGGAGCAATAAAACCTCTCACTGTGTTAACCTGTTTTTCCCTGAAATCAGAGAGAAGGCTCCAGGCAACTGAGGGAGCTTTGTTGATGTTTGCATTTTCATATTTTGCCCCTTTTTGATGCTTTTATCCACAGCAACTGATGAGTTTCATGATTCAGTTGTTGACAAATCAGAAATAAGTCTGTAAGTGTCTAAACAAAACCACAATAAAACTTAATCCACCAGCATTACATTTACTCCAAAACACCTAAACAGCCTTTATTATGACTTAGTGCGCTTTCACACCTGAAACTCCGGACCAAGGTCCAAACCAAGGTTCGTGTTTTTGTTACACTGTATATATTTGGTCCGGTCAGTTTCGGTTTCACACTGCAATTATGCAAACGGACTAACGAACTTTACATGACAAACCTACGTCATATTGTCATCAAGTACGTGGGTTGCATGTCTTTATATTTAACATTGATTGGTTTGTTGGCCGGCGTCTGATGTCAGCGTGTTAAAAATGCTTTGCTTTGTAGCTTGATTGTAGCTTCAGGAGTTTTTCTAAGAGTTTTTCTGGCCCTTAATAAAGTCTTCGGACCAAAGTCTTAAAAAGGCATTTGGTTTCCTCATCCAATCATGTAGTTCCTCGGCTCATTTTATGTTTTGGTATCGGTTACATAGGTTTTCTGTTGCAGCCTTTAGGAAACATTAGCCTGCTGTAACTTCCCGTCATTGGTCCAAAGGTCCGGACCTTTGCTTTCACACTGGACACAAACCGGATCATGGTTCAATTTGATTCAGACTGAGACCACCTCTTTTAGTCTGACCAAATTTCAGCACTTTGGTCCGGACCATGGTCCAGTTGAGGTTTCACATCTGCCATTTTGGTTTCAGATCAAACTGAAAACTCCGAAAGTCTGGACCAAACGAGGCAGGTGTGAAAGCACACTTAAATATTATAAATAAAGTTGTGCAGTTTTGTGAGAAGCAGGCACTATGATGTGTTTAATGTCTGAGCTTCTTAGTCCCGGTTCAGCAGGTTCGAGTCCTCCACATTCAAGGACAAAAACACAAAGGACTCATTTAAGAGCGTCTGAAGGCTCTTAGTCGTGAGGAAACTGCAGCTGTAAAGACAAAAGAGGAACCCGGAGGTCTCATAAATCACTTTTTAAAAATGCAGCTCTCACACCCACTTTCAACAACAATGACAACCACTTCCTTCAAAGCAACCACACGCACCAAACATCGAGCCGGGAGGAGGGCTTTTTAAAGACAGAAGGAGTCAGATGTTGGTGCCAGATCAGAGCATCAACACACGCAGGGGTGGAGGTTTGATGCCTCCGAGAGTCGGGGCTTTTTTCAGGGGCGTTAAAATTATTCTGGGTGAAAAATGACAAACTTGTGTTCACAGGAAGGTTTGAGACTCTTTGACCGTCTCTTCCAGTCATTTTAAATTACTGTAACAGGCCAAAAGAGCCTGTCAGTGGCTTAGTATTATGGTCTTGCCCATTGCCTTCGTATATACAGTGCTGCAGACGATTCCTGCTCACTGTCATTGGAGTCTCGATGTTTTATTAATCAGAACATCACACTGAGGTCAAAAACTCTGATGAAGAAAAAGCGAAATGTTTGTCTGACACGCCTGCATAAGAAATGTGGATGAGATCATCCTTTTCCTCACCTGCTCGGATATGAAAACACGAATAACACAAAACAAACAGCGTTAATTGCGTCAACAGTTGCTTTAATAAAAATATTCCCTGTTATTCTTTTTCTGAAATGTAAACAAGAATAAAACTAAATTACAGAGGACTTTTGAGAGATATCATAACATGTGAAAACACATTAATAATAAATAACTGTTTTAATGCAGTCATAGTCATAGTGCATTTTTTTGATCCTGATTGGTGAAACAGCATCCTCCACCACCCAAAGTGTCCAATATTCAGGTGTTTATTTAGCTCCTTAAAGCCTTTAAAAATGTGCAGAATTTGAATTCAGACACTTTATGTTTTTGCCAATAATTTAAGCTTAAATACTTTTTCCAGGAACAAAATATGGAACAGATTTATAGACTAAATTTATCACAGATCTCACAGAAAATTAGACAAGAAGCAGCAGCAAAAGAGCCTTAACGTAACTTCATCAGTTGGTTAACGTTTGTGTTTGTGTTTTATCAGTAAGACTGAGTGCAGGATTATTGCAGCTGACAACAATCTAAGTCTTCCAGATGTTTACTTAAGTAATACCATGACATTAATGTTATCTGAACATAAAAGAGCGGATGGTATTTTAGTAAACAAGTGAGTTTACCAAAGCTAAACCAAAGTCTGGTGCCAAAATGAAGATTGAAGAGGATGTTTTTGTTTTTTATAATCAAATTGGCTAATTTATTTAATTTAAAATGCTGTTTTTTTCAACAGATGCTTCTCAAATCTCAGATGACAGATGGTCCTTGAACACACCAGCACTGACAGATTTTCAAATCAAGTCGAAACATCACTGAAAGTCAACAATAATGCAACAAAAATGGGACTATAATGTGATGTAGTCTCATAACAGAAGCTTAAAGTCTATATACATTAATATTACAGTAAAATACTCTTGAAAAAATGTTAAAATGTTTTCTATTTCTGCATTAGAGGCTACATGAAGCATATGTTTGAGTACTAAGGTCAAAATCAGCCACTTACCTTAGTAATATACAGAAGTGACATTTGAAAGCAACAGGTTGTCTGAGCTTTTACAGAGCCATTACTCAGCTGATGTGAACGATTAGCGTCCGCTGCAGCCAAGCAGGCCTGTAATTGTTCGTGCATGGAGCCCCGAGGATGTGACTGATTGGATGTCATTAAGTCGAATGTGCGTCAACAGACATGCAGCGGCCTTATTAAAGTCAAACTCCCACTTTATCAACCCTACACTTTCTCCTCCGAGGGCAGCTAATGACCCAGAAGGCCCAGGTGGCAATTTGGGCGTCTGAAGTCTTAAACGCTTCCTACTGTAAGTACAAACACAGTTTGAATGGTTATTGGACCAAACTGTCATCAGATGGCTGCATTCAGGATAAATACTGGAGCAATAAAAGGTTAATACTCATGGTGAGAAGAGTTTTCAGGAGCTTAAGTGTTAGGAACCAAAGAAAGATGAGCTTAATTTTGTCTTTCTTTTCACTAAACTCTCTAAAATGAACAAACTTGCTTAAATTGCTCATTTGTGAGAAGATGTAGGCTCGAGATCTTTCATCATCATTCTTAAAACCCTTAAAATTGGCATCAAATTTTCTTTTTCTGTATCAAAGATCTCTCTCTCTTTGTGAAAGGGCCTCCTCACTTTTTTCTTCCTACAGTTTCACTCAGAGTTTTTGGGTTCTTCATGCCAGAGAAGTCAGTTTTTTTGTTCGTGGTGACAAACTTCTTTGAGCTCGCACTGAGGGACTCAATTTGCTTCAAAGCTGATTCAGGAACACCACATGCTTTCTATGGTGGCGACCAGTCAGCAGAAAAAGGACAGGATCGCAGCTTCCTCTTGTACTATTGTCTTCTCCAGCAGTTTTTACAACCAAGGCCCTGAGCTTCTCCTTAATCTTCTCCTCCAGCTTGGCATCAATGATCTTGGGCCTTCAACTTGTTCATGGACCTGCATTGTAAGTAACAGAACAGGAGCCCACCAGTTGATGTCTCGGGCCAGAACCTTGTTTAAGCTCCCATGCTTAAAGGTAACATGAGAGACGATCAACGAGATGTGAGAAGAAAAGACCTGTTAGTATGAGTAGTTCTTTTTACTTTAAAGTATATTAATAATGTAAAGATGTTAAAATATCTGGAAATAAGAAAGGAACGAGGTAAAAAGTAGAAATGATCCTTAAAAACAAAAATAATTCAGGTTTTGCAACATGTTGGACATCATTCTATCTTGATAACTGGAGGAAATTGTACTGTAAATTTCCTAAATAATGCTGAGTCAGCTTCAAGTGCTTCAGGGTGTTAAAGCATTAATGTCAGATAAAATCCTGGTTCAGTCTTTTTGCCTCAGTGAGTATCAGAGTAGTTTTGTGATTTTCGGGCAGATTGTGGAAGCAAGTGGGTTTTTTTTTTTGCACAAAGTCCTGCAGACCATAAAACCGACTGCAAGGCACCAAACACAGATGATCCAGATAACTCTCAGTTTCACACAAACAAATATAAAACACTGTGAATCAGTCACAGAAATTTACTTCTGGATCAGTTTAAATTAAGATTACATAAACTGAATGTGAATATTTGCATGTCTGTTCTGGTAGTTAAACACTTTGATCAGTTTTCTCCTCTCTGTTTGAGTTCAGAGCATCTTCATCGCCTCTCATGAGGAATTTGTTGATGTTTTTTGACCCTGTGAAACAGCAAAACTCCAGCCAGGAGGCATTTAAACAAGTGTGGAAACTCTTGTGTGTGTGCAAGAATTAAAAACATGTTCAAAGACAACCGACTTCTGCAGGATTTTATAACGCCATGATTTCATTAGATTGTTTTATGGGTGAATTTCACAGCATGAGAAGAACACAACAAAGACTTGAGGGTGTTGCTGCACATGAACCAACAAAACACAACAAATCCTTTGTGTCTGAAAGTTGTGGCAGCAGCAGGATAAGACAGAATTTAAATTTGAAATAGACTAAGAGTCTGCAGCCACACATGCAGCTTTCTGAGGCTGCATTTAGGGCCAGCAGAGCTTTGAGCTAAATGCTAACATCGATATGCTAAAATGCTAACATGCTGCCTGCTAACGGAACTCATGAGAACTCGTGTGCATGATAAGTTCAGTGTTCATGTCATGTGTCATCTGGGGGAAAATGCAGTGGTGAATTTATGTTTTGAAAGAATCTTTCTGACATTGTAACAGTGAACAAACTGCGCTTTTGTTGATCAACAGAGGTTAGGTTTCACATTAGCAAGGTGGCAAGTTAGCAACAGTGTTGATTGATTAAGCATTAATCAGAGAGATGGAGGGATATTTAACAAGGGCGAAAAGAAAAACAGATGATGCTTCAGAGATAAAGATCACTGACAGTAATCAATCAAAAAATAAGTCAAATATGTCAAAGCATGTTGTGCTTTTCAGTCAAAGTGAATACAATGGGAGATGAGGAGAGATTAGCGTGAATTTTATATCTAGAAAATACTAAAACTCCTACTAAAAATAATATTAATACTATGATGCCTCTTTATTTTTAAAAAAGCACACAGACTGATTGAGTCTGTCTAAAGTCTAAAGTCAAAATATCTGTCTATTGTCTATATTTTATTAATCTAAAAAATTACACATTACTATTAATTTATTTGAAAATATAACAAATTTATATTTAAAAAATGTACAATATTTTTTTCTAATTACTACAATTTTATTCATAGATGTGTCTTCAAGTATATATAAAGTATTATATAAATGTATTTTCTTACTTTGTCACTACTCTTACAGTCCTCGTTTTTAAGAGTGGCCCCTAAAACTCAGTCATATTCCACCTTCAGCACCGCCTTTAAGCATCAGTCACAGAAACATTTCATCGTGAGTAAGTGCTTTAAAACATCAACAACACTGTCGTTAAAACATCACTACTTTAAAAGAAGTTTATATAATTTGCAACTATGAATTAAATGTAAAATATGCCAGTAAATTTTCTCTCCTTCAAACAGTAAATATGTAATTATGAGTCGACACTTTTCATGAAGATTCAGTGTTGACTGAAACCTTGTCAGTGACGAAATACGGCGCTGCATGTGATTATAAGTTTGGAGAAAATCGAACCCCCAGTCAGACGAAAGTGCTTATTAAGACAGGAAGTTAACAAAAACACAAGAATCAAGCAACTGGTTAACTTAAAACTGTAGAGATGTTTTGTTATTGGTGAGCGATTAGAGTTATGATTAAGAGTTATGAGTGAAATGTCCATTCAAGTCTCTCTGAGCAATGTAACGTATGTCGTAAAATAAGAAAGAATGTAAAGAAAAACAAAGAAGAAGAAAAAATGGCTGTCATCACCCACTTTTCACCGTTCATCAGTGAAATGTGTAATTATCAGTCCGGAAGAGCAGCCCTCCTCCTTCTGTTTATATTCCCCTCTTTTTCCTCTGTGTGAATGTGTGTGTGTTTGTTTTCTCAGCCAACGTAAAATCTCTCCTTCACACACTCACACACTCACACACAGCTCATAAACAGATACCTCTAATCCACGGCTGAGCTGCAGTTTATTGTCAAAGGGACTTTTGTTAAAAATAATAGATAAATAACAACAGCAGCATCAAGAAATCTCACAATTACAACCTTTTTACATTTTCACTCCCACCTTTCAATCACAATCTGTCGCATTTATGGAAACTGTTTGATCTAAAGCTCTGGAATTGTGGGAAATCTCACATACAGTGTAGCTACTCCTAGCCATGTTAGCCATGTGGCTCCTGGGATGCTAATGTCTGTCCATTTTTCTTCCATCATCGCAAAAACTTGATTTGTTGATACTTTGTGACCTGAAAACTAGAAACATTTCATTAGACACATTTTGTGCTTAGTGCTTCTTCTGACTTTTCTGTGGAACCTGAAATATTTGAGTATTTACAAGATGAAAACGAACAAACTTTTAGCTTAGCATTTAGCATTTAGGTCAAAATATTGGTGTTACTGAACACAGTTTCACACACCATCTTGCATTTAGCTTCAATCTGCACCTGGTTATACAATGTGACATAATCTGGAGTAATCAGTTTTCCTGAATAGTGATCAGATCTTCATATGCCAGTTAGTTAAGTGGAGCTGGCAAATTTGTAAATAAACAAACTGAGGCCAAGTGAAGCAAGGCCACAAACAGATGTCATTTATTTTTAAATCATCACTTTATCTAAAGGAAGGCAGGTTTGTTTGCCTTTTTAGCAAACAAACAAGCAAAAGAGTCACCATTGATGAATGTAAAGACCTCAAATCAACTTTTTGTTTACATGCCCTCAGTAAGTCAAACATGTCAGAACAGAGTCACATGTGTCCCAGGATCCAGGAGATAAGGATTTTCCCGGGAGTTCAACCTCCTACTGAGAACCAACAGGAGAATCCAGAGACTGACTGCGGTGAATCCGTGGTAAATATTTGCCCTTGTTTTTGATTTTCTTTTTCCACAATCAACTAACCCGAACTTTGACGTATCACATCGTGTGTGAATGTGTGATTTTGTGTCTGAAGCCCCGTGGTTCATGTATGTTTATTAAGGTGGCATTTGGACGCAATCATGTGTTGCAGCAATCACTGCAGGTTTGTGCAGAAGTTTGTGAATGAAAGCTCTTTTGAAAATGCAAATAAAATCTCTGTAGAAAAGGACCAGCTCCCTCTGTAGATATAAACTATTATTTTTAGATGATTACACACCAAAGAAAACGTAAGTGTGTCAAATTTTCTAACTTATTCTGCCAACAGATCCCCTGAATCTAAAGCTCTATACCTTTAATTTTTGTATTCACGCAAAAAAAATCAGATTTTTTTTCCAAAAGTTTGCCATCAACATGAAAATGCCAACAACCTGTGATCAGATTCAGCCTTATAGTTATTAGTTTTGTTTATTTCCAGAGAGTTAAAATCACAAAGATCAACCTGAGTTCACATAACACAAAGCACTGCATTCACCTTTCACAGAAAAAGTATTTTCAAACAGATCAATTTGAAAGGGGCTGTTAAATAACACCTCCTATTTAAGACAAGAATAACAAAATTAAGAGAGAAGAATGCAACTTCAAATCAATCAATATCAGTGAAGACATGGACACATTTTGATAACATCAGACAGATGTTTGGACCTCTGATCTCTCTGGTATGTCAGTGATTGTTGTGTTTGTACCAACAATGACAAATCAGCGCTCCTCCTTCTGTTTGTTCGGCTTTGTTTTTGCTTTCAACAACAAACGTCCAAGACAAGGACCAGCTGTTCGGATCAGAGGAGGAGGAGCCCCTCTGCTCTCATCCAGGGGTCGACCATGAGGTTGGGTTCGTCCCAACACAATAATGCCCATGCTAGTTTGATCATTTGGTCAATATTTAATTCTTGGCAAAAGTTGCATAACTTCAATAAATCAAAGATGTAATGCCAGAATAACTGTAGTACAAAATTAAAAATGGCTTTTATTAGTCATTGATGCTGAACTCATCTGCTGCAGTTGTTTTACTGGTCTGTTTGACTTTGGCACAAGCAGGTTTATATAGCTAGCTTGCTAGCTAACTACCCCTGTAATTAGTACTGACCTGTGCACGCAGATATGGAGCTTTTCTACTCTGAAAACACTGCAGCACACCAATTGTCATAAAACCTCCAATATTCAAAATCTACACAGATGATTTCCACCCCTAAAAAATTATCAGAAGTGAATTAAAGTGATTAAATAGAGTGAGTAAACTACCAGTTTTGTCCTGACAGGTAGACAAGGTAGACATGTGTGATGCACACTGGAGATTTTTCCAAATCAATACAACATATTTTGTGGGGGGTTTTTTACAGCCCAGATGCTTTGAGGTGTGTTAGCAAGTTATATCAAACTTGATGGCTCTCTCAGCTCTCTACTGCTGTTTGTAGAAAATAATGTATTATTTATCAACGTTGAGACTGGAAAATCTTTGCCGTCCAGCAGAATTATTTATAACACCAGTACAGGTCTCACTTTGATTAATTGTATATTAATTACACATAAGGTAATTGAATGAATTAAGCAAAAAACTGAAGTCTGCTTGTTTCTTGTCAATAAATTTCTTTGCAGATAAAATGGGCTGTCATCCATCACAACAGGATCTCTTCCATCTGAAGTTTTGTCCTGTCCTCTGTAAAAGTTGCTCTTATCAGTTTTGTAAAGAGTCTTAAGAGGAAATTCTTACTGGATTCTTTAGCAACATTCAGTCGACTTCTAGACACTAAAAAAGAAACAGCACCAAGAAATTCAGACATGAATTCCTGCAGGAAACTCCTTACTGGTTCAGTCAGACAGAACAAGTTCAGACTAGTCTCCTTTGTTATTATTCAACCCCATAAGAGACTTTAAAATGTTAGCAACAGTTTGTTAATTTGACAAATAGGCTGTGAATGTGACAAACATCCAAACATGTTTGGGTTCATTCGTCTCAAAGCAAGCCGTGAGCTGCAGGCACCTGTCTGTCTCGAGCGCCATGGGGGTGAGACAGTCTGGCGAGAGCCCTCGGTGACCGGGAGGCTCAAACTGACAGCAGCGTCTGACCACACAGCTACGGGTCAGTCTACACAGAGACAGACAGACGGGCAGACGATGACGACGACGAGGAGCAAGGTCTCCTCCAGAAGACGCTAATGATCCAGAAACAAAGAAACAGAGCAGAGACAAACACTGAGAAACGTTCACCGACTGCTTCAGACCGACACTTTCCATGAAAGCACATGAGGGATTTAGATTAAAATAAAAAGATATTATAATGTTTACATGCTCCACAGTCAACAAACAGAGTAAAAGAGCATCTCCATGTTGAATCTAGCTTTGATTTGCACAACAAAGTTGTTAGTTTTCTGCTCTGCTTCTGCAATGAAAGTGAGGTTTATCAGAAAATTATATTGCTTTTACTTCTCTAATGCTTTAAGTTTTGAACGAAGGAAAAGTGTTGTCTTGTTTGTAATCTGATGTCTTTTGATATCATTAAAATAGAAAATACCTACAAAAAGCAGCTAATTTCTGTCCCTTAATTGGATTATTAAGTGTTTATTGCAGCCCTTTTAAACATATTTCTTCAAAATAAGTCAGTTTTATGCCATGGACATGATGTATTTTTATTCAAATTTCTCTGATTATTGGTTGAGCAAAAGTTTGCATGAAAATGCAGCTTTTGGAAATCTATAAATCTTTGTTTATTGAACCATTTCTACCTCAATTAATGACTTACTGTAAGATGATGTCACTTATATCAACAGCAGTTTCAAGAAAACTCATTTTTTAAGTTCAGGAGTCAAATTAAATATCTTCTGTCTGCTATTGACTTCATTTTAAAGCAAACAATGAAAATAAGTGACCTAACACGTCCTGACTGGATGATGTGACGCATCCAGTGTTTGCAAGCCAACACACAGGAAAGTCCCGGCAAAAGGACGTCTACTTCATTGCGTATTTTAGCTAAAATTAGACACTCTTGGCCCTTGCAGACATTTATAAACTCATAACTCACAATAGAAATGAGCAGAACAGGTAAGTTCCTCTGTGCTGTTTTCTCAGCATGGAAACTGAGGCAGACAGAGGCCTTTCTGTCTGAGCTGCAAGTGAGCGAGCGCAGACGTCACAGAGCGCCGAAACATCCTGACAGGCCGCCGGCTGCTCCGACCAATTAAAAGGTGAGAGGAGAGGAAGAGCAGGAAGTCAGGAGCCGAGCGGACTCGTTGAAACACTGAGCTCACTGTGATACTAAAAACTCACTGTTTCACCACTTAGTCTGTTGGAGTTTTTTTTTCCAAATCTAAGTTAGGAGAAGATTATGTAGCATTGCACTGATTTATTTAAATGTTCTACAACTGCAATTTTGAATGAAACAGCTCACTCAGTGTGACATAAACCAGTGCTTACACTGGAAACAAATAAACGCCTGTACTCCCTCTTTATTCATGTGTTGGCATGTGTATCAGAAATTATAACCAAACCATTAAGTACAGTCTGCATTTGGCTGCTGCAGATGTTTTTGCTTAAATGCTAACAATACGTACACAGGATCTTTGCTGCTTAGAGAGATACAGTATGGTTTCAGACAAAGATTAAAACAAATTCAGCTGAAAAAAACATTAAAAAAAACCTAATAAAGATCATAATTTAGCCATAATTGTGTATATAGAATGTAATTTGAGCTGACTTTCCATCCTGAAGAAGACTGTCAGAAAATTTTAAATATGAAAAACTTCTGAATGGTATAATGTTACTTGAGTTTATTTTTCCATCAAATTTCTAAATAACAGTTTTTCATAGTCTGGGTTATCCTGAAGAGGACTTCTTTAAAAGTGACAGTAAAGCTCTATAAAAAATTTATTAAGACAGTGTAAATATATGAATATTATAATCTTCTGATGCTATTTAGTAGAAAAATGTGCACTTCTCAACAAATTTGCCAGGAATGGTTATACAGATTAAAACTTAAGCTATCAAACATGTTACAGAGTTGTTTTTATTTGCTCTGTAAAATGGAGGAAAGATTGATCAAATGTAACTCTGTCAAAGCTGAACACAGGAACAGGTAGAGTACTGAACAAATCTTTTACCTGATGACAAGGTGAGAGGAAATACCAGCAAATCACAAAAGTAAGAATACTCTTTTCTCTGAAGATAATTTAAGTTTTATTTATTTCCATCCGAACCAACATGAAAGACTAACCAAAACTGATGTATGTGTGGCTGAAACACTGTAGCTGGAGAACAGAAAAGAGCTGAGAAAAAGAATTTATCATTAAACAGCAGAGGCGTTTTTTGAGTTGCCTGAAGTGAAGTGTGGAAACTGTTTATATCGATTTATTGCTGTCTAAATTTGATGTTTTGAAGAATATTAAAAGGAAATCAAAAAGTAAAATAGCATTATATGAGAACAAGCTTATTTTAAAAACACAGGTTAAGAGTGATCTACATTTTTTTGTGTGTGATTTCTTCTGTAATATTTCTGTCCTCCTTATAAGTTATGATAACAAACTCAACCTCTTCATCTCCCTTTTTAAGGTCATCTGGCAGCAGTATTGTTGTTCGGGGTCGAGGGGAGAGTCAGATGATGGGATTTGGCTTCAGACCAGGCAGGAAAACTTCAGTGCTTAGGATGAAAATCAAACATTTAAGAAGGGTGGCAGTTTTCCGATAGATAGGCATCAGCTGTAAAGCCAGATGTTTCCTCCAGAACTGACAGGACGTCCAATTTAAATCACTTCCAGCAGTTTCAAACAGGGAGAAATTCAAGGGGAGCTGCTTCAGTTTTCAGAAACAGACATTTTACATCTATTTTGGTGACATTTTGCAAGTTAACCACATCATAAACTGCTGCTGTGGGTTAAAAACTTCTGTGTTTTGTACATGCTGAGGTTGAAGGGAGTGTGTCTTAATCATGTCCAGACCTTCCTGCCTCAACAAACCACACAGACATATAGGACACTTTATAAAATATTACAAGAAAACCATTTTACCATCTAATCTAAGACCATTTTCGTGCCTCAGCTGGACAATAAAGTTAATTCTATTCTGTTCCATCTAAAGAAAGCTGTGAGGTTTATCTAAAGCACATCTACCAGCTGTCAAACATTTCTGAATTTCTGGAGTAATTTCAGTGCAGACCAGCTGCATTTTTGGTTCTGTATTGCAGGAAAATGTATATAATTATTCAATCATAAAATGTGGTCAGGACATTCAGACTTGAAAGTCAGTAACTAAAATTTCTTGCACCTCCTTACAAAAATCACACTGATTGTCTAGGATGCAAAGAATGTTCGAGAACCTGGATATTGTTGTAATAATATAGGAAAATGAATGAACTGGTCTGTAATGTTCTGTATATCCAGACATTAGTGTGACTTTAACAGTATAATTAACAAACAACATGTTTTTGATAACATCGCAAAGATCAGGAGATCAGCTAAGCTGGATAAAGTGGATTTTGCTGTGGAAAATACAATAAGTAAATGACTTAATCTCCTTTCTTTAGCTATTTATTATTGCAGTAAAAGTACTTCAGAGAATACAACGTTGGTGTTAAAGGTTCTGGCAGGTACCGCAGTATTCTCAGTGCTGAGTGAAAACAGCGGAGAAGCTCTCGGTCATCTTTTGATGAGGCCAGATGAGACCTTTAGCCACATTCCTGGTCAGTCTCCTGGGCTGCAGCTCGCCACATAACTGCCTGCTGTCCAAACAAACCAGGCCGGTCCCAGAGGGCCTCCTGAACCGCGTTGTGCCAAGCCAAAACTGGGACAAACCGCCCCACCTCTGACGGTCCTAAAATAAAGACTCTCCATTTTTAATTTCCAGAAACAAGGAACGTTTTTCACTGGGTCACAAACAAAGTCGTTCCACATGTTGTGGTGCAAGCTGTTGTTGTCACTGTCGATGTGCAGACGTCACCAACCTGGAATTTGTGTGTGTTCCTAAAAAACATGTCACCAGACTCTCCTGGAGTCTTGTTTGTGTTGAGGAAATCGGGATGTGGAGGAGTCTAAACTAAATTGTCTGTTTGCAAAAATCTCCCATAAAAAAAGCCATTGTGCAGTCTAAGCTTAGCTAAGCAGCTACAACTAGCAGGAAGGAACGTAGCCTAAAGCTGATGATTTCTAAATGCTAAAACAACATATGTGGCACTATAAGAGCAAAACTGCATTTGAACAGTCTAGGAGGTCTATTTGCTCTCAAAAAATAACCCCAAATATCTTAAGAAGTGTAAGGAGTGGTCAAAATAACATGTTTCTCTGCTCTGTTCTATGCTACAGGACAATCTTTAGCATGTTCAACTTAGCTCTAGCCTAGTTATCTACAATAGTAACCATGTGTTTAAGCTTTGGCCAAGGACATTTTCAGCTAACTAATTTTAGTTTGCGGTGTTACAAAATCCAAGTTTACAAACTGTACTTCATCAGTGTTGTATTTCTCCACTATGTGGAAGCTAGGCCTTGATGCTAAAGTTTAGGCTAACTTTAGCATTTATGTCTTGCTCCTGGATTGGATGGAATTGAATTGAGTTTGATTGAAATAAACTGGATTGGATTTAAGTTTACACTCTGGCAACTCTAATCCCTAGAATATGTTAACGTTCACCAAACATGGTTAGCTAGGTCTTGTCATTAGAATTTAAATACAAATATGTAGCAAACAACCTTTATATAATTTGATCCTCTTCGACCTGCCTTGATAACTTTGATCTAAATAGAAGAAATTATGATAGTAAAAGAAGGTATTTACAGGTTCATTCAAGGTAAGATCTCCACATGAATTACGGGCCTGACTATTTATTCTTGGGTCTTTGCTCAATCAAACCATACAAGGA
>JAPZDY010000006.1:23712301-23727083 GCA_029783645.1 Ctenochaetus hawaiiensis | reverse complement strand
TTTTGTAAAGTACAACATAACATGTTTTTAACTTTCAGCTATATTCCAGTTTGCTATCCTTGATGGTGTCCAGCTCTGAAGCTATATAATAACTTATGTAAGTATATTTACATTACACAGGTTCAAAGTCTGTTCTTTGTGCTACACTTTTCATAAGGCTGTACAAAGATAAAAAAAGGTGAAAGTAGGTCTATAAACCATCCTGTGATGACTGTCTTAGGTCTATCAGTCACATATTACCACAACAGGAACCACTGTTTCTTTGAGTCAAGTGTTTGTGTGTGATGTGTGAAACTACCTGCAGCTTTAATGACATAATTCACTCATCATTTTATAGTTTTACGTGCACGTCATTTTTTTACACACTGACATCAAAGACCAGCTGAGGGGACTTTTCCAACCCCGTAGGACCTCCTTTTACTGTTTTTAACTTTTCGGTACTCTAGTATAAAAGTACTCACTTAACACAAAAATTTCCCCTGTGACTGATATCTGATAATATGTGACGTAAGATCAAAAATACTGAGTCATCCATGTGTAAGTAAGATTTTGATGTTAGAGCTTATCGTGGGGGCAGCTAGTTTAGTGTGTTGTGTTAGCAACTTAGTCCAGTGATTACCAATAAATACGTTAGGTAAGTGCTGTTACTTGAGTCAGTTTTATTTGGGGGATAACGACTAATAGTTTCAGAAGTACAATTAAAATCAGGTTTTGTTAGAAAGACGTGAGTTGACCAGACTCATAGGCTAATAGGGCAACTAGCTGAACGGCTAACTGAGCTAACAAGCTAACAGCAGCTACTAGCTAAAGCCAAAGAGAGCTACATCAGAGAGTTTACTGAGCAGCAGAAAGGAGTTATCGTAGTGACATTCAAGTTGGTTTAATTTTAACAAATGCTTTGTGTTTTATAATCTTGTGGGGGGGTTTTAAACATAAAAAGTCTAATCTGAAAAGAAACCAACAATTAAGTACATGGTCCAAAGTACTAGTAGATAAAAAATACTCAAATACATGTAATTCAAAAATGTTTTGGACTACAACACTTGTGTACTTAGTTACGTTGCACCTCTGTTGACCCCTGATGATGGTTTGGCTTGATGGCTCCACCTTTGATATGATCCACAGCAGAAATGAACTCAGGATTTCAGGCTAACATTTGGCACATTTTGAGGGGGTCTCTCCATTTGTTGGCCAACTTTTGACACCCCAAAAAAATATGAGAGGACAAATTACAGGAGTGGAACAGAAAAATAGAAATATATTGTATATTTCAAGAATATGATGGCAGTTCAAAGTAAACAGTTTAGTGACAATTTGGGTGTTTTAATAGACCTTATGCACTATACACAAAGGTGAAAAGTTACAGAGTACATTTACTTAAGCAATGCATTTGTACTCTATTTGAGTCATGCTAAGCTGTACTTCTACTTGTGCCAATACTTTACTCATTCAATGTTTCATGTTTATTAATTTGAACAGGGGCAATTATACAAAGAACATAAACCTTCTGCGAAGCAAAGATACATGTTGGTTTTCAGCAAATTGCGGTCGAATTAATCTCTGGGAAGAATAATAATAAAAAAGACGAGAGAATTAAATATTTTTAAAAAAGAACAAAACACTGACTTAGTTGAAAAATGCAAACATGGTCATTACTTTAAGACAAATCTAAAACTGACTACATATTAACTTATTGCAATGTTGCAAAATAGGTACAATGCAGTAAATGATACAATGCAGCCTATTACTTTCATTCTGAAGGCAAAACTTCTGTGTAATTACTGATACTTTTATTTTGTTAACAGAGTTTTTGTGTTTTAATAAACATTTTAAATGTAGAACTATTTTGATAGTGTTTTACAACTCCAGTCATTTTCAGTTTCCCTTAACAGAGAATCTAAATACTTCTTCCAAAACTGAACATTACTTCTTTACTAGTTTATAGCTGTAGGTACAAAAGCTAAAGCTAATCTGATCTAGTAACTGTAACAGTCCTGCAATAGAGCTTTGTAAGGATTGCAAAGTTGTTTTTTTTAATTTAATTTACAATGTTGGTGAGTTTTTGCTTAAGTTAGGGTCATTTTTGAGGCCGATGAGCTGTGTTGCCTTAAGCTGAAAGGTATTTCTAATATTCTGTCCACACTTCTCAATATAATTGGGATGAGCACATAAATATCAATGAAATATAATTCACAGAGATATAAACTACTTAATTCAAAACGACCATAAAGTTGAATTTACATCTCTCTGAGTGTAGGATGAGTTCACTGACCTGAATGTGCCTCATGATATTTATCATTCATACTCACTTCTATGGTATCTTATCTTATAGGTTGTTTTTGTCTGTGTTGTCTCTTTTCTTTCTTTCTTTTTTTGAGGGTCAGACTCATAAAGCACCTTTGACGCTTTCTCAAATCAAAAACCGGAGTTTGTTGCAACAACGGAAAAGCCCGAGAGGTGGAAACTGGTAATGACTCACCAGCTCGCGAGTCAAGTGAAGCCGCGTTAATAGCGATAATGACGGCGGCTCACCGGGCAGGTGCGCGCTGCTTCCTGTCCGCGGCGCTGTTCTGCGCTTGGCGAGACCCGCAGCAGGCCCTGTCCTGTCTGCCTGTCTCTCTCTCGCTCCTTCCCCTCTCTTGTCTGTCTCTACAAGTGTTTCTGTCTCTGTCTAACCAAACGCCTGCTGGTTGGATCGACTTTAGAAAGCAAAACGCATCCAAATATAATCCGTGTTTCTGCCTCAGCTGAGCGCAAATAAATAAAAAAAAGGAAACACACCGGAGAAAGTGAGGAGCTCATTTTCACCGAGAAGCCGCATCTGTGTGGGTGCAGAAAACGTGAAATATTCACAGTCCTGCAAACACTCGGACTCAAGAGTGACCCAGTCGAGCTTTGAGCTGCTTTTATTGCACTTCGTCATTAAATACCCCCAATATCTGCCACAGGAGGGGAGGGTTTGCTGATTTGCGGCCGTGTCGATCATGAACGCCGTCTCCCATTGCCTGCCGCCTCCCCACAAGAGGGGGAATGTGTGTGTGTGCATGTTTTTTTTAACACCTGAAAAAGCTCCCCTTGCCCGCCCTCCTCTTCCTCACTGACATATCGTCTCTGAATCTACACATCCACACGCTTCCTCACCCAGAAAATGAAACCCACCCAAGGCAGAGAAAAGAGAGGAAAATCTCGCATGTCTCTCAGCTCAGCTCAGCTCTTACTGTCACCGGCCGAGAGCTGCAGTTGTTTTTCAGCTCTCACCCTTTCGTTTCTGAAAAAAAAGAAAAGCTGACCGTGTGTTTTCTCCTTCATGTGCACAGAAAAACTGTAACCAATTCAGTTCACTCGACGCTTTTAATTACCATGGATGTTATGGGTTGTCTTTTTTGCTGTCAGACGTGCGTTTTGCACACACACTCTCTCTTTCAAACACACACACACACACACACACACCAGAGGATAACTGTGCCTCAGTCCCCCCTGTCGTGGCAAAAACCGCTCGTAAGACAGTGACTTTGGGAGGCATAGCATGTGAGAAAAATGTTCCTGTCGTGGCATGGTTGATTCAAGACCCTGACAACCTCCAGAAACACCTCCAGAGCACAGGAGAGGTGCGCTTTGAGGCTCAGTTCCTCCGTGGCTGGGTGAACTTTATATCGAGCATGTATTAACACTTTGTGGCCTGTTTTTTCCTCCTCTTAGGCTGGAGGACTCCATTTTGAAGGGACCGGGTGTGCAGCCAGAGACTACACAGCAACTCGTCTCAGGGAAAGGAAACCCATCTGTTTTTCCGGGTAGCCTGCTGCACCATTTCACTGCTACCTCAGACGTGGTGTTGGTGGAAATTTTTTTTTTTTTTTTTTTTTTAGAAATTTATTTATTTATTATTTTTTTCATTCGTCTTCATCTCCAGGCGCATGTGTGCTGCCCATGAAGTGCGTGTCGAGGGGGTTTTGTTGGGGAAGAGGATGCCAGTTGTTGGCATAAGTTTGGCATGTGACATGTCACTGGTGATGGCAGCCTGGTTTAGGTTAATAATTGATGCTTGTAATTAAGGAGGGGGGGCGGGGCGATTTTTTGGAGGTGTCGTGTGGTCGTCCAGTGCGTTTTTTTTCCATAAGATTTTTTTCCGTCTTTTCATTTCCTTTTATTTAAATTATTTTGAGGAGAGATTTACGGCCCCCTCATGTGCTCCATGCTGTGGACCGGCTGGGGAGGGAGACAGTGGTGACGCCTGGCAGTGCGCACAGCAGAGAGAGACTGACTTTAAGGGGCAGGCATAGTCTGCAGGCAGGAAACAGCCATTCAACAGAGCAGAAATCCTTAGACGGCGAATTATAAAGTTGTAGTTATCACAAAGCAAAAGGGGGAGTGTCGCTAGAGGAGCACAACACGCCTGAATCTTTATTCCAGGGGCCGCTGGACCAGGCTTTAGCGCATGTAGAGAGGAGGAGGAGGGAGGAGGAGGGAGGTTGGAAGGGGGAGTGAGTGAGTACGTTTCACAGGATCCAGGCCTAGTAGTATTGCCGCTGGGACTCTCCTCATCCGCTTTCAAAAAATTGGAAATTGGCACATTTAAACGCCAAAATGAACGGGTTGAGGTTCATGTTTGCGGTGGCCGACACCGGAATGGTAAGATTCTCGCGACAGATCCCGTGTCATTTGGCGTTTTCTGCGTGATTTTGCTGTTTGATGCACATAGCCTGCATCTGTCGGAGGGAAGCCTGTGGAAGTGTGTGTCAGCGTGTGTGTGAGTGTGGGTCCGTGTCAGTGTGTGTGGGTGAACTTGTTTTTGTGTCGTCGTCTCATGTTATGTAGCGTTTGTGTTTCTGTCTCCTGCAACCATGAAGCCACTGCAAGCCACGAGCGACACACACACACACATGCAGTTGCACACACCTAAACACTCACACACATACACACGCACACGCGCGTTATATAGGCCCACACGCGCGCGCGAGAGCGGGTCCATTTTAATTCCGGTTCGTGGTTACAGCGCCGGCGTGTTAACACCGGGTCGATTTAACATGACGCGCTATTATTATCTGACTGGCTTCATTGTGTGTGTGTATGCTGCATGCATGTGTGTGAGTTTACAGGCTGCTGACCTTATCGTACTTAATGTCATTTTCATCATATCGCGATAATTTATCCCACAGGGGCTTTCAGCGGGGGTTGCGGCATTTGCGCAGAATCTCTCCGAAAAGATGTCACGTTAGGTCGATCCGCTCGTCGTCAGTGAGTCTGTTTACGTTTTATTTTGACATCATATGAAGGCAGATTGTGTTGCTTTTTACGGATTTGATGTCTCAGCTTTGGCTTTCTTCTTGTCACTTGGAAATGTATCTCCCCACCGGATGCACGGGATAACTTTAGATGAGCTGCTGCAATGTTACAGGTTATTGAATGAGAAACAGATGCAAAAAAAAAAAAACATGGCTGAAGTCTTGTGACCTCTCTGTTGGAATGTTATTGTATTATTGAGTAAAGGAAATACAAAATCACAGTGGCCTTTTATGGAAAATAGGTGGAAGTCCTGTAAGCATGTTATTATTTTGTATTACGTGAAGAAAAATCTGCGTTTGTGGTTTAAACTCTTCCAAATGTTGGATGTTTTGGGTGTTTTTTGGTGCCTTGAATGTACTCAACACACTGATAATTTTTCTGTTCTGGTTGCAGGGAGGAACCATGCCAGCATGAGTGGGCCTTACACAGGCCCTTACAGGGAGATTCACCAGTCCAGCTGCCCTTTGACCCCCAGTCACGACCTCTCTGCCCACCCCCACTCCACCAGACACCATGACCACAGGATCGGTCTAACCATGTCTGCTGCTGCCTCCTCCCTGAAGCATGCATCCATCTACAGGTTCACACAAACTGACCACTCCTCGTCCTCCTCCTCCTCCTCTTCTTCCTACAGTCCCCTCAGGAGGCTGCAACATCTCACCACCATGGTGAGCCAGCCCGACATGGTCCTGCCAGTGAGAGAACCGGAGAGGAGCTGGGAGTGGGAGTCCAACAAGAAGGAGAGGGATGAGGAGATGGAGAGGAGCTCCTGGGCTGATTGCACTAGCAGTGATTATTCCAATACCAACAAGTTAACCAGGACGGAGAGCTTCGGCAAATCTCCTGCTGGACGAAAACAACCTGCGGTCCAAACCAGAAGCAGAGACGTACCTGCAGCCAATCAGAGCGATCATGTCGTTTCAGAGAAAAAGACAGAAGGTTGTTTCTCAGGCCCATCTAGTCCAGCATTCTCTCTCGACAGCAACAGCCCCTTCGCTAACGGCTTCCTCCACTTTGACTCTTCTTTGTTTGAAGATGACGACAATGAGGAAGAGCGGAAGACCACGTCACCTGTCGGGGGCCTGGTGGACAAACACGAGAGGGCGGAAAATGGTCTTCAGTCCACTTCTGGAGACTTGAACTCAGATTCCAAAACTACTCTGTCCTCAGCCAAGATCATCACCCGGTCCCAGTCCTCAGGCCAGCGGAGGAGATACTGGGATGACGAGTGGGAGAGCGACACCGAGCTGTTTCTGCTTGGGGATAGTCCCTCAAGGCATTCAGTGGCAAGTTTTACTCTTATTACCCAAAATAAACTTGTTACCAAAAGGCTTTTTTAGCAATTACAGCTGTTTTTTTGGCATAGAGGGTATAGTTAAATATCAAAACTGCCCTTTGAAGAGAACTGACTTTCACCTGACAAGAAAATATTTATTGTGGTGCTGGGTTACTTAACTTTTTCACACACACACTGTGCTTGACCTAGAAAACTGAACTTCTTTTAATGCTTTTCCTGTAAAACAGAATAGTTGTCATTGTAAATAACGGATGGACACAGAAAAGACATAACTCAACAAGTGTAGCTCTGTCAATGACAAACACGATCGTATTCTCTTAAGTAAGAACGAAAGAAGAAAAGGAAAAGGTTCAACAACCCAGAGGGTCTTAAACTGTGAGGAGAGTTGGAGATGCATGACTGTGTTCAACAACATTTTAATTAGAAGTTGATAATTGTTGGCCTCCTCGTCTGTGTGGTCAGTAGTTGAAGTCGCGTCAAAAGTCACACTCCTTCTTAGAGCCATAACTCAGTCAAATCTTACACAGACCTGGTAACACATGTTTGGATTTAGCATCCCGTGCTTCCTGTAGATATAATATTATTTTGGATGTTCTTATTCTTTCTCTAAATCATCTTTGAAAAATATAAAAAGGCACGCCCATAGCTGTAGAACTTGCATGGGAATCAGTGCATTTTTAAGTTTTCCTTTGTATCACAATAACTCAGTGAAAGTCATTTGTACGTTCATGGGTGCATTCAAAACTGGACTTTAACACATAATTTGACATACTTTTTTGGGAGCCAATTTATTGAGCGTAGGCTAAAGAAAAACCCCTGAAATTCATAAGAACTGTAGTCCCAAAACTTTGAGTATGACCATCTCCCAGAAGAAGACAAAGAATAATGATAGAAGTGAAAAAAATCACTTATATTTACTATTTATGTGTTGCAGTCTCAATATATTTTGACAGTATAAAAGCACAGGATGTCCCATTGTTATGGTTCTTATATTTCTGGTACAGTTACACTCTTTCCTGTCTGTTTATGCACAATTATTATCATGTATTAACTATTTTAATCTGAGTTGGTCACTTTGTTTTGTCCACAGTGTCAAACCTTGACCCCAGACTTTCTCTAATAAGAGGCTGACTCACAAGTTAGCATCAAATAGGGTTTTTCCACTGCGAGAACATAATGACTTCAGTATGATGGGCTTTTCTCCTGTGCTTGCAGCTCCACCTCAGCATTGCAAACTGTTGGCTAATTGGTTTGTTTGCAATTGAAAGAGGAGACTGTGAACAGGAAAAAGTCTGTGTGTTACAAACCTATAAAACCTCCGAGATGGGAATAATATTGACACATGCAACGTGTCTTAATCTAACTCTATTTTATTAATAAGGCCTTATCCAATATAGATCGAGAGAGAATTTGCTGTTTACATGACCCACGTTGAATTCAGGATATTGTCATATTCTGAGTATTAGCGGGACATTAGTGTACATGTAAACTCACTTGTGACAGTGAGCCAGCATGCATAATACCTACACTCTGAAACTTAAGCAGCTAAATAGAAATTAGCCATCATTAACTTAAGTATTTACAGCTGGACCTTTTCTTACTTGATTATTAATGTGTCTTCTGTGGAAAAAGCCGATAGGATTATCAATTAGGTCATTCAGAGCCCAAAAAAACAGAACAATTATTGGATTTTGATGACATTTGTCTGCATTCATTCTAAGGTCACATAATCATCCATTGAGTTTACGAATTCACATTTTTTCTGTCAAAGCCACAACCTGTATTAAAACCATGTTAACAGGTTGTTAGGATGCTATCAGTTGGACTCTAATCGGGCCTTGTGTGTAGAAACGACAGGTTGTGCTTTTACAGGTATTTCCCTTGTCAACAATATGAGGTTGTCAGGCAACCCACGGTTACCGCATGACATAGTTACGGCACGCAACTGCCCATTAAACTATGACGTGCCGTGTTTACATATCTGTTTTTGTAAAGAAGTAATAAACAATATAATGTGTTAATTTAAAATTTAAAGTGCCGGTCTGAGGTGAACTTTGTGTGCACATTGCTGATTTGAATCTTTTCTGTCAGTTCGCTGATTATGTAATCCGTTAACTTTTTTTTTGTTAGAAGTGCTTTCAGTTTGTCGCCAGTTCTGTCACATTCAGCTCAGTGCAAAAAACTGGGACTGTACATGCATTGTTTGGAAGGTTAATGTGTCAGCAGTCTGCTTTTTATTGGTGATTCAGTGTAGGCAGTTCAGTTTAAAGTTCTGTTGTTAAAGATTAATTTGCACATATAGTTGACACCTCAGAAGCTTGCTGTTTCCCCTCTGCTTCCTGTTTTAGCACTAAGCCGAGCTAATTGTCTCCTAGCTGTAGATTCGTTGTTAAAAGACAGGTATGAGAGTTGCACTGCCTTTCTAATCTAACTCTCGGCAAGCCAGGGTTTCATCATAGCAGCAACCAGTATTAGCCCTCTGGCCAGTGCTGCTACATGCCTGTCATAACTCAGGCCTGCTCATGTACCCGGTCAGTCCGCCCAACCTGCTGCTGTGAGCAGTTACTCCCATTTACACAAAGATACTGTAGCTAGCAGTGCTACCAGGTTGTGGTATTTATTTTTACCGCGGTTTGTGTTGTGGTTTGAGAAGAAGACAAGATAAGATGTCAGGAAAAGCCTGTGGAGAGGATTGTTGGTCATAAACCGAAAGCTTTGATACATTATGGACAGAACATCAAATGAAACAAATGAAGCATTGCTGTTTTGCAAACCCCAAAATGTGATAAAATGTTAGATTTGAAAGTATGCACTGTTATGCATGATTTTAAGCTAGCAGTTTGTGGTTTTTCTGACCTTGTTCTTTCTCTTCTATGTTTTCTGTACCATTTATTCAAGGGAAGTATAAATGAAGACATTGTTGGAGCATGGATGTTCTTTTTCTACCTTTCAGAGTAGTATATGGGTAATAGAATCTCAAGTTATAGCTTAACAGCTTTCAAGGCCTTGTCAAGGCCTTCATTTACAGCTGAATGCAGACTGTTAGTAAGAGGCTCCTTGTGCTCAGATTGTCCTAAATAAATAAGCCAGTTGGCTACCTCCAACATCTTTTATGTTATTGAGGCATTCGCCTTAAAATTAGTTCACATTTCCTGCCACAACAGTTCAAGTAAAGTAAAAACTGTCAGGTAAGGTCAAAAAAATCCACCTAAACCACAAAACTTTTCTCATTTTCATGCGTCTCATTGCAGTTTTTCTTCCCCCGTTGTTATATTGTCGACAGCAGAACAGCCTCAAGAAAAAGCCTTTGCCGCCTGTGAAGTTTTTAGAGGGTGAAGTTATTTGGGCAAAGTTCAGCCGAAGACCATGGTGGCCATGTGAGGTGATCGTTGACCCCGAGCAGGGAATCTATCACAGAGTGAAAGGTGGGCATGCAGCACTGTTGATTTACGTTTACTGCCTTAACTAATACACGGTATATTGTTGCTTTCAATTGTTTGATTTGCCCCATGGATTGCATTTGTTGTTATTTAAATGATTTTTCTAGCTGATAGTAGCCAATCTGTCTTGTATCTAAAATTTGAATTAACAATACATGAAAAAAAAAGATAAGAATATTGTTAAAAACAATAATTTAGAACAAAAATAGGACACATGTTGAAAAACATGCTCAGAAATGCATAGTAGTTATGTTCCTACAATTATTGGCAAGCCAAATGATAAGTAGGTCACATTACCAGGCGGGAAAAGCGTCATGCTAGAAAAGCTTTCCAAACATTATTAAATTAGATGATAACTTAGGAGTGAAATTATATTTTCTAATAAACTACATTATACTTTCAACCAGGATCGCCTCCTTTATCACTATCCATCTCAAATAAAGCAGAAGCAGTTATGGAGAGCAACTTGCATCTACAGACATGTAACCTGACTGTATTGTGCTGTTTTTGGCCGTAGATTTCTGCAGTTAAAAGTTAAAAGTCGTTAAAACACTGTTTTCCCTGGATTGTTCTAAAATCTTTGCAGGTTGAAGTTAAAATAGCAAACTTGTTCTTACTGTCGCGTTCAGGTTTCAGTTTTACTCTTTCATTTTTTTTTTTTAACTTCCTCTGTGCAATCGATCATGAATGTTTAAGAAAGATGCAAATTCTGAAACTAGTTTGCACAATTAATCATAGTAATGAAATGAGAGGGTTTGGTTTCCTGCATAGTAAATTTCTCTTTGCTTAGTTGATGCACTTGTGTACTTCCTGTGGAAGATGATTTAGTTTTAATTTGTATCCCATAAGACTGAGGCAGATGTCCATTGTTGTCGTAGAGCCCAGTGACCGGCCCTGTCGGCTCTATCATGTCAGGACTTTTGGGGAACCTGTGGAGCTCACCTGGGTGGAGGAAAAATCAACCCACTCTTTCCATGGAGGCTTTGAATTTGAACAGCTCACCCTGATGCGCCGAAGGGGAAAGCAAAGGGAGCAGAACTACAAATACACTGTAATTACTATTTTGTGAATGATCGGTCACTACATGCACGCCCTGATGGAAAGTTGGTCTAAATCAATATTGTCGCATCATGTTTGACACTGACGGAAAGTTTGTGATCATAAACACCATGTGGGTTATTTCTCTTTGCAAGGTACTTGTTAAGAAATTACTTCAGTTACAATGGTGATCATGAACAAATTCTTCTGTAAACTGATATTTATTTCATGCAAAGATTGATCCGTGTTTGTCTTATTCTTCTGCAGATTGCAAAGCGTTTTCAGAACTCTTGGAAATCAAGTGTGGCAGAAGCTGAATCTGTTCTCGCTGAGAGATCCAAAATGGTTTCCACCATTCCTTTGTCCATAGACAATGACATCCCTGACAATTCTACACCAGAGAGTGTTAACAAGACCCATTCGTCATTTCCTCCCTGTTCCTCGCCCACCCTTTCTGAGACATCACACATGATCAATGGATCCATTTTATCCCCTGTAACTTCATCCCCAACAATTCCAGCAAAGCCAAGCACTTTAAAGAAATCTTCTGGCAAGAGAAAATCAAGTAAATCGTCAAAAGAAATGAAACACTCTAAAACGAAATTGCGTAATAGCCCTGATCAATCAGACAGAGACAATGAAGAGTGTCCATATTCTGACCTCGACTCAGTCCCTAAAATTTTGTGTCCTAAAGCACTTGAACGCCAGTCTAAGCTAGTTTCGGCTCAGCCATCTGTTGCAGTTGTCAAAGAGGCAAAGAAGCAGCCAGAGATTCAGAGTGGTCTTTGGTTCAGTAAATCAGGCAAAGAGAGACGACCTAAAACAACCAATCCCATGCCAGACCGCAGTCTCTTTAGTAAGGTTTCCTGTAAGAAGAAGAACTCATCTGTTGTAAGTAAAAAGGCACTGGTTCCTGGTGCCTCCTCCTCCAGTGGTGGATCTAGTGACCAGTCAGGGTTGTCAGACAAGCTTAAGACTCAAGGACTTGCTGAAACAGTTCTGGGATCTGAACAGTCCGGACACTTTAAGTGTAAAAACACGCTGGTTGCGAATAGGGCTTTTGGTACATCTGAGAGTCTTACTGACCCTTCAGGATTGTCAGACAAGCAGAAGTCTGTGGGCTCCATTGAGACTGATGTGACTGACAAGTGTGGATATTCACAGCATGGACAGACAGTCAACAGTACAAACGACAGTGTGACTGACACAGTGTCAGACCAGTTAGGCAGCTCAGATGTTAAAAAGACATCAAAGCCCAGCCTGAAAGTCTCTCTCAATGACCAATCCAGGTTTTCAGAGAGTGTAAAGAGTGCCAATCGTGCTGAACACGCTGATGCAAAAGCTAATAAAAAGGTTTATGTAATTGATAGGATTTCTGACCATGCAGATGAAAAAGAAAGTAACACTCCAGTATCCAATTTAAATGTTGACACTACTGATCCGTTAGCGAGGCTAAAAAAGCAAACAAGTCTAGTCTCTAAGTGTAGGCTCCCTTTTGTCAAATTAATACGCAAGGACATAAAAGGTAAGAAGTTTCTAAACTCCAGTGGGACCATTAGTCCTGCCGACCATCCTGGATGTCCAAAAAAATCACTAGAAGCTAGTGTATCTAAAATGTCCTCTAAGCAATCAGATTGCACGGACAGCAAGGCAAGTGTCTCCATAGATCAGGCGGTCAGGCCAGAACCAAGGAAAATCTCAGTGAAGAAGTTGAAAGCAAGTGGTGGGTCTGGTATTCTTTGTCTCTCGTCAGAATCATCACAAAAGAAAACTGTTGTTGCCTCTGGTGTGGCAAATGTGTCTGATAAATTATGTAGCTCAGAAACAGAGAGGACATCAGTTTTAAGTGTAAACCCAAGCAATGTGACTTACTCATCCTCTAACCAATCAGACAAGTCAGAGGATGAGAAGACTTCTGCCTCAAATGTAACAAGCATGTCTTTGGAGCAAAACATTACAACTGCTGCTAGTAAAGTTTGTAAAACAACTCCTCAGCCCTCTCACTGGCATGGGAATTCATCATGTAGGAATGTTCATGTGCCTGAAAGCGTATCTCCTGAGAAAACCAAGAAAGTTGTCAACAAATCAAAGCAGGTGCCAGATAAAGTGAATGAAGTCATGCTACAAGAGCAGCCTGCCCACCTCCCAGCCAGCAGTCGGCTGATGACCAGAGCCCTGAAAGCCATGCAGGAAGCAGAGCAGAAGAAGCGTGAAAAAGCCAAAAAAGACGCAGAGCAGAAACAGCTCGTAAATCCACGCAGAAAAGCTGAAGAGCTTGTCTGTCACTCTGCACGTAACTCCTCTTGGTATCCTGAGGCAAAACGTGACTGTTGCACTAAAACAAAATCTCATAAATCTTGTTGTAATGACAGTGGTGATTATGATCAGGACACTCTATCCAACTGTAGCAACCCTGCTTTGATGTTTTATGATTCGGGTGATTTTGAAGCTGATGTCAAGAGTGAAGATGAAGACCTCTCAATATCCTCAACACCACCGATGGACTTCATACCTCTTACTTCAAGGGTAAAGGCAAAGAAGGAAGATAATTCCTCTAAAATATGCACCTCATCATCACCGCCCTCTCCGTTTTCTTTTATGAATGCCTTCAAAAATGTGGAGGAGGTATCCTTCCAGTCCCTGACAAATGAAAGCACTGGTAAACCCATCTCTTTCAAAGCAGATACAAACTACAAGTTCAGCACTTTTCTAATGATGCTAAAGGACTTGCATGACACTAGAGAGAGGGAGGGAACACCCTTAGAACTGGAAATTGGGCCACCAAGTGCACATGTTAAGGAAGAACCTTTAGTGATGCCCGGGGAGGCTACACCTGCAGGTCAAGATCAACAAATCGAACATGTTGGGAACAAATCAAGTCCAGACAAAATCAAGATCACCCACAGTGACAACAGCTCAAGTCGGACGTCGAAGAGGTCCTACAACAGGAGGGGCATCTCTGCAGGGGTGAAAAAGAAAGTCAACCGTAAAGTGCCTTGTCGTCCTTCCAGGTCTGGACCTGGTTTTCCAGGATTGGAGTCCTTGCCAGCTATGGACTCCTCATCAGAAGTCGAGTCCAGAGTTCAGTCCCTGTTGGATATACAGACTAGCAAATGGGAGAGGCAGGCAGGAGGTGGTGAAGAAGTGGTTGGAAAGGGGGAGGAGGAGGAGAGGTGGAGCAGAGATGATAAGAATCTACAGAACATGGTGCCTTTGGAGCAGAGGGGGTGCAACACTACGCTGTGTCTGGAACAGCCAAATGGCCTTGTTACAGACTGCACTGAGACAAACAAGAGCTTAATGAGAAACACTGGAGAAGACGACAAGGATCCACCAGGTAAGCACAGCCAAGGTTAGCATCTGACTGGAACATTTAAGTTGCAATTAGACCCAAATCCCCCACAATTCTACACAAACTTGCACCAAGAAGTAATAAATATTGATCAATTCTAGCAGATACGGACTACAAATTAGCCAATCAGAGCTGGAGCCAGTAAATACCTTTGACTTCTGTAAAGTCATTTGACCTTGGAGTGAACACAGATTGTACTCACTCCCATTAAGGAAAAAAAGCAAGATGCTACTGGGTGTTAATGGGTTTCTGGTTTAAAATACATTAAAGTCAATTGACAAAGGATGTGTAGTTCAGAATAGTGAGTGTAACGTGTGATAAGACATTGGGAATTTTCATTTCTATTCCTCCATGTAGCACACTGTAAACACA